>JAYKAV010000285.1:0-77193 GCA_035582835.1 Phoebastria nigripes | reverse complement strand
TATTCATAGCAAGGATGGTAAACAAGTTTGGGGTAAGCGATCAGGTGAAGAAGGGAAGGAAAAAAAAAAAAAAAAAAGAAGAAAAGTGTTTTGCAGCTCAAATAATAACTGAATAAAACCATTAGCAAAAATAAAAAAAAAAATTGAAGGGTCAATAATAATGACTAATAACATTTTTAATAAAAGAGTAGATGCCTTTACATATTATTGACATTTACCTCTTTGCTAACAGAATGAAGTATAGAAAAATGTTATTTTGATGTTGATGAGATTTCTGGAAGGTTTCTGCAACATCAATAGGCAAAAGTTACTTCTATATAAGCCAACCTATGAGCAAATAGACTGTGTGTGACTATGTTAGGAGACAGTGTGGTAGCATGGAGGTAGTATGGACATTAGAAGRCAGCATGGAATGGATCCGGAGAAAAAAACACCTCAGGCCAAGGATCTGACATCTACATCATAAGCATTTCAGCATGTTTTGTTTTGGCATAGCTCCAGTCTGATCTCAACAGATTGAATAACCATTAGCATTTAGATCACATCATGCATGCTCCTACAGCATGTTTTCTCTTTTACTTTCATGTAAAGAAAATCCACCTTGTGTACTGTAGGATCACTATGCAATAGGCAAATCAGGGTGATCAGAATATTTGCTTCAAAAGTACATTTCTGATCTGAGGTAAAATATTAACACAGATGAACCCATAGACTCGAGATAGTGATTTAAGTTGTTTTATACACATCACTGAATGACAGGCTGGATATGTTATACAAATACCACTTGGTCTCGTTCAGGTATATCATACTTTGACTCATCAAGGTCAGATCAATCTGCAGTTTCACATGTCCTTACTGTGGTTTAATAGTGTCTGCACTGGATATTAGGAGCTAACTTGCCAACTGTGCAGCAGTTACCTCCCACAGAGTACTGGGGTTCCCTGGTCACTTCTGAAAGAGAAGTAGAAAAAAGGTGGGGCAATAGGAAACTCCAGTTTCAAAACTCTGCCATGAAGCAGGTAAAGTAGGGACTTGAATCAGACACTTTCATATTCCTGACCAGAGATGCAATGTGGGGCATAGAATGGTCGCCTCAAAGCTCAGGTTTGAATCTAATGGAAACATTGAAGGATTACATTTACTTTCCCTGATGAAATGACTATGAGTCTGAATCTTAAGAAATTCACAGCATTATCATATTCCAGGTCAAACCAAATCCAGAATGTTTGAATTACATGAGAAAGTGAAAGGGATCAGAGGGGCAGAGATATGCTTTTATAACAGTATTGAATAATCTTTCAGCATCCTCTCTTAGACTTCTGATCGAATGTTGCAGACTAAGTTTAGAGATAGATAAGAATCTGGGTTTCTGGTTCTATTCTGAGTTACACTCATTCAGTGGATTACGAGATGAAAAAACAAACTTACCTAAAACTATATTCATTAATAGCATTCAGTATCACATGCTGTTGTAAGATTTGGTGCATTTTTATTACGTGTTTTAGAGATATACCCTCCACATTAAATAAATAAACCTGAAAAAGAAACAGAGCGGCACAGTATCTAGAAGAATCAAATATTTTACAAATGTACTGTTTAATAAATGTATGAACTGTTATTTTTTGGAGTGATATAAAATCATTTATAACTAAGCAAATAAAGTAACACAGAAAATACTTTATAAAAAGCAATTTTTTTTTATTATCTGTGGCTACAAGCATGTTACTAGTGTCTATGTCTTTCACAAGAAGTCCATTCTCTTCTCTCTGTCTCTTCCTCCTTATCCTTACCCATTCATTCAGTCCTTGAAGAAGCTATAAAAGCTGGGATACTCTTCAGATAGAAAGAGAAATTTTAACTGAGCAGAGTCAACTCAGCCAGCCCATATGGTAATGTCCACTGGACAAGATTAGCAGCTAGCAGAGTTCTGAACAGCCCTGAAGCTGCTGTGATTTGTATTTTAGGCAGGAAAGATCCCTGACAGGCACAGCATCTATTTGGTATTAAAGCTGTACAGAGAAACTTCCTTTGGGCTGAATGAAGTTCATTCAGATCTTGAAGTTCATAATTGTTCATCACAAAACAGCTGAACACTTTAAGATATCCTTCTTAGAAAGCAGCATGGTCCACCAGACTACCTGGAAGGAGGTTGTAGTAAGGTGGGTATCAGTCTCTTCTCCCAAGTAACAAGTGATAGGGTGAGAGGAAACGGCCTCAAGTTGCACCAGGAGAGGTTTAGGTTGGATATTAGGAAAAATTTCTTCACTGAAAGGGTTATCAAGCACTGGAACAGGCTGCCCAGGGAAGTGGTTGAGTCATCATCCTTGAAGGTATTTATAAGACATGTAGACATGGCGCTTAGGGACAGGTTTTAGTGGTGGACTTGGTAGTGTTAGGTTAATGGTTGGAATCTATGATCTTAAAGGTCTTTTCCAACCTGAATGATTCTATGAAATCCCACCTTTTTTCTACCAGTTGAAACCTACTGTTCCAGCAGCTTTTGCTATATGTACCACATCCCAGTATGGAAAGAGGCCCACTAATGCCACTGTTTTGTGGCAAGAAGAAGGGCTGATCTGTGTACATCAGTGGCTTTTTGATGGAGGAGGTAACTTGCAGGCAGTGAACATTAAGAGGAGGCAGATACCTGTATGGTACTGGTAAGCTGCTGCTTAGGAAAGAAAGTCAAACATCTACATTTGATGCTTGCTTAGGGAGAAGTAGGTTGCTGCTGCTGGGGGCAAGGGATGTTTAGAGAAGAGAAAATGTAAGCGGCCTGCAGGACCCAAAACGTAGAATCACTTCCCATGGCTGCTGAGGGAAAATGTAGCTCTTTTTCCTGAGTAATTACACAAACAATTCTGCTAAAATGTTCAGCCACCTTCCAGATAAAGATTTCTGTTATGCTCTGTCTCTGTAAGGATGGTATTTTGCCATGTAAATTAGTACTTGAGTACCTGAAGTATGGCTGTACCACAATCAATAACAAGAGCACTGATTACTTCAGACAATTCAGGGTGACATCCCCAAGGAAAAGAGCTGTGTCAAAGGAGGAGAATCCCACAGACAACATGCTGTTGCTAAACGCAGCAAATTTAGTAGAGAGGGTGCTTCTTGCCCTTCTCCTCCTCCGACTCACATTGATGTCCTCTGAGAGCAATTAGAAGCAAGATTTTTCCCCAGGAAAGAACAACTGCAAGTTGCTGAGGATTAAGAAAGGACTGAAGCTAGTATCTTCAGCACTGAGAGCTCCTTTAAGAGTAGGGCTGAAAATAGCAAAGAACTCAAAAAAAAAATCTCAGTACCCACTAGATCACACGTAGAATACTGCATACAGTTTTGAGATGCCCGGTATCATACAGTTTTGAGATGCCCAGACATGGATCAATGGGCTTAAGTTGAAATAAGAGAGGTTTGGACTGGTTTTCACCATGAGAAGAGCCAAGCAGTGAAACAAGTTGATCACAGAAGCTGTGCAATCTCCATCCTTGGAGGTTTCAAGACACAACTGGATAAAGCCCTGAGCAACCTCATCTAACCTTGCAGACCTTGCTTTCAGCAGAAGGCTGGACTAAAGACCTTAAGAGATCCCTTCTGAAGAGACTTGCCCTATGATCCTATGAGACAATGTAATAACTAAAAGGTTCAGGTTGGACAGCATCTGAAGCTCAAATTTCTTGAAAGAGCTCACAAAATAGTTCTACAAGATAGTAACTGACATTAAGAAAAAGCATTTCTTGGGTTAATGTAAGCATACTGAACTACTCTGCACCGTATAGATCTTTGTCTCTTTTTCAGTTGTTTCTTTTCTTTGTTTTTTAAAACAAACAAACAAAAGAAACAATACAGTTGCCTTTGGAATAAACAGTTCAACAGAACCTGTGCAGAAGGTGCAATCATGACAGGATGTTTCAATTTCTAATTGCCAAAATTCTTGTTCTATACAGTGAGACTGGCACAAAGGTGCTAATCCATACATATATGTTGTTGGCATTGTTATGCTGACACAAGTCAACTAGGTATTAAGACCGACTATCAATACGCTTCAGAAGTGACCTCCAAACTACTGTTAGAGAGTCTGCATTACTGTTACTGTGGAATTTGGGCAGATTCAAACTAGAACTTTATAACTCTTCTCCACCGACATTTTTTTTTAGGGGTGAAACTGTAATTACTGATTTCTCTATGATAAAATCCAGGTTAATTTTCTACAGATAAAAATTCAGAACATGAAAAATGAGAGGAAAATAACATGCAGATATACTGATGCTCCCATGAGTTTCCAAAGCAAAACTTGGATAGCCATTTTTTTTTTTAATGTTGATTCCCACAATAAAATCTGTCAAAATTTCCCAGATTTATTGCAAGCAAACAGCATAAATTTCAGTTGTAACCTAATTTCCTATTAATGACTTACATAAGTACTAATGAAATTCATGGGTGATATTAGCAGGTCAGAATACAGAAATCTACAAAGGGCATATAGGATGCATTAGAAATATGGGTAAAGCAAATTAATATTTAGCTAAGAAACTATAGAAATTGATAGTTATGAAAGAATCCTGAACACAATTTTTACAGAAAAGCAGAAACTAGGACAGCAGTCTTCATATGTTGGAAATGAAGAGAAAATCAGATGCAAATTGGCAGGTATGGAAACAAAGAGTGACTATTAAAGCAGATCTACCATGTCATCAAACAAGCCTGGACCACATGACACTGGTGAAACTGCACTGAGAACATGCTTTTCTATTTCAGTTCCTTCTTACCAGATAATAAATGGCAGCATGTAGAAAACAACTGTTGTAAGAGAACAAGAAGGGCTTTTTGTAAAGAAAAAGAAAAATACTGTTTGAAACATAGGAGCAAACTTAGCTCCACTGTGTACTTGGAGAGGAGATGTTACCCGGAATGAAATAAAAGGGATGACCTGTAGTATCTCAAAAGCTTTCAGCTAGTAAAACTTCTTAGACTGAAAAACTATCCTACAGTCTCTGAATTACTTGGGACAGATGAAAAGAACATAGACACAAAAATATAGTATACACCAGGGATAAATTCTGCATTGATAAAAAGAGAGACTAGAGAGAAGATTTTGTTCCTCTGAGTGAAAACTGAATATGACCCAGCTGTTTTGGCTGGCTTACTTCATAAAGTTTGCATTTATCTATAGAGTACCTGGGAAAATAACGTTCAATCATGTATACGTATTTTAGATCCATATATCCAAAATCCAAGTGAAGTGGTTAACAGTGTGAGGTGGTTAACAATGTTGGCATTTAAGCTACCTGAATACGAATTCAAATCAAATTCAATAGCTCAGAAAAACAAGTGCGGGAAGATCACCCTTGTGGCAGCTTGTCTGGCAGCTCATTCATTACTAGGTCATACTCTGTGTGGTATACCCAATTTCTGCAAAGAGAAAAGCCTCTAATTATATGACAACAAACATGGTGGAAAATCTTTGCAAAGCTGGTAAGAAGCTCAGTTTTGCTGTGCTTGTAGTTCTCCACTCTCTTTGCTGATAAGTGAAGAGTCTTCCAAGCAAATACCATGTGACGTACATATCTCTTATTGCCATTTTCTCTGATAACATGTTTGGCTTGTCTTATCTGCCAGCTACATCTCATTGTTATTTGAGAGAAATGCTGATTTTTGAAAAAAAACCTGACAAGATTTCAGAGGATGGCATTTAGTCATTGAACATCATTCCATAGCATGTCATGTCTCAGCACGCGGGGATTTTTTTTTTTTAAAAGATATTTTTCATTTTGCATTCATACATAAATGAACATTTCTTTCCCCCATAGACACAGGGGAGTGTTTCTAATCAGAATTTTTTTTTTTTTTATTTGGACAAGAAAGGTACATGCTGTCATTAATAATTTCATTTTATTTTTCTTTGGCAGGTACAATTCTGAAATGCCTAAAAAGTTGTCATGTCTGAAAAAATAATCACTGAAAGATGCTTATTCTTATAATTTGGAAAGCTTACTAAAGTGTCCTATAAATCATCTATTTTAAGAGTTCAAACTTTATTTATTGTAATGTGTCATTTTGCATCTGTGTTTTATTACTTCCTGTATAATATACAGCATCAGTCTGATATTTGAAAGATTTTATGACTCTGTATTACTGTAGGTACAATTTTAAAAGAATTTATTACATTTTATTGTTCAGATTATGTCCTTAGATATCTACTGTATATTGATAGAAAAGTGGATTTTTTTTTACATGATCACAAATTTCACTTTATTAAAGTTCAGTAGTAGCAATTACATTTTTTAAAACCCTCTTATTTTACCACAGTGATTTCAGAGCCAAACACCAAAAATTAGGAGAAGGTAGAATCCAGGGCGCCCTCTGCATGCATACAATTCATAGTAGAAACTTTAGTGATGTTATCTGATATCATTTTGTCCACAGGATCCTGAAGGGTAAGTGAACTACTGTTCATCAGACCCCGAGATACCATCTTAACCCCTTCTAACTCCTTTCCTTGGCTCTGCCACTCCTACGCTTCCCCATCCCATACAGAAGTCTCTACAGATCTTATGACACTTTCCCATCTCCTACCCTTTCCTCCTGCCTCTGCTGAATACCATTAATTCAACCCCTCACTTGCTGCAGTATCCTTTACATACCACAGCTGCCTGTGAGAGTTGCAGCATAAAAAGTCTGGAAAAACTGTTATTAGGAGATTTCTCCCAGCTCCTCCCCTACTCAGTCTTCACTTTAAACAGGCAACTCTTTTACACACTCATGAAGTGCATAATCCCATCAGTTAATTAACATTGTAAAACCAATGGCTGTTTCCATTCTTCTTGTGTTTAAGAATCAAGAATAGCTACATCATTTCTCTTCCTTTCGTTACACTCCTTTTTGGTCATGCTTGACACAGTAAAAAGCAGAAAGCTGCTCAGATGGCTAAAGAACGGAGCATTATCAGCATTCAACTGCTGTACACAAATCAGTTCAAGCCTTGTGCTTTGGGTTTGCTGCTCATCTTTCAGCAGCGTTCAAGTGTAAGCTAACCTCTTTTTAATGTTATTGACACATAATGCATATGCATTCTCTCTTCACCTACTATCCCTGGAGAATATCTGTTCATTTCTTCTCTCTGGAAAAGTCTTCTTTTGCTTTCCAGTACCTTGGAAAGCGTATGCAGCTCTGAAAGGTGCATGGAAAGCACGTGCATCTCTGATCTCCACCTCCTTGATGGCAAGCCTCCAGAATGATGATGCATTCTGTTACTAAACACATTAAATTAACTCCTTCTACTGTGATCATCTGCAAAAATTTGGCAGGATGAGAGCCAGACCCAATGGTTAAAGTGGGAGATTAAAAAAAAAAGTCTACACCTTCATTCTCTTAAATTGCTACAGTTCATTCTGGTGCCGCTAGTATAGTATTATAAAAAACTTAGAAAAATTAATTCCATTGAAATGCACTTCTGAGTGGATTTCAGACAATTTTCCAATGTACTGATTTAAGCATAAAGAAAATGCAATTTAAGCACCATTAAAGATTAGAAATATTTACATGCAAGAAAGAACACTTTTTTTTTTTTTGGGGGGGGGGGGGGTGGGAATCTTATATCAAGAAAAATATTCACTCTGACTATTCCAAACCCAGCTGAACACTTATTATTCAGCATACTGTAGTCAAGTTTTCCTACATAGGTAATTTAATTACTTTTTCATTAGTAATTCTGGAAACCATGGTAGACTCTCCCTATGTTTTTCACCATACTGTATATACCAAAGTGTATTCTTTACCTGAGCCTATTTATAGAGCACTAAGCAACATTCAACACTATGAATCAACCTTACATCCCCAATATTCATTTTTGGCTTTGTATTTAGTTACTTTATGTGGGAGGAGGACAAAGATGTTTGATGGGAATACATAAGTCATCCCTCTAACCTCATTCCCGACAGGTCGCTGAGGGGTGGTTTATGCATCTCCTTATAGTAATATTTGTATACTACTCAAGTAGTATTGCACTGTATGTGAGCTGAGTTCTGACCACAGCAAAAAGATTGCTCATGCTGTCTTCCCCTCCGCCTACCCAGTTTTCTTCTTCAGTAGCGATTCTGTTCCCTACTCTAGCCTTCTTTTAGCCATCCCTCTAGTCCTGTCTTGGTTTAGTTTTTGCTATTTTGGACCCAGCTAATATCCCAACCATCTTAATGCCGATCACAATGAATTGCTCTTCATTTGTTTTGAGTGACATTTTACTTACTCATCTACTGCAGAGAAAGAATGCTAGCACAGCGAATTCAGCCTTACACCTGCCATGACACTAAAATGTCTCACCAAATTACTTCAGATGTCTAAATACAGATGTATTTCTTTTCTGTGCAAAACTGCAAGGACAGAGAGAGCAGTAGTAGAAAAGCCAGTGAGAGAGAGGACACAACCACTGGAGATGACACAGTACAACCAGGTAGGAAGGCTAACACAGCAACCTTTACAGCTGTGCTAATCATAAATCTACACCTTGACATTGGGAGGTCCACAAAGCCAATAAAGAAGGAGAATGAGAAAAAAAAAACCTAAATATAGATCGAGATCCAACAGAAGTAAACATTTCCCACAAAAACATGCTTGAAGGTGGAGTAAACAAAAAGGATCTCCAATTATTGCAGGAGTAGAACTGTTCAGAACTCAGATTTTTACCCCGTACTTTTTACATATCAGCAGCTGCTTTTATTTATCAGAATTACACATTAGTATCTAATTTGGAGTGGAATTATTTAGTCTATGCTAAACACTAAGTAAATGCATATTACACTACAGTTAGCTACTCAGCTGCCCAATACATTCAGGTAATTGTGACCAAGAGAGCTGTGCTTCTTTCTTTTTGATTTAAAGAGACAGGAGCCACCACTTCTTTTAGGTGCAGTCCCCATCACAAACCAGCCATATCTTTGTCTTTTCGACAGCAGCTATAATGCATGATAACCAAAGCTACACACTGAAGCCACTTGGAAGTGGAAGCCAGATTAAAAACCCCATAGCTTTATACATAGACCACGGTTTCTACAAAATATGTCAATCTTGTAACTAATCCTGCTCCTTACAGCCACAGTAGCATCATAAAGAACTTAAAGTAGAAGCTGGTCCAGTCTGGGACTATTGTAACTATGACTGTTGAGTATATGAGAGAAAGAATTACAAAGCTCAGGTGTAGAAACATATTTAAATTTAGTGATTGTACTTTGGTTCTTGGTAGCTTTTTAAAGTATACTTGATTGCTTTTTTGGCACATATGATTGGAAAAGAAAACACAAAAATACTATTAAAACAGCCAGAAAAAACTTTATGCACATTTTCCAGACCAATATCTAGTTCTCTCAGTTTTGTTTCTTTGAATGCAGAGGGAACAAAGCAGGAAGGTCTTCAAATTTGTTGTTAAAAAAAGGGCCAACGACAGTACATAAAATAATCTATCACATAGTACTGAAAAGTTTTCTTTCCTCTCATTTACTGTAACAGAAAAGACTATATATACTCTTAGTTATTTACACAAGTATAGCTTCTGTTGGCGTCAAGGAGAGCCACAAAGGCAAGAACTGATTTATCAGAACAAAAATAATCCTTCATGTAGAAAACAATCAATAGATACTTTTTAGAGTTCTACAGACCAGTATAGGTTTTTTTGGTGGTGGTGTTTTTTTTTTTTTTTTAATCGATAAAGTTCAGCAGCAGATTAGCATTCTTGTGAGATAGTTTTTCTGCATCATGGGACAGTGCTCATTTAACATAGTGCATAAGTAATATTTTGCTTGTTCCATTTGGAAAAAGCTTTGTGAATAAATTAAGGACTAAAATATTTCTCAAAACACTTCTCTGAAAAGTCATGCCAACCAGAATTTCCATTTCCTGACTAAGAACCTTCCTTTTAATTCTAAGCATTAATACAAATAAAAACAACCTGTACATAAGTTGGCACTAGACTTGGCTAATTTCCACTTCTTTTTCATGATTATAACCGATGAAAAAGATGCAGTTGAGAAGGCAGAAATTCTCCTTGGGCCAGGTAGCATCCTTAAGTACGGTATACCATAACTTGTATTTGAAATAACCTGTCAATTACTTCATAGAAAAGAGAATTGAATAATAATGAGACAAAACACACACAAAGCATAAGGGGAAGGAATGACTCTCTCTTATAGCACTAAAACATTCAGGTCTGTTTCTTTTCCAAATGATCACTGGCTTTCCTTTTCCAGGCAAATAGTCTACACAATAGTTTGTTTCGTAAAACATGGCATCACAGACCTTCCCCCGAAACAGAATGGCCACAGCTGTATTTCCTGAGGAGCAAGACCTTCTCTGTGTTTAAGAGGTGTAATAATTGGGCCTGCAGAAAATTTAAGAGGAGTGTCATCTGGTTACTAGATTGTGCTAGGGCTTAAGCAATACTGGAACTAGTTTCTGTACAGCCAGAAAGAGATATTTAAACTAACCAAGAAGGCATCTAAATACTTTAAAATTGCCCTGAGCCATGGCATCAATAAGTTTAGGATTTTTGAATAGCAATTTTGGACTTAAACGCCTAAAACAGACTTTAAAGCACCTAAATCCTTTACTAGCTCTAGCTTTCAATCTCACCCACTGCCAATGAAATTTAGATTAAGTCAGTCAAACTCTGAAGAACTGGATAAATACCTTTAAGAATAAGGGCCTATGCAACTTTTTAATAAGCAATAAATATGCAGTAGAGTACATACACGGTGCTCCTTTTCTAATATTAAATATATTGCTATCTTTTTCACCATTTCACTGACTTCACTGGTCTGGCTGGGTCTGACCATTTTTAAGTGGAAAGCTTTATTTCATTCATTCATCCTTTTATCAACACATTTTGATTTAAAAACAATCAAAACCAGAAAAATAGTGCATGTGGAAGGGTAGTCTGCATATGACAAATCGTGTTTCTATTAATTTCTTTGCAATGCTGCAAACTAACTTATTTGAGATCATTATTACACATACCAGTTTAATTCAGTCCATGCACCTTTTAGACCACATCTTCCCTTTGCATGATTGCAAACAGGAAAGTGTTTACTTGCACAGAAAATATATGGGCATACCCAGTCCAAAACAGCATGGCCAGGCCCCTCACACAATACGTTGAGCTAGAAATGCGCTAGAAACTTCCCCAAAAGGAAATTCCACTGTTTGGAAGTGATACCTGTCAGAGTTAATGTGTGTCATTATTATCCTTCCTAAGTAGTTTCTGCTGATTTAGTAAGGACAATGATGTGTATCCTCTGTCATTTTTCCTTCCCCACTTACAGAGTAGTTTTGACAGAATTTACAAGAAAGGTCAAATTACGTCCCCAAATGGAGTCCAAGGAGTTTTCATTATCTCTGTTCATATATACAGTGGAGAAGATTTAGGACTTGACTATTTTTCTCCTTGATGACAGTGTAAGTCGCAAGAGCAATGGAAAAGATACGAGCAGCAGTACTTGAGGAAAGATAATTATCCCAGGATCTGTCTCAGACTCACAGGCTGGATAATATTTACACTGATTGTCATAATATTTTATTTCATCTTTTTGCTCCCGATGAGTTTAGCAGGGGATAAAATAAAGCCAGCTCAATAAATCGACACACTAAAGTCCGATTCCTTTATATTCAAAGGTGTTACTGGGAGAAGTTAATGTTCAATCTCAGAAACAGTATTCACATGTCCGATGTTCATCTGCTGAAGATCTCATTTACGCCTTCACAGTTCAGTTTCAAAATGCCACACCAAAAATACTCTTGATTTAATCATTTTGTAGAATAGCGCTGCTGAAGAAGAAAAACTGAATACAGTAAAAGCTGAAGTTACTTCAATTCACTAAACAAAATAAATGACATGAAAAAAAGGGCTACAGATCAAACTCTCTACAGATCTACAGATCAAATTTACCAGGGGAGCAAACATACCTTGGAACGACATGATATTGATGGCTAACGTGGACCAGATCCTGAAAAAAGTCTTGTGAAACCGCAAAAGAACAAATTGGTAAAATATGGGGTCACACTTCTCATGCCTTCTAAGGACCATCTAATGGTTCTTGGCAAAGTAGTACTCTGCTATTAATAAATTGCTTTCAGAATAAGATATCCTGAAATTTTACCTGTGCCTTTTGGAGTGAAATGTTAAGTCTCAGTTCATTTTCTAAGAATGCACAAACCATACCCACAGAAGAAAATATAGGATGATTGAGAGAAAGAATATGTCCTCCTGATCACATCTGGTCTAGGCTTCCAAGGAAACTGACAGAAACTCTATCTTTTTTGCTGTTTAAAACTAGCCTAATAAAGCAACAGTAAATGTTCTCTAGGAAACAAACCCATAGTTGCACATGTGACCTGATGTAACTTTCTCATCAAATAAAAAAAGTGAGTTGTTTGTAATTGCAATTACTGCCTGCATTTACAAATGCTACACTTCCTTGTGTAGCCCAACAGACAAAAACATCAAAAAATGATTAAACAAGACACTGTCATCAATCATTATGCAAAGTAATTGAGAGCAATTTACTTATCTTTCATAAAAGGAATAGAAAAAATGCAGTGAAAATGAAGGCAGACAGCAAGGGTAGTAAACACTATGAAAGAACTGAATAAAGAAGGAAGTTCATTAAAATAAGGCACTAGAACAAACTGAGATCCGAGCTTGACAGTGATGCTTAACTTTATTTTAATATTATCCTCAAGACATTCTCTGAGGAAAAAATATCTTTCTGAAATTTTTAAGCTTCCCAATCCATGTACTGTTTCAACTTTTAGTCCTTTTTTCTTTCTACTGTGGCTATTCTTCCTTTTTGAGTTCTGTTCTTACAGATTTCACCTCCGGTTAGTCCAGTGATAATCTCTGGATTGACTGAGACCACAGTTTAAATCACAGAATAGTTTCAAGTGACCAAAAACCATGGTCGAAGAGATACAGATTAGGAAGAAAAAGCCAAGGTATTTTCTACTGCTCCCTCTCCACCCCTACCATTCACAGACTGATGGTTCAACGGAAGATCTCATTTAGTAAATTTACCATAAAATATGTTCTTTAGCAGAACAAAGCTAAAAGCTCCCAAAGCTGTGTTGTGTCCAATGAAAGTAACAAGAAACAGCAAAGGAATCACCAATTTGCTGCTAATGCAGAAGCTAGGAATTTGTTCAGTGCTTTGGTGATTGCAGGAAAGAGTATTTGAGCCCAAATCATGGAAACAGACACAGTCAGATGTTGTTCTGGCTTCTGAATATGAATATTTTAGTCACCCTTAATACAGACTATTCATGTTTTTCTCATTGTATTAACAAGTGAAATTTCTTTTGCTCCCTTTTCACAATTCTTCCAAAAAACCCCACCTGTTCTCTCCTCTCTTTCATATCTTCAGATATTTTGCATGGTGGTGCAGTAGGTGTCAGACTTGGGGAGTTAGGATGAAAGATGCCAAAAACCTAGCACTACTGGGAGACCCACCTCCTTGTGAAAAGGACATCATGCTTCACAGCATGGAGAACAGTGACTCCTGCAGGATGCTGTGTGCCTCAGAGTCCCATCAGCTCCCAAAGGGTATAGCACTTCACAAGTTTGGGCCTCAAATGATTTTAACCCTGATGCAGCATGCCCTCCTTTAACAGCCCTTGTTACTCGTACAAGAAGTAAAATATGAGATTTACGGGAGAGAAATACTACATACAGTCCCACTTTATGAAATTATATCTTTTTAATCAAAGTACAGTTCGTGACTGAGATCTTTATAAAATGTTAGCATGTTTCATTTTTACAGTTTTTATGAAATACACGTTTATTTTAATGGCTGAACTTTTCAGTTACTTTCATGTGCTGTGTTAGGTAATGTAAATTTGTATTAATCTCCTTGACAGTTCTTTCATGTATCTCCCTAGAGACTATACAAAAGTCCCTGTGAAGGAAGAATAGTCTTGGCTGCTATAAAGTTTTACTCCTCTTTACTTTTGCAGGATGGCTCTAGTAAGGAAAACACTTTGTACTCGTGTTATCATCTTATTTAAGATTATATTTTCATCTGTTTGCATTTCACTTCAGCAACTATTCAGTGCTAAAAATCTTTATAAATAAATATTTTAAACACATACACTCTCTTTCTTCTTGAAACTTATAATGCCACTAAAGATGAATGTCAGCAGTCAATGTTTCAGTCATGAGCAACAGATGAAGTAGATTTCAATGCTTACTTATTCTTCAGACAAAAAAAAGACAATAAGTTTAATTTATGAAGCATCACCTGCAGTGTACTCAAATATTTATGTCCAATGTTTTGCTTACCTGAGTTTTACAGAAGGATATTATATGACTGATGTAATCATTTAAATAACCTTTGGGTTTTCAATTCCATAAAAACTCATTCTGTCTGTACCTATATAAATTACACAAATTTATGATGAATCTATGGGACAACGAGCTTTTCAGGTCACTCCACTCATAATTACAACTAATTAAAATGTGCCAGAGTAAGGATAGAAATTTATCACTACTCATTAAACCTGTAAAGACTCTGTTAATTAGATGTCAGACTCAGTAATTCACATAAATATTTGCCGCCAGTCTAAATTTAGTGAAAAAATAAACGCATTTATAGCCACTGTTGCAAGAAAGGACATATGGACTGTTGAATTAAAAGGGTTAAAAGCTTTCTATACTACAAATCTCATTCTTTACCTATATGCTTTTTATCTCGAAAAGAGTGTGCATGAATTGTCTGTYACTATTTGCTATATTGCCAAACTTAAATACCCGTTTGATGAAAGGGAAAGGTAATGCCACACCATAATTTTTGTAATGTCGTATTTTCAAATATTGCTTACATGCATTACCATACATTAATTTGCAAGAGTTAATTAAAAATCAGTATTTACTAGCAGTTATCACACTATTGCATCAGCTATGTTCTTACTCAAGAACATTATATTTATGTTGTTTTATCACCCACTGCAACCAGGAATTGGTTCCACTGTGTTCCCCAAAATTTATAACCAAAGTCTCCAATGCTTCAGCTGAGTCTTCTCACAGGACATCTCATAAAGGTCAAACAATTTTAGTATGAGACACTGTATATATTGATTAATTTGAAAGTGAGTCATCAATTCAAGCCATAATTGATAAGTCAGAATGTAATAACATAAATTGTGTTCTTTAAAGATTAGCTGCATGTACAGGTTATAATTACAACTTCACTAGACTCTTCCTAGGGCTTTTCATCACAAAGAGGAGGAATGTATGGTGATACCAACTGAGAATTTTTACTTCTGCGTTTCTAAAGGAGAAAAAAAAAAAAAGTGCTGAGGTGTCTGGAATACCAATCTGGTAAAGCTGTTATATTTCAAACAGAGGCTCATATATAAGTTGTTGTACATTTTAATCATTGAAGTTCCAAATTGTATTGATGTTTCCTGAGATTTATTCATTGAAATCCCTACGAACAGGCATTATTAAAAAACAAGCGACTTATTAGTCCGTGGAAGGAATCAGGAATTTGTTCACCTGTGTTTACTGCTTTGAAACCTGACTCAGACTACTATCACACAACTCCAACTACCGCCAACTGCTTTAGGCTCTACAATAGCTTTTGTGCCTGGCCTCCACAATACCTGCATTGTACCTGCCCTACATTTTACATAACGCCTGCCATCTACTTCGCTTCAATTTAAGTATTTGTCTTAAAGGTAATTTAGTCTCTGCATATGATTTTTTTCTCCTACTGTGAGGAATTTCAAGTTAGGCACATAATAGAGAAGAAATGAGACTCCTTCAGTCAATCCTTCCTCATCTGAAGAGTTCAACTGCCTCAACAGGGCTGTTTAGATAAGCAGATCAGGACCTAGTTATCTTGGTTAACCCCAAGCCTTCATAAAGCAAGGGAGCTATATGAAAAATCATGTTAGCTACAGGCATTCATTTATCCTCTATTCAATTAATATCTTTGGTGAGACATGTTGCTGGAGGAAGTAGGTGGGCAAAATGTTCCATGGTGATATTTGATTAATTAACAACACCTCAACTGAAGTATTTTTATGCTCTGGGTTTGGATACATAGGAAAGTGTCAGGACCAGGCTTGTTTCCACAAAAATGATGAGAAAACAAATTCCCACATGGTTCTTCTCTCCTACAGATATTTCAGAAGAAATTCTAAATATCTCGCTAAACAATTTTTCAGGAGAAGTTACTATCTAAATGACAATGTTCCAAACAAATGCCAAAAAAAAAAAAAAAAAAAAGAAAAGAATACCTTTTATCTGCTGGAAGAAATTCTTGCAGTAAGAGAGGACACCATATAACAAATAACAGTTGCATTAGTGCCTTGCTTCTATCATATAGGCCTATATGAAGACTAATAATTTGGCTGTAGAAATAACATTTGCTTGAAAAAAAACCCAAACATATTAAGCAGCTGCCTACTGTCCCAGCTCTCATAGCTCAAATCCTCACTAAATTATGTTAGGATATCCAAGAAAAGCAAAACCTTATTTGCTGGAAAAGTCAACACTTTTCCCCAGGACAAAAAAGTGACAATGCAGCCAGCAATTACCAAAATAAATAAATATCCCTGTTGCCTTCTGTGAAGTTTTACAAAGAACAGCTTGAAGAATGAGAAGTTGACATCTAAAAATAATAAGAAATAGTATTTGCTCTTTACATAGATCTAGCCTACACTCGCTCCAAATTCCACATACTGGGTATTTACAAAGGAGACACCAGCTACCTTCTTATTCAGTGAAAAGGCTATGATTGTGACATGTTATTGGGGAAGAGCATAAAGGACTATTATACTGTCCTGATTTTATTTAAACCTGTATGAGAACTTTGTATGAAATCCAAAGAGACAGACAAACCCCAAGGCACACATAATTGAGTCACTGTCTTCTTGCTAATCTGATAAAATAGACACTGGGTTCTCTTGCATATGGATATATTTCTTTATTTACCTTCCTCAATTCCTTTGACTTCAGCCAGAAGAACTAGCTAGCAGAACAGTGACTATTCAAGATCAAAATTGTAAATGTTACCAATTAATACATTTAGAAAGCAACAAAGTTTGGGGTTTTGGTGTTGGTTTGGGGTTTTTTCTGGTGTTTTTTTGTTTGTTTGGGGTTTTTTTTTTGTTGTTTTGTTTTGGGGTTGGTTGGGTGGGTGGGTTTTTTTTGGTTTGGTTTTTTTTTTTTTTTTTTTTTTTTTTTTTTTTTTTTTTTTTTTTTTTTTTTTTTTGGAGGGGGATGGGTTTTTTGTTGTTTGTCAAGTGCATTCATTGGCATTCCTTTAATATTTTCTTCTGGCTAAGGGTCCAATTAATAGCCCCAAAACATTGTTCCCATCCTGAAAGCAGCTGATTTAGTCACCTCCTTCCTGCCTGAACTCCCCACCCAAGCAAGAAATCCAAACATTGTGAGTTACTTGGAATGACAGACAATTGCCATTTTTAAACACAAATTACACATAAAACTGTGAAGTAATTGTGTTATCAGGTTTAAACAACACATCTATTCTGCCCCTCCCCCCAAAGCCTAGTATTCTTTCTTTACTTATTTCTTCCCATCCTTTCCTCACTCATTTGAACAAATCTGCGACCCACAACTCCTCTACTAAATCTGTGCTGTGACAGTGACAGATGCTTTTTTTGAGTTGATTTTAGCTGATTGGTTGTGAGAGGCAAAGCACCCACAGATGTCAGCTGCTGTTCTATCAGACTTACTGAGACAATCAGATAAATTTGGAACAGACAGTAAAAATTACTCCAAGAATACATTTAGAACAAGGCTAGAAATAGTACAAAACTATTATTTTAGATGTGAACGCACGAGGTTCCACAACAGCAACAAAATCACATCACCAGTCAGACAACAGACAGCTCTCATTCGGTCTGTCATGGTTTCAGCATTTTTAAATTAAATGACTGTTTACACCAATAACTGAACCTCATTAACATGGCTACACTGTGAAAGTCAATGAAAGTAGCCCTTGGTTTAACGATCACCACTCAGAGCTTATAAAAGCTGACAAAAGTTTTAGCCAGACATACCTTCCAGCGCTTGACTGTGCAGAGACACTGATGAAGATACAGGTGATTTCTCATTGAGTTTGCTCTCAAATGCCATTTGCGTTATGGAAGTGAAAAACAACAGTGATAAGATTCTTTCTGATGCTTTCCTCTACACCTTAACCACACAGAATTTTTGAGTCCATGTTAATTTGTTATGTAATGTAATTTTTTTTTTTAATTATTGTTGTGTAACTAATCCTCTACCAACTGATGCTACAGTATTGCAAGTATCATAACCACATAAGGTATGCGGACCTTAAATTTATAAGAGTAACATTAATAGTACCTGCCATCTTGGCCAACATGAGCACTGGAAAACAAAAAAAAGATGTGCCATAAGAGCAGAATAAAATGCCAATGTTCATACATGCACTTTACACAGAAAAGGTAGACTAAAACAATAATAAATAACAAAATGGATATATGAACTATATTGTTTTACAATCTGTGAGATATTCTAAAGTATTTTATAAAATTATACGTAGTAAGCTAAATACAGGATGACATGGTTCTGTGCACGTATCAACCACTATGGAATCAGAGATAAAGACTGTAAATCCTTATCTGCTCTAGCCCAGTACAGGTGGGATAAAAAAGAGTGGCCCAAACAAACAAAGATAATTCCATACAGGAGGGGAAAAGAAGAGGGCAGGGCAATCCAACATAAAAGAAGAAAAAGAACATGCAAACATACAGGAGAT
Organism: Phoebastria nigripes; assembly: GCA_035582835.1. Taxonomy (NCBI): domain Eukaryota; kingdom Metazoa; phylum Chordata; class Aves; order Procellariiformes; family Diomedeidae; genus Phoebastria; species Phoebastria nigripes. Next base: position 58,405 of record JAYKAV010000285.1, on the reverse strand, counting down.
TAAAATGCCAAGGGCACAGAATACTGGAGATTTTTTCTTGACTGTGAACCAGAAAAGACTGCAAGGAATTGGCTGCCAGTGAGCTCCCCTTTTCAGAAAGGAAACAGGAGGAGACATTCCGGGCAAAAGACTTTCATCTTGAAAGGCAATTGATCTGAATCCCAAAGGCAGCTTCCTAGGGGCATGGCTTTGTCTAGACCTGTGTACTTGTGTTACCCAAATTGCAGGTTACTTGTTTTTAAATATTCAGTAAACTCTGAATGTTATATAGTTCAGATACTGTGTGTCACTGAAATGGTGATCTGTAAACTGGCATACCCTGGAGATGGGGGGAAAAAAGCTTACACACAAGCAGCTTGCAAATACTTAGGTGAACAGACGCATTAAGAAATCATCATGCAGAGCTCAGAACAACTGAATTGCTAAACATCATGAAAATCAAATGTATGCTAGAGCAGTGAAGATAAAAAGAAGTAGGCAATTAAAAAAACCGAGGATGTCTAAACGTACTGGAAATTTTTCCTCAAATACTTTGCCTTTGACAACATTTTTCAATTTTTTTGCCAATCTCTCTCCCTTTTCTTTCAAAAGCTTTCAAATCCTCTCTTCGAGTTGGTGGAATTTGAAAAAAATACTTGATTTTCAGTTTTTTTTGTCTTTTTTGGTCCACAGTCTCAAAGTAGTGAAATATAKTTTTAAAACCTTACACTTTATCAGAAGTACTTCTTTCAGGAGAATCCTTCTGATACTTCTTGCTTGTACCTGTGTGTGGTCTCTTGGCTTTTTAATTTAGTACTTTACAGGTAAGCAAGGATAACTAGAATCACCTTGCTTAGCCTTCTTGTAAAAGAATGTGTCATGATCTTTAATATGACACTTTTTGTAACACTGCTTTTGTATGCAAAAAAGTGTCCTGTACCTTGTGAAGAAAAAGATTTTTTTCTTTTTTAACTGAAGTAAGATGTTCCAGCCAATCCTCTGCACAACATGTACTCCCAGTACCAAGAATGGGAGGGAAGCACTAATAAAATGTGAGATTAAAACAATAAACAAATAAATATAACTAAAAACAAGCTCTGGTCCTGGAAAACAAGAAGTGTGCAGATGTTGCTTCTTAAAACTTTTTATGATATTACATTATATTTCTTTTGTTTTTGTAAAATTGAGCCAATAAATCAGTTTGTTTTTTCAGTACTACGTGTATAATCCTTTGTTCTGCTTAGTAAGAACAATAAATTTTCATTATCTCATGAGAATACTTGACGTTTATAAAGTGATTTTTCGTTATTATGTTCCCAAGTTGAAAGATTCAAGTACAAAGCCATTTTCAGTTAATACTTGCTTTTACTCATATGCTTCAGTTAATGCAAGATAGTAGACTACATTTAAAAAACAAGACCACAACACACACTACAGGAAGTCAGTGTGACTGTATGTAGAAAATATACATTACATATCCAGATATAGATATGATGCTCTGTATATCCTCCTATACCTAGCACATGGGAAGTTCCAGCAGAATTTCTGGAATCAGTCTGTGCGTGTAACAGGTGTCCTTACGCTGGGGCTCAGTGGGGATGCCCACACATGAACCTAGTGTCAACTGAGGTGTAAAAGGGTATCCTGCCTGCTTTCTCACTGCCTTTTCCATAAAGTTATGGGTCACTCGTAACTGAAGCATCATATAATTCCAGCCCCATGCAGATGTTTCTGGAGTTATGAAGACTGTGCTCCCACCAAATTTTGTCTGGAAATTATGGCCACATGTTCTGCAGAGAATATGCAGTACTGCAAGGAAGCACAGTCTTCTTTGCATGTGCCGAGTGGTTGCTCTGCAGATGCAGTGTACCTGGCGCTATTGGGATATAGCAGATTTAATGGGTTCAAGCTTTGCATACATAATCTAACTACATGCATAGGTAGTTCATCTGATGCTTTTTAAAATAATCCACCTTATTAAACATGGCTTTACTAGACACAGCCATAATATATAGCATTTCCAGATAAGCCATATCCTGGCTGGTACCATAAAGTCTATTAAGGCTACCAGATATACTGAAATCCCAGATAAATGTAAGTCAGTCAAGTACCTCGGGACAATATTTCTAGGCAGAAAAAAGAGAGAACATCCACAAAAATTGTATAACACAACCCAGATACCTGGGGTCAGAGGAATGGGGTGGGAAGCCATTTTATTTGGGTGTGTTTTTCCAAATCCCTGATAGAACTAGAAAATGCAGCTGTTTTGAACCTTCTGCCTAAACCACATCTCTTCTGAAATGGATTCTTTAAGATGAAGAGATTAAGCTTTACCTCACTGAAATAGTGACACTTGTGCTTAAGGCTACAATCAAATACCAAATACTACTCTGCACTAAAGATTAGAAAGCCCCTGCAAGAAAGATGGAGACTGCAGATATTTACTAGAGGTCAAGAAGCAGAAAGAGGGTTTCATATATTTTTTTTTAAAGTACTGGATATCTTGCCTCTGAGATCTGTTTGATYCTGTCTGACACGGCCTTACACCTTCACAAAATGTTCTGCCTTTTTTACATTGTACTGTTTATGAAGTAGATATAAACAGGAAGCCTAGAAATCATATAAAAACTAACTGGACACTGTACTATTACCCATACCTGGTTTACACTGCATAAAACTGTAGCTAGCGTTCCTGTCTTTCACTTAAAAGAGAAAAATATGCCAAGACCTACGAAATCCTAAAGCTATGTTCTTTGTCGTTTATCATAAACTAAGGCCAATAAATATTTATACATACTTGAAAGCTATTTGGTTTTTTGAGCCTCCTGCAGTACAATCTCATTTTGCAACTGAATCATGGAGTGTAAATATTTAACAAATATTCTAAATGAATAACGCAGTCTGGGAAAATATTGCTTGTATTTCCTAAGAAAAAAAGGTAAAATTTAAATGGTTGGATTTTTTTTTTTCTTCTATGTACAACTTTCACAAATGGTTTCTACTTCTCTATTAATACTTCAAAATAACAATGCTTCTTATTTTTCAAGTTATATGGTTTCTTTCCCTTATCGTTTTCTTTGGATACAAAAAGTGTTTTTAGCAATACAGTAATTAGTAGAGTAGTAAATGGTATATAATTAAAGCCAAATCATAAAACACACAGTTGTAGAATTTCATAAAATATGCATTTTCGTAAAATTCTGGCCTCTGTTCAGTTTTTTGTTTAAACATAAGTGTATATAACATGCTTTCACAATCAAGTGGACTGAAAATATTTCATTATTGTATAACAAAATATTGCTTGAATATTTTTTCCCTAAACCACTGCAAAAACTATATTGAGAGTATTTTACAAGAGTTAGGTATTATCACTGACAATTGTTCAATTACTTCAAGCCTATGGTACAAAAATATCCTTTGAAAAATCCTACCTAGCCAAGATTATATGTATGATAAAACGTAAAACCAAAAAGCTTGTTGTCCTTCCAATACACATTAACAAAAACTGAGAGAAATATGTTATTTCTGAATCAAATCTGAAGCAAGAGTACAACTGTATTGTTTCTTTACTCCTGATAACTTGTTTGTATGGCTACTCATATCAGGAAAACATTAACCTTAAAATTTAATACTATGACTATAGCAACAAGCCTTTAGATTTGCAAAACCTGCATGTGTGTTTCACTGAATGATTCAAATTATGCTAGCACAGTGAAAAAGACAATTGTACACTTAATAGTAATAGAAAATATGCCTTTCTGAAGTAGGGTTTTATTTTCCACATTTGATTGTCTGCTTTGGTTTTCTGACTAAGGAAGCATATATGCACAAGTTAAGAGATGTCATAATCTACTTCTGAACAAAGCTATTCTAGTAAATCAGGCCCAAGATTAGGTTGGATCCATGTTTTACAGGTTATTTGTCACTTTCACTGATTTATTAAAAAGTAACCTTGAAGAGTGTGAGATYCTGAAGAGCCTGTATACAATTTTTATTATTCACATTAAGTGGTTTGTCTAATCATACATTTGAAATGTAAGATAATTGCCCACAAGAGGAGAAATGAACCTCCTTTGTAAGGATGGCATTGTAAGTCAGTAGTAGGAGAAAAGATATTCATTGATCTGGCTGTATTCCAATATAAATTCTCATATCTATATGGATAAGAACAAATCCATGGTATTAGCCAAAACACACAGGTAACCCAAACACCATTCCCATAAAAGTGTAAAAAAGTTAGGCAACTGGCATCTTCACATTGCATTTTATTTTCCATGACTCATTTGGAGTCAAATTTTTCATGTACACATCCTTGAAAAAGTCCTAGGCACGGAGCAGGTGGAAAGATGGAACCCAGGTGAACAACCCAGAGACCAGAAAAAGGACAGTACTTTCTCCATGACCCTGGAAGCTCAAAGAGCTCACATTTTGGATAAAAATTTAATGCATACGTAACTCTGCTATGGCAGATTTGGGTCATATAGATCAGCTTTTTCTTATTTCTTTAAGTGGAACCTTGAGAATGCTTTGGTTTAAAAAMCAGTAACACCGTGCTATTTTAAATTACTCCTGGAAAGATAACAGGCTATTTGGTTTAAACCTTACGTTAAAGAACTGGCTATTTTCCAATGTTTCTCATTGCACAAGATCCAAACCTACCTATGGGTGTACAGACAAAATGGTATCTTTATGGATTGTTATTCAAGCTGATGTGCTCAATATTGCTAACAAAGATGAAATGTCAAATCTAAATAATGTACACATTCTGTGGTTTTCTCCACTGAAAAATTTATCTTGATTTCTGAACGGATCATCTTCCCAAAGAAATCAAAAACCACTACCCCCCAACTCTTCTATGAATTAAGAAATGAAGACTATTTGCATCAGTAGTAATTAAGCTTAACCTTGATTAAATAATATTATTCCTGGAACAGCTACTGCTGACTTGCATCCTTATAGGATAACTGGGAAGATAATAGAACTTCATTATAGAGAAAAATCTGTATAATGAAATTGCTTACTATGGCTTTCTAACAGGTGTACACTTATCAGGACAGGTGGGCAACAATCCTGCAAAAATCTAATTTGTGCTTTCACTAAGAAAATGAAAAATTTTCATTACTTCTAGCATTAGTCTAAAGATACAAGTCTCACCATGCCAAACAGATGACTAAGCAGCCACCATTTATCTTAATTAAAGTTCATCTTAATCAAGGTACTGTCTGTGAAATATAATGCTACTTAAAACTAAGATTCTTAGCATAGTTGCATGGTTCCCAGAGGGAACATCTATCAAGAACTAATGTATAACTACAACTTAGTCCTACTAAAAAGGGAAAGAAAGAAAAAAAAGCAAAGCAACAATTAATGAAAGCAAACATAGCTAGTCTCTTATCTGTTGCTTAAATCATTCAAAGACCAACTACAATACATTGCAAAGTCAATTTTGTCCTCAGTAATATACATGCTGTATATTTTCTTCAAAAGCAAGAGCCTTTCCCAAATATGTATTACTAATTTAAATGGAATTATTGCTGAATTCTTCAAAACAAAGATCAGAGTTTGATCCATCCTAAAGATTTTGGCAGAACTGGCATTTCTTAATCATTTTTTGAAGTTTGTTCTACATTCATGTAGACCCATTCTCTAGAGAAAAACCCTCCCCTACATTCAAATAAGTAGGAGGCGAGGTCATACTGCTTCCACTTCTTTTTAGAAAGCTCTCTCTTCAATCTGCTCCATTTTAAATCTACAAATGACCTGTCTCTAACTTCAGGACTTATGAATCCTGTACTGAGAAAAAGGTTTTTAGATGATCAGTTGATCCTTTTTCAGAAGGATGAAAAGCAACAGCGTTATTTATTCAAGAAATTCTCAGCACATCAGCTGCATATTAAGGTAGTAACAGGGAAGGGAAAATTATTATTTTCTATTCTAACTTTTAAATTATATTTTTGCCTTCATTCCAGAAACCAATTTAAACTGTGGTACAGCTGTAAATACACCCTTTTCAATGAACTGGGTAACAGCCCATAGAGAAGTGCTCTTCTTGGCTACATGAGTAATCAGTGAAGTCAGTTCAGGGATGCAATGGCTACAGCATGTATATAACGTACACTCTTGAGCACTATTCCTTTAAGTAACTTATCTTTCCAAACTCAGGAAAAATGAAGAAGAGATGTCAGAGAAGCATGTTTCCTAGGGACAGCAATAGTTGGTAATTCACCAATGAAGAGCTCACCAAACAGCCTGACTGATTCCCAGAGTTAAAAATAAAATAAGCCGAGGATGAGACTAGAGCAAGTAAACTTCCACAAAGGTTAAAACTCTAAAAGAAAAAGAAAACAAGTTAATCAGCTCAACACTGTGTATCTGTAAGCAGTGGATGTCAACAGAAAGATGACAATCAAAAAGTACCTGCATCTCCAATAGAATGTTTGGGTGCTCTCAGTGGGTTTTAAATTTTCTATTAATTAAGAATAGGAAATCAATCATAAAACTATTAAAAAAATGTAAGCAGCACCACACTCTCTGCAAAGGTGAAGGTGCATAAATAAAAGGAAATTGGTAAAAAAAGTGGACATTACTTTCCATAAATAAACAAATAAAAGGAAAACAACAGTCCTGCATTTGGAGAAGCAAGAGTCTTGCATTTGGGAAGACTAACATGAAAGGCTAATAGGAGTGCCTATTGTGGTTACAATCTAGAACTAAAAAAAAAAAAAATNAAAAAAAAAAAAGGCAAGCAGACAGATTACTGGTGCATGCACAATTACCCCAGACAAGACCATTAGAGTTTAACCAGAAAAGGAACTTTCTTCCAGAAAGGAAGCTCTGGGCCTAAGCAAAGCTTATAAAAACAGTGCTCTGGTAGCACAAACATTACTGAAAATGCAAAATGCCGAAATGAAAGGAGACCTAAAGCTGAAAGAAATACAGAGTACAAAGATGGATTAAAATCAACCTGTGCAGCTACACCTGTTGGAATAAGAAGTGTAAGCTCGTTCTGAACACTGGCCTGTGGCCTCCTGTCAACACTAGAGTGTAGGGTTCTCCATTTTCTCTGCGATTTGCACTATATTCCTGGTCTGGGGCTACAATAGCAAGCAAAGAATAATCATGTAAATCAGCCCTAAGTTAGCCTATTTTCTTTCCAAAACCGCCCCTCTTTGAATGATGCACATGTCTGGATTTACATTTAAAGTTCTTGGTATTTACTCGGATTTGGTCCCTGATTTCCAGAAAGCAGCTAGGAGAGACACAGTAATGATYACTTCAGCAATTGCAAGAGGTAGCAGTCATTATTATTTCGCACTACTTCCAGCACAGACACACTGCTGCAGATATAAAACCGGCTCAGTATTAATTTAAGAGCAGCTAAGGATTATTTCTAAACCAGTCACATTCCTGTACTACCTTTTTTTTTTTTTTTTTTTTCTTTCATTTGGAGTTCACAGAGACAGTAGTGAAACTAGTGCCTCCCATTGAATCGGCTGCTGTTTTAAAGCTTTGGAAAGAAAAGAAAGAAAGGAGAGCAGCCACCGCCAATTAAGGACCAGAAGAGAGATATCAATGCTCATTTTACAGCACTAGAAAAATTAATACAGGGATTACTATTTCCTGGGCTTTTATTTCAAGAAGAAAAGAGTAAGACTCAGAGGACTGCATATATCAGAATAAACGTCTATGCTGGACTGACCTGTGACCATAGCTTTTTTCTGTGGGTCTGCATAATGATAGCAGAGGGGGGTTTTTTGGCATATACAAGAATCCTCAAAACTGACAGAAATTACATTGCTACTAATTACAACAAAATTAGTCAAATGAAAGGAGTGAAAAGAAGTCATATTTTATTACTGATTTATGAGGCAAACCCCAAATTTACAGAATTATGAGTTGTAACATGAAAGTCATGTCAGCAAATTAATAATATTATATTGGGGCAAAATTCTCAGCAAGTCTTCTGAATTAGCTGTGCCAAGGATGAGACTACATAGACGCTTTTTTGCCCTTCATTATATATTTAAATAAATCACGTTTTTTTGGCACACTTAGTTGATTCACATATTAAAAGACACATCACCAGTTTTCCCTCATGAATTCTTAAAGGTTATTGTGTCCAATGAAAATATTCATTCAGAATTTAACTAAATGTAGTAGCAGTAGTAATTTGAAATTAACTATCTTCTTTAAAGTTTAAAAAAAAAAAAAAAATTACTTGAAGCTAGCCAAGTAGGTTAACTTTATCTCCTCACACTAGAGTGAGGAAGTGAGCCTGTGGATGTAACTCAACAGTCTTGAGGCTTCGGGAAGTCGGCAGAACCTGGATTTGTCATGGGAAAGGCATGCTTGGTGTTCACCTCTGCGACACGAGTTTAATTTTTACAGCAGGTAAGTGCTGCTACTGCTATGGGGAAATATAAATAAAAGACTGTACAAGTTATGAGACTTGTAATTCTTCTGAGGTCCCCATAAATATTGAAATAGAGCCAGATTTCAGCTTTTTTTAGTGTTGGAAATGTTACAGACTAACCAGCACTACAATAACTTCAGCAACTTTCCCCACAGAGATCATCCTCTCTATTATTCAATCTGACTCTTACTACCTCGTCAGTACCACTGAACTTTTATATGTAGTCTGTTGCCTGGACAGGGGCTCATGAAGAATTTAAAGAGCTAGAAGCTAAGCATTTTTTTCATGTTTAAAGAAGAGATCACTATGCAGTAATAGCCAATAGCAATACAAATCATTACATCTAAAAATAAGAGTTTATCAGGCATATTCAGCAAGTCCTCGCCTCCTTTAGATTACCTTTACCCTGCAGTGAAATTTGCACCCATTGGACTATTGGCTGGTCCTTAATCCTTAGTAGCCTAGATTGGAGGTGATAATCTGGAGTAGTGAATAGGATTTCTCTCCTGTTTCTGGGTACTCTGTGGTCTTCTGCTAACGTAAAGCAGTTCTAAGGCAACGGCACCTAAGCTTCACTTTGCAAGGTAGAGACTGACTGGTAAGTGACAAAATATCACCCTATTAATCTCATTGGCTGGAAGTAAAACCGATTTGCTGCATTAAAGAGTACTGGAAGGATGCTGGAATCAGCAATTCCTAGCAACTGGTTTTTGCAATCAATCTCTTTGCTGACTGGAGAACAAAAGTGGCCTGATATCTTTAATGCACTTCCATACTTGTACATTTTTGTTTACGCATCTATGCATATACAAATACACAAATGTCCAAGCACACAAAAATCCCAAAGTGCTCAGAAGCCAGGACAGAAAATCCAGTTTTCTTAAAATTGGATTTCTTAAATTTCTTAAAACTTAAATTTCATCATCAAAATATGTGATGTCTACTAACTTTATTTTCTTTTGTTAAAACAGAGAGCAATCAGGCTTGCATGGCAGTTCTCTTCTGAATAAAACTAATGTTTTCGTTTCCTTCTCAAATGTCTTTTAATGAGTAAAAAGTCTCTAACTCCATCTCAGTATTTTTTCCCAATTTTTCCAGCAGCAGAAGCAAGCCATACAGAGCAGTAAATTCTAACCTTGTCTCTAAGTTCTGCCTTTCATTTACCAGCCTTCAACAAATCCATTAATCCTTGCCCCACTTTCCTTGTATCAAAAGCAATGTTGGAAATGCTCACAATGTTTACCACAGGAAGACTTTAATTAGACATCCTCTCTAAGTGCTGGAATCAATTTTTTTATTGTATAGAAAACATACCAACCAGTGATCAAAATTTAAAATAACTGTGCTCATCCCTTTGCCCAAGCTTCAATTCAAGCAGTATAAAAGTGCTGTAGAGAAGCTCTGGTTGGGCTTCACAGTAAAAAGGTGAAATACTCGGTCATGTGCAGCTGGCTTGAAATTGTGAGTCCCAAGGGCTAAAAATCTTGACTCTGTTTCTACAAAATCAAACAAGTAAACAGAAAAAAAGCAAATTAAAACTCAGATCATCTCCCTTCTGCCTTTTGAAAGCTCTATTTGTGTTACAGCTTAGCCTGTTAGTGAATTTCAAAAAAATGCCCTCGCTGCTTTTAGTCCGGTGTTACTTCATATTTTTAAACTTTTACATGCAACCTGTTAAGGCTGAGCTTTCTTTTAATATATAATTGAATGCCAAGGCTTTTTGTACAGCATCATTTCAGCACCTGGAATACAAAATTTTTTAACATGATTATTGCTGAAATTTGYAACTAGCCAAAGTGGATCTATGCCGGTTTTCAAAACTTTATGTAGGAAGTGTTTCAAAACCCATTGGAGTCATGACTGCAGTACCACAGTGCCCTGGGGGTAATATGGCAATTGCAGACTTAGGCAGCTACAGGGTATAGATCTAGACTCAAATATCAGGAAATATAAAATAGCATCCAGGCAGCTGTGACTGAACTCCAGCTACACCGTGGCAAATTTTTACCAGAGATCTGGGCACTATGGTGGAGCTTCTTAGGATCTTCCATTTACGTGAGTGTTTTCCATAATTTATATTGATGCTCAAGACACAGAAAGGCAGCAATGCCACTGATTAAAGAAAACTATGACCTTAGGTGGGTGAAGAACAAAGATAATGCACCTGGAAACAGATCAGACATGCAACTGTGCAAAAATGGAAATCAAGTTTAAAAATTCTATTAAAAAATGCTCTACCTTGAAAATACAACAGAAAATGAGCATGAATCTATTATTATAATAGACCTTAGAAATATTTAATTGAAGTGATAGATAGACATTATTGTGAATCATATATATTAAAAAAGAAGCAATAAAACATAAGCAGATGATAAAAATGCAATTACAGCCAAACTTTTTGAGAAAGATTATTCAATATTATGAAGGGCATGTTAATATTTTTAAGCTTTTTTTTAATATACATTTCAGGAATCTTTAATGTCTTTTCTTCCAAAATGAACAGTGAACTATTTAATTGTAGTTATTAACAGGTATCTAAAATAACTTCTGTGTTGAAGGTTTCATATTTTTATATACATAGTAGATGGCACAYCTAAGAATCACAAAAAAAAAGAAAATGTAATGTGTTAGATAAATTTGGAAAGTCTGTGTTTTGTGCATGGAGTAACAAACTTTGATCACTGAAAGCTAACACTTAGTGAATTACTATATTCTGTGTTTCTGTCTATTAATTTCACTCAATGTTGTGTTTCCTCCAGGAAGATCATGAAGATGGCCTTGGTTTGTTTTCCCCCCATTACTTGGATCAGTCCTTCCCAGGTAATGGCAGGTACATCCCAGTGGAAGAGCCAAGAGGAGATTCAGGGCTAAAAGTCTGACTGTCAATTAAAAACAGTGTGGATTAGGCTTACAGCTGCTAATCTTCCATTTCAATTGTGGTCAAACTTGTTCAAAACTTGAATCGCTATTTAGAATATTATCTTTTGGAAGCCGAGAGCAGGGAAACCTGCCCATTTTAAAGTAGTTTGAAAAGGTTAAAGATGAAATCTTAATTTAAAGCATGTGAGACCATTTTWAAAAAAAAAAAGAAAATTAGGAAAATTTTATTTAATTCAGTCTGATTATAGTTTACTAATTATTTATAGATGTTTTCTTGCATGACTTAGATTCAGAAGTATGGCCTAAGAAATGCCTGGAACATTGCCTTGTTACAGTATGAATGCAATAGGAGTCATTTACAATAAATGGCTTACTGAGTATATCAAAGCACAGAACAGTATGTCTAGTTCTTTCAAAGATAAAACTGTGTAGACCAGAAAGAAACTGTTATAATCGAAGGTATCACTAGACTATGAAATCAAACAGCCAACAGGTAGGTAGTAAACTCCATTTGTTGCAGATATTGATCTGTTCTACGCATATCAGCTCTACTCTAATGTTACTGCTTTGCCAATAGAAGGCCCAGACTGGCAGAAGATGGAGCTGCTGGAAACTGTCCACTTTTGGAAGTGGAAAAAGAGCAAAAGTGCTATGTCAATCCAGATCACATGTAGCAGATACAGCAAAGTGAACAAACGTGGTTTAAAATAGGCCTGCAGCCAGTGGAAACCAGAGACTTGGGGAACCCTAATTACTCTCTCATCAAACCCGTGTCCCTGCTGAGTCTGTCGTAAACTGAACAATAAAATACAGCCCATCATGCTCTATTCAAAATTTTGAAATCTTATTGAAAGCTTATTTGGGTTTAGGTTTTTTTTAGGAAAGTATATATTTTAGATTAAGATGCAGATAGCTGTTGCAAATTTGATAAGTTCACCCACCTGAAAGTTAAAGTTGATTTTATAAGGAGGAAAAAGGAGAGGAGAAAGAAGAGAGGGGAGAGGAAAGGACTCATAAGTTTAAAAACCATTCGTAACTCCAGGCCAGCAAAAAGACCCACTTTAACGATATTGACTCTACTCTGCAGTGTGCTGGGAACATAAAAATGACAACTGGGTATTTACAGATTTATTTCTTACTAAAAATAAGCACCATCCTTAGCTTTCAGTCTCAGTCTACCTCAGACTGCTCAAGGGACTATTTCTGTCTGCCCATCCATTCCCTACCCCCATCTCATAAATTTTGATATTTTGTTCATTTCAATCAATTTTGAAAGGAGGCAGGGGGAGGGCAAGACTTACAAAAACCACAAGCTGCTTACAACATATTTCATACTGGGGTAGAGGAGGCTTAATTTTGTGTTGCCCAGAAGGAAAGAGTGTGATCTAAACTCTACACTATCTATTCTCTTGACCTTTTAGTTAGCCAGTCATAAAATGCGTAGCTAATTAGACTATGTGTATTTTGAATCTAGCCACAGCACTCACTGTCACTTACCATGACAGTACTTAAGGAACAAGAGAAGGAAGTGAGGGTACGATAACAGCATTTAAAGAAGCTGAAAGGAGCTGGAAAAGTAATGTTTATGGGACAAGGAGAGGTTTGTGAGAGATGGAGTTAAGTTTGCTGCAGTAGGCGTACATAGAGACAAAGGACAAAGTATCAAAAAACTGGTTTAAACAGAGTACTGTACAGGCCCAGGGCAACAACACAGTATCTACACCAGCTTCCCTTTGGAATTTTTCCAGCTCACCTTAATGTAGAAGGATTTATATCTTCAACAGAAAATAGGAGAAATATAAGTTTCCTCTAAAATCTACCATAAATTCTGCTGATCCTGAAAAAGTTATACCCTACAAAATGGTCATTCTCCACCTCTGTTTTTCTTTAGGCTTGACATTCTTCATCCACACCCAGCCACACAGCATTAGAAGTAAGCTTTTTGTACATCTGTCAAAAGAGGGAGTTTGCTGTGCAGCTCCCATCTTCTGTCTACCCCTAGAGTGGCACGTCTGCCATTTTATGATATTATTTCCTCCCATTTGTGCCACAACGGAATCAGGTTGTAATCTAGAACAAAATGCAGTCATTATGACTTGCCCTTAAAGGATAAATGCTTAATAGAGCTGATTTCCACCAGAAAAGACTGACAAATGTATTTTTTGATAAAAATGAAATATGAAGGTCTCCAGCAATAACCATCACTCACCTAATACGATATAAATTAAAGAAAATTCCCTGCAACATACTCTGTGAAAACAAGAAGCTTTATATACGTTGCTTTCACTTCTTTACCCTTGTACATGTGCCATAGATTGCAAAGCTACTTTTACACTAATATATTTAATGTGCTCAGGAGCATCCTCARGCACTAAAGCTATCTTGGCATTAAATGACTTTTTCTGTAAACTCTCTTATGCTCTAAGAGGAGGTGACCATGTCCAAACTGCTTTTTGGAAGCGGCCCCTGACCACACAGACCCCCAAAATGCACCTGAGAACCATTTGCAAGCCTGTGGGTCAAAACCGAGGCAAAACTGTTCCAGCAATTTATCAACATGACAATCAAGTTCCAGTGCCTGGAACATTTCAATGTTTAATTTCCTCTTGTTTATGTAGCCTAAATTTTAAACAGCCTGGCTCAGGTCCTCATTCTCCCACAAAGACACATTTAATTCCCAAGATGTTATGTTCAAGAGTTAAACAAATACCTTGAGAAATACCTTAAATAAATAAACTTGATGATGGCAGAAATGTCACAAATCCATTTTAAGTAGAAATCAATATACAAAGAAGAAGTCTTTCATGTTGTCCTTCCATTTCCTTGGATTGCCTTAGACTGATGCTCTATAATTTCCTGAGAATAAATTTCTTTAACTGGGGCCCTCCACTGGAGGCCTCATCCTACTGATGGTATTGTGCTGTTTAATGCTCTTCACACAGCACCACAGGACAAATAGCTGTCATGGTATAGGAGGAAAGAGCAGTCTTTCATGCTTCACTGCACTGTTTCACAATGAAAAACTACCGTGAGGCACATCTATACTGCCACTGGCAAGGATGGAATATACATAAGTGTTTTACACAATAATAATATGCAAGGACAATGAGCTTTTAATATATAGGAAAATATACAGCACTATTCATAGCAAAAGTAGTGGTCTTTGCAAATATGAATTTTCAAAATAGCTACAGGTAAAAGAGGCTGTAGGACATTACCTTCAATATAGAAGCTTATTGATAAATAGCCACTCTTAAATACACTGTTGTACTGGTTACAAAATAATTTCAAGACCAGATACTGTATTGACAAGTGTCAATTGAACTTTTATAAATCAGTAGACAAAGTTTAGGAAATTAATATTATCTTTATTAAATCTAATTTTCTTATAGCTGGTTAGCCTACTAGCTTTAGAAAGTTGGAGCATCAAAGAGGTAGCAAGGGTTAAAAATTGTGCAGGACTTCAGCTAGAGCTTTTGATAATTAAGAAACTGGTTTCCCATTCAATAGAAAAAAAAAGAAGACTGATAGTTTAGGTGTTTTCCCCACTGTGATTAGGAAAATGAAACAAACTAAAAATATTAATGAATTACTATTCCATACAAAAATAATGTTTTGGGGGTGTCAGAAAACTTCTATTTCAAATAATTTTAATATACAATAAAGAGAAAGGCATTTTATCCTGAAAAAAAATAAAAAGGTTTATTTTCAAAAGAGGAAAACATTTAAAATCTTAGAGGAAAAATCCGTTTCAGTGATTTTATATTTTTCAGTAAAAAAACCCTAATATATCAAAGATTGTCAGTATATAGCTTCTGAGTTATCAATATTGTTAATGTATCAGATGCTATGTATCAATAGAGCGGTAAAATATATATTTTATGGATATATAAAGATTTGAAGAAAATATTTTATCTTTTTACATAATCTAACAAATAGTACCAAAAAGACAAAATATGTGACTGTATCRATGTTGTGGTTTAACCCTGGCAGCACCTAAACACCACGCAGCCGCTCACTCACCCCCCTGCTCCGGTGGGATGGGACAGAGAATCRGGAGGGCACGAGTAGGAAAACTCGCAGGTTGAGATAAAAACAGTTTAATAATTGAAATAAAACAAAGTAGAACAGTAATARTAACAGTGGTAACAACAACAACAATAGAATATACAAAACAGGRGATGTACAATGCAACTGCTCACCACCCACCGAGCCGACGTGTTGCCGAACCGACGCGTGCCCGAAGTGTGCGAGCCTGTCCCGGAACCCAGAGCCCCCCCACACCCTTAGTTTTTCTACTGAGTATGACGTCGCATGGTATGGAATACCCCATTGGCCAGCTGGGTCAACCACCCTGGCTATGCTCCCCCYGCCAGCTTCCCATGCACCTGGCAGGGCATGGGAGGCCGAAAAGTGCCCGGTGCAAGCACCACCCAGCAACACCCAAAACATCAATGGGCCATCAACGCTCCTATTATACCAAACCCAAAACACAGCACACACACCCCCAGCTACTGGGAAGAAAGTTAATTCTGTCCCAGCCGGAACCAGGACAATCCACGAGTGCAAAACTGCATAAGAATAGAATATGCAGTAAAAGTGAGCAGTGCTTACAGATATACAACTTACGTTTCCCACAAGTACTAACACTCTATTGCCAAAGGGATATCATACACACAACACTACTCAAATTTTCTGGATAACGATGTAGGAAAGTATTCTAATTAGGAAACAGTATATCCCACCAGGAAACTTCTAAGAGTGGTTAGTCTCATCACACTCCCTGAATGTGCAAACTTTTAGATCTTTATTGCTAGTGGTACTGGCTTACCTCTATACAAATTCATTACATAAACTCTTTTTTTCCTAGGAAATCGATATTCACCTTATTAAGTGCAAATTCTATTCATTCTTATTCAAGGTGTGGAACAATTCCTAACTGAAATCAATCAAATTCATTCAGTGTGCAAAGTGGGACAATCTGCTTTTTGATAATTTTGCAAAGTCTAAATCAATCTTTTTTGGCTCAATCAATCGTGTCAATGATTTAAGATAAGATTTTCCAGGGTGTCTTATATTTGTATCTTCTTATGTTTCCTAAACTTTAGAAATAATAATATAGTTTTTCCTTCCTGTTACGTACAGCGCAAGACATACAGCAGGTCAGGGGTTTGCTCGTCTTTTACTAACTACTTACATGTTTAAATTGATATTTGTGAATTTGTTTTCCCAATATACCAATCTCAACCCTGCAATAATCTATTCTTTTTAGAGCAAGCCATATAATATCATATAGCTCTTTGATATGCATCATATTAACCACCAGGCTATACATAAGGAATACATACTGGATCTGAATGCTTCTACTTGCTTTGGTATAGAAGAATATGCCACGTAAGGGTAAAACATGCAACAATTTACATCATCCCCCCAAAAAACAGCCAACCAACCAAAAAAMCCACCACCAAACAAACAAACACCAAAACAAAAAATTAAAACCCAAAATCAAAGTTAGGTTTAAAAATCTGCAGATGATCCTATGCCTTCATACCTGCAAATGCAGTGTTTTGGGTGATAAAGTCATGATCATAGCTTAATATTACATATAAATTCCTACTTGGTGACCTTTGCTAACACTACATTTAGTGTCTCCTTCATGCCCCTTCCATAAATGGGAAAAAGAAAAAAAGAAAAAAAAAATCAAACCTGAAGGCAATAAGAGAAGTATTAAAGAATATAGTATCTTCATTTCATTTACATAGATATAGAAGCAAGAAAAACTAAATTATTTTTAAATGCATTCAAATCTGCTAAAACATAATTTTATCATAACTATGAAAAATACGTTACAGAATCAGTCTTCTGGCCTTAAAAAAAACAAAAACAAAAACAAAAAAACCCACACACATACACACAAAAAAAACCACCCTAAAAAAAATCCACCATTGGGGTCATCAATTTTTGAGCTTTTAAAGTATTAAAGCAAATATTTTGCATGCTTGCAGTTTTTGAACTCTGCTTTCATTTGACTCCAAGAAAAAAACTAAATTCTAAGACTGTTTTGAAAAATGGAACTGTGTCAAAGCATCCAGTCTATAACAAAAACTTCAGATTCATGCTTACCATAGTCTTACTATTTTGTTTCTTTCTATTGATGTGACCAGGTAATCCACAATGGATTTCAGAAACATTCCTGTAGAAAACTGTCAAAATTCTATGCCTGCAGTACGTTTCCGCTTTACCAAAAATTATACCATTATGGTTAAACATTTAATCAAATATGTTTGAGGTGGTTTCTAGCAATTTTCAAATAAGATGCCATTCTACAAACATTTTATATGCAACACCTATATTCCATGAGATTTGGAGACACACCTGCTTTCCTTACTGACAGCAAACTAGCTATAACTATAGCTAGCAATGCAGACACTCTATTCTACCTATCATAACATCAACAGAATAATCAACCAAGTTCTGATTGCAGAATCTTTTATCAGCAGCAATGGTGATAGATACAACTGTGAAGCAACATTAGCCTCAGATCCTTGCTGAATTTGAAAAGTGAGAAAAACCCCTGCAGATCTGAAATCTGAGGAAAAAAAAGTGTAACAACATTATTCAGTTTTCCCCACATACTACTGATTAGAAACTCTTCATAGACAGAAATCATAAAATGTTTCTACTGCAAGTCAACACAGAATTCAAGACAATTCCAAAGCTGACATGAAAAGATGAGTAAAGTTAATTTAGAACTTCTATTTACTGTTAGACATCCTATGTGTGATTTCTGTTACAACGAGTTGTATAGAAGTGTAAGTTAATACAAATCCTTCAGTAATTATTATTGTTTCAGCAGTCTTTCTTGCTGTGAAGCCTCTTTGACACCAGCTCAGATTTCCTTCTCACATCAAGAAGTATAAATACTGGAACCTTGAATATACTGCATCTACTGAACACAATCTGACGTATTGCCATTGCCATTTTGAAATGGTCATATCAATCCCACCTTCTCTAATTTAACATGAGATTTATAGAAGCCAGAGTTCTGCAGCAAGAGTTATGCCATTAAACCAGTTGAAAGATAGTAAGATACTCAATATTGAGAGGTGTTTATCATCTGGGAACGTCTTAAACACTTTAACAAGAGTTTGAGGCCAATGGTAGCAGTTATATCAAGTGAAGTCATGAACATATCCACTCTCCTGAAACAGATAGTCAAGAGAATCCCAAATTACTGTTATATGACTCTGCCTTTGAAATGCATTATAAACTTAAGTTTAAATATGCACTAGTATGACTGTATTACTTTCAGGGCCCAGACTGATATTTCCCTGTTGTGCTGTACTGTGTGTAACAGTATGCTAAACCTAGGTCTCTACCTTATGCCCAAGGCAGAATAGCACTAATTCTCTACAGACTAGAAGTACTTTCAATTAGCCTTATGTTCCCAAATGCTTACATTGCTATGCAAAATGAAACACAGGTACTTCTGAAATTTTTCCTCCACCCTTTTGAACCATGATTTCAAGAGTGCCTCAGAATCAGACACAAGTAAATAACACTTTCTCTACTTGTTCTAGTTTATAATAGCTACCCACTATAAAAATATTAATCACTTTCAGAAGCATTCTAGAAGCCTAACTTTAACGTTTGTTTATGTCTTTTGGGGATCAGCAGGTAGACTCCTTGCTTTGGTTTTGACTCATAACTGTAGCTTCTTGTTGGCATTCTCCTTGTTCATTTGTTATGTTTTTTTGGCTGTTCCTAATAAAAATATGGTCCTTCTCTGCAGTAATAAATTGTTCATAATCACTCTCTATCTACCCAATGTAACTTGAAATTGACTTTTTCCCCCAGCTTTCAGGACTTGATTAATC
The DNA here is from genome assembly GCA_035582835.1 of Phoebastria nigripes. NCBI lineage: Eukaryota > Metazoa > Chordata > Aves > Procellariiformes > Diomedeidae > Phoebastria > Phoebastria nigripes. Next base: position 39,256 of record JAYKAV010000285.1, on the reverse strand, counting down.
TTTTGCTTCCCTTTTATACTTCAGCGATCCTATTTCACAAAGGCAAGAACTACTGTTTCTTTATTATTGGATGGCTCCTTTCCCACAGATAGAAAGACTCAGAGAAAAAATTCCTCTGTCCCCGTAAACATATCATTACTGAAAGAACCCCAGAACGCACTGAGAAGTCCTCCAAGATATTTTAAAAAATATATAAGGAAAATCAGTAGTGCGTATGAGGTGTATATTAACCAAAGGACGATGAAAATTCTTCATGTACTGTAAGTCTTTTAGTCTTATTAGTATTAGCTATTTTAGGATCAAAAGGGAAGACTGAAGAATCGTGTAAGGTCTTCTTCATCTGTACTTGTTCTGCAAAGCACAGAGAAGAGCATGACTCTGACAATGAAATAAGCATCTCAAAATATGCCTTGTTAGAAGCCTATAGTGAAGGAGACAACCATTTAAGTCAAAAGCATTGCAACCATGTGGTTAAATAAAAACAATCAGTCCTGCAGCGCCTATGAGATATTCAGAATTTGCTTTTCTTTCACAGCAGAATGGGACTACACTGATTTGTCCACCTTTAAATAATAAAAAATAAAAATAAAAAAAATCCCAAAACTGTTTCCCAGTAAGCCCCCCCCTCCCCGCCTTCTCTCTTCAGGGTTCTTTGGGGGCCTCAAAAGCCTTCTTGATGAAAACCTGTGTCAAAGCTGGTACGTTAATACATCAGCTCGGATAAAATACTTCCCCCCCCCCCCCAAAGGTGTTACCAAAAATGTTTGTGTAGTTGTGCTCAAAAATGTTTGTGCCAGTTAAGCACGCAAGACCAAAAATATTAATCCAAGGAAGAGTATAATCATTATGTACATTTACAGTATATCAGAAAAAACATGTGTATAACTGACAAGTTTCGCCGACAGATGGATATGCTACCATGCAAGAAGGCAGGAGTTTCAAGAAATCTACAGTTTGCCATATGATTCCACGTACGTTTGAGCCTAAGCTTAGACTAACCTAACACTCACTGTTTGTATTTGCAGCCTCAACCAAAGGATGTTACTGAGGCTAGAAGCCTACAGCGGTTCAAAAAACAACTGGACAGACAGATGAAGCACAGTCTCTTAAACAGAAAGAAACTACCTTTGGTTTAATAATAATAGTTGAGCTACAAATCACTAGATGTTGTGAGAGTAATGTAGGGCAGTATCATTATGTACTTGTTCTGATCTTGCATATTTCCCTAGGCATCTGCTATTAGCCAAAAGCATAGAGGCTACATAATGATTTGTCTGTTCCAATGACTTGGAACTGTTGATCTTACGTTCTTATTTTCTGAGGTTTGCTTCCTGAAAGCTCAGCCATTAGCCAAGTCCTTAGAGACTATGTATGATATTCTTTGAATAGAAACTGTTCCAGAAAGTATAGTCTGGAAGCCAGAAAATCCACATAACTTTCCTTGTTTTCAGAATTTAAAGCATTCACAGCACATGTTCATTGTTCAACTTTTCTTTTGATTCCATAGGTATTAACACCAAACCTTAGAGAGTGTTTATGCTAAGATTGGAAATGCTATATAATGCCCAGGCCATAGACATGGCTGTGTTAGGAAGATAGGAAAATTATTCAGTGTGTGAGTTGCTTTTTGATGTTGCTCTAGCTTTTGCCTAGAGAACATAACATTGGTTATAACTACAGGAAAGGAAAGCATTCCTTATTCTCTTTTACATAAATGATTTTGAGGAGGAACCTAAGAATTCAAATGACAATACCTATAGCAAACCTGCATATTTGACAGGCTCCAGTTAGACGCTTGAAGCTACAAGAAATTATATAATCAAATTTATAGGAGCAGCTAGAAGAATATACTGAAGGAATCACCAGGGTTCCGCCAGACATGGCAGAAAACCATTGGCAAAGGTGTGTTCCATACACTGGAATCAGAGGTACACAGAAAAAAAAAAAAAAAAAGACCAAACACCAAACCAAATATAAAAGACTACAAATTTGACTGCAGAAACATATAATAAAATGTTATAGTAATGTCATGGTTTAACCCGGCAGGCAGTCAAACACCACACAGCCACTCGCTCACTCCCCCACAGTGGGATGGGGGAGAGAATCAGAAGGGTAAAAGTCAGAACACTCGTGGGTTGAGATAAAGACAGTTTTATAGGTAAAGCAAAAGCCATGCACGCAAGCAAAGCAAAACAAGGAATTCTTTCACTACTTCCCATCGGCAGGCAAGTGTTCAGCCATCTCCAGGAAAGCAGGGCTCCATCACGTGTAACGGTTACTTGGGAAGACAAACGCCATCACTCTGAACATCCCCCCCGCTTCCTTCTTCTTCCCCCAGCTTTATATACTGAGCATGACGTCACATGGTATGGAATATCCCTTTGGTCAGTTGGGTCAGCTGTCCTGACTATGCTCCCTCCCAGCTTCTTGTGCCCCTGGCAGAGCATGGGAAGCTGAAAAGTCCTTGACTAGTAGACTACTTAGCAACAACTAAAACATCAGTGTGTTATCAACATTATTCTCATACTAAATCCAAAACATAGCACTATACCAGCTACTAGGAAGAAAACTAACTCTATCCCAGCTGAAACCAGGACAAGTAAGTATTCTTCAGCCAAGAAGACAAACTCCTGGAGATTATGGAATATTGGTACTGTGGTAAAGACAGTCAGGAAAAGGTATTAAACAACAAATAGAGAAAAAGAACCATTTTCCCACCTATGCAGAAGTCATATGTGATATTTGACAGAACTGAGAACTCACCTCCAGAAGGTTCAAGAAAAACAAACAAAAACCCCAAATGTGTTCACTTCCCATTCTAACACTAAAGTTGTATTTCGCAATTTTGCATCACATCCTTTCGGTACATATTTTTTGAGGACAGAAATCTTTTTTTCCTTCTTTTCTCCCATGCAAAGCTACTTAAGCACATTTCACCGAAATTGACAAAAATCCTGTGGGGAAGAAAATGACATTTTTTTGTCAGTTCCTGAACACTGCAAAAGGTAAATATCATTAGTGAGACTGTAGAGGGAAATGCTGCACACAGTGGAAGTATCTTTCAGAAAAATAAAACTGAATGTCATATGTATTAATAGAATGATGTCTCTTAAAGGAGATAAGAAATGCATTAAGTTCCTGAAAGTTTTCAAGAAGTGTTCACTTACACCTTCTTTTGCTAAAGCATAAAACAAAACCCCCACAACCTCAGGACCTCYGAGACCTAGTTCTCAGACTCGCTGACACATATAATAATCTCACAGTGTTCCCTGCACTAAAGCCTCAATCACAGATTTGTGATTGTTTCAGCCAACATCTTGAATAAACTTTCTTCTAAAGTGCTTCTTTTTAAAAAGGAGGAAAGGCAAACTTGTTGACATGATGTGAAATGACAGAGATATATAAAAACTGGCTGCATGTGGTTGCTTTTGACCTGTAGCAGGCGCACTGCACAGGATTGCAGCATGTAAATCTGCTTGGTGGCATGACAGCCAGATGCAACATTACACTTTTTAGGCAAACACAAATGTATGTGAGTATGGATGATCAAAAGGAAGCAGCAATTTGAAACTAAGCATTTACACAAAAACCATACTATACCATCATGCTACAGAAGCGGTATGCATTGAAACGTGTCAGAAACACAACAGGAACGAGTTTAAAGCAGCACACAACAGGAGTGAACTTGGAGGAAACAGACTCAGCCAGCAGCGTGCTGTATTCTGATCTCAGATAAACCAAGTTAAATACAGAATAATGGCTGCTTTGACCAATTTTCTCTAGATTCCCCCAAAACTATTATGTCTCAGTTGATCTTTGTGTCACGCTCATGTGTAGCCCAACCTGTATGGAGCCTCTCTCTGCTTCATAATCCTACATATTCAAGGCATACAGTCTGTTCTGTTCTCCAGACCAGTTGTTTCTGAGGTGTAGGATTTTCATAGGAATAAGGGGGATAAATACTATTTTTAAAAAAATATCTTGAAGTGGCATAATACAGCCCTGCATACTTAAAATATTCCTATAGCAATAAAAATAACATATAACAATTTATGAAAATTTTTAATGGAATCAGAGAAACAATCTCCAGATTTCATATAGCATATCCTCCTTAATTTATTTGCTCTTTACATTCACTTGCTATGAGGTTAACATAAAGGTATATTCTTGGTTTCGGACGCCATGCTTTCATACCATTTATTTTGACTCTGTCCTTGACTTTTCTGCTCATCTTTCCCTGATGCTTTTTCTTAGAAGACACAAAGAAACAGAGAGCTTGATCAGACAATTCTCTAACCCCTTCTCTCCTTTGCTATAACAGTCACTAGGAAATTGTTTTACATGTGACATAGCTCTTGTTCATCTCTGCATGTTGGGGAGGGGGCATTAGGTACTGATTTCTACAGTTTGATCTGTTAAACGCAAGAGCATTCAACACTAGCATAAAAGAGAAGATACACTGCTCACTTGTTTCAGTAAATTTAGCATTAAGCTATAACGATAATGCTCCTAAGACATTAGAATGGAATAGAGATGGGGGAGCAGGACATTTACACTGGATAAAATTATCCAAACAAAATTCATATAACCCACAAACGCTATTACTCCTCTTTCAAAAAATGGTATAGACTATTCAGTATCTCTAAATTATCAGGGTCTAAGCATGTCAGTTCATTTCTTACTCACGATGAAACATAATATACTGAAATAATAGTACTACCACTTCAGACATCAATTTTCCTTGGATGTTTCTCATCCAAGAGCCAACTGTGGCCAGTGTGAATGGATGGCAGCATTCAGTGAAATGCTACTGCTGAAGGAACTTAGCAACTTTCTCTTTTTATCTATATTTTATTTTGATACAGGAAGCAAAACCAAAGGCATTATATATTTAAAGAATTAGAAAGACAACCTTCAGATATACTGAGTCAGAAGGTCTCTTACAAAACCTAGTGGAATTCATTTGTGCTTTCAATTTCACCAGAATGCAATGTAAACAACCATAGGAACCACACAGCCAACTTTTAAATTAAATCCTGCAATGAATAATTTATAATTTCAAACAAGGATTAGAAGTCCCATTGAATTGCAGAGTTTTGGGGGTGGCTTTAATAATTTACATGCTTTCCAAAGGTGAATAAAATGCCCTCCTGAACAAACATCAAAACAATCCAAATATTTTCTTTGTTAAAGCCACACTGTGATTGACAAAGGTAAGGGCCACTGTTGTAAAGTTGAATGGGTGTGCTGTGGGAGATAGGCAGGGGAACTCAATAATTTTAAAAGTAGTAGTTTCTGTGTGCATTTTCTACCACGTACCAAATGGAATAAGGAAAAATAAAACACATTATCAACAGCAAAGTCTGCATATAATATAATTTTTGCTTTTACTGACAGTCTCAGAATTATACTGTATTTTTTTTGTGTGGGAGACCACACCGTTCTCTCCCAGCAACTGAAAAAGAACTCCAGGCCAAATGTTCTCAGTATTACCAGGGCTATCTCTAACCTTGCAAGAAGTCAAATATACAAGATAAACACTCTGTGAAGCACTGTCACCTGGCTACAAGGAACACACACTGGCTTTAGGTGACCTGTTTATACTATAGCTTCCTCACTGGAGTTTTTGTAGATAAACCGGCTCCCTTTGCTGTAATTCACAGCCTCTGTTCTTTGCAGTCCTAATAAATATTCTTCCCATATCTTTATCCTGAACATGTGTATCCTCTGAAAAAGGACAAGGAATATTGTGCCTGATGAAATAGAGTCCACTGCTCTGGAAAACTCGGTGCAATCACAACGCGAGTGATCTATATCTTAAATGCTCAGGCAGCATTAAGGTAAAATTTAATGCAAGACAAATGTCCTGTGCTGCAGACATAGTTCATAAATTAATTAGTTACACATTTTGTATTGATTTTCACTTCCTTATGAAGAAATAGTACAGAAGATGGCCGCTTCCTTAGAATAACACAGTAATTAGACCATTTGCAAAGAAATATTCTGGACCAGATAATGGTTTGCAATTTTGGTAACCAGCATAACAGGTTTAAGAACAGTGCRCTGGTTTTGGCTGGGGTAGAGTTAATTTTCTTCATAGTAGCTAGTATGGGGCTATGTTTTGGATTTGTGCTGGGAACAGTGTTGATAATAGRGGGATGTTTTTGTTATTGCTGAGCAGTGCTTACACAGAGTCAAGGCCTTTTCTGCTTCTCACCCCACCCTACCAGCGAGTAGGCTGGGGGTGCACAAGAAGCTGGAAGGGGACACGGCCAGGACAGCTGACCCCAACTGACCAAAGGGATATTCCATACCATATGACGTCATGCTCAGTATATAAAGCTGGGGGAGGACGTTCAGAGTGATGGTGTTTGCCTTCCTAAGTAACCGTTACGTGCGATGGAGCCCTGCTCTCCTGGAGATGGCTGAACACCTGCCTGCCGATGGGAAGCAGTGAATGAATTCCTTGTTTTGCTTTGCCTGTGTGCACGGCTTTTGCTTTCCCTATTAAACTGTCTTTATCTCAACCCACGAGTTTTCTTACTTTTACCCTTCCGATTCTCTCCCCCATCCCACCACGGGCGGAGTGAGTGAGTGGCTGTGTGGTGCTTAGCTGCTGGCTGGGGTTAAACCATGACAAACAGTCAACGTTCTTAATCAATCTCTGTTCACTGTAGTACTGACACTAGTTAGATCTCACATATGTCATCTGAAGCAATATATGAAAGAAAAATATTTTTCAACCAAAGAACATAGTTTATCATATACCCATTGTAACAGGAAAGAATAATTGCAGGGGAAAGAAAAAAAAAATCATGTGATGGTAAAGATCAAAATGACCCCAACCCCAAATCCCAGTCAAAGGAAGACTGCTGGAAAAAATTCTGAGGCCAAAAAACAGTAATCTCCAACTTGACTCAGACAAGAAGGATGAAGTATAATTTTACAAAGACGAAAATGAAAGGTGGAAAAATTAAGTCACCTAGGACAGCACCAGTAAGTGAACACAGATCTACTGAGCCTTAGTCTGGTTCTTCATAAACAAGACCATCCATCCTGACCTAAGTGACCCTGCTATGAGTCAGGTATGATTCTATTTGCCTATATGGAATACTCAGGCATGCAGACACTGCCTTCCAGATAAGTAACTGGCATAAAGCTGTCTGCTGCATTTTCACTACCGGGGAAATGATCTTCAAATTTTGAATGCAATGCTCAAGTGAAAACTAAGTTGTCTTTTAAATGCTTGATCTTTCTAGAGTTTGAATTTGTCAGTATACCTACCGATAATTAACTTGGGAGTTTGTCGTTTTAGGCTGGGATGGGGAGGGGAAAGAAACGTAGAATAGTTTAGGTTGGAAGGGACCTTTAAAGGTCATGTAGCCCACCCCTGCCCTGAAATGAGCAGGGAGGTCTTCAACTAGATCAGGTTGCTCAGAGCCCCATCCAACCTGACCTTGAATGTTTCCAGGGATGGGACATCTACCACCTCTCTGGGCAACCTATTCTAGTGTTTCACCACCCTTATCATAAAAGAGAGAGGAAGATTTTGAAACATATTTTATTGCCTGTGGACAGAAATACAACATTAGTTTCACCAAAGAATTAAGGCCACAATCTTCCTATTATTTCACTGTCTTTCAGTTTTGCCTGACTGTTTTTCAAATGAGACTTCAGGAGAGTCCTTGCTAAATTAGCTGCCAAATTCCTACTAAGTCATTCTGAAATGCTGTAAGCACCTGCAGTTCTGCTTAGGCATCTAAGTAGTCTTAGGACTCAGTACTGCTGTGTACTGAGGCACTTTATTCCCACTCATCTTTATCAAGCTGTAACAAACCTTACAATAAACAGAGGCAAAACATAATTCTTGTATCCCCACACATAGCTTTGCCTCAACCCTAAAATGATGAATCAGCATTATGAGCACTGATGAAAATGTTCAAGAGTGAAGATCGGGAAAACAAAAATCCTGCAGAGAGCGCATGTGCACCAAGTGACACCAAGGCAAATAAGGAAACTCCAAAAATCTCCATATCAAGAAGGTATTTAATAATGATTGATAGGTGGAGGGATTTTTACCACTTTATAATGGCCACTCCCCCTTCCTTGACTTCACTTTATCCAGTCTCACCGATGTGCCTATTAAAACGTCCTCCTGAACACCAATCATTTTTTGGACAAAAAGGTGTCTGCACCAATGCCAAGAAACTAAATTGCAGCAGCATCAAAAAATTCAGTTATAGACAGGAAAAATGATAAAAATCCCACACAGAAGAACTATTAGACATTTCATTTTGTATGAATGTATGCAACTTAAAGTCTTCCTCAAGTGAGGATATGTCCTTATTCACTGTCCTTTTTCACAAAGTGGTCCTGTTATATTCAATACTGTATGGATCAGGTTACACGGCTCTGCCCATTATATTAGTATCCTACCTCATGATGGGGAATTAGCAGATAGCTGTTTTTTTTCGCTCTCCCTTTTCCATCTCATTTCAAGTCCCTGGTGTGGTAATTACTGCAAGTTTTTATGAAGACAGCTTAAATAATACCTTAGCATTTTTATTCAGAGCAACATATTTATTAATACACAGGTTGTAACACATCACGATCAACTGCAATTTCTAAGATGCAATGGAGGGTATCCTCTACTATTTCTGAAATCTTGAGGAAGTTTCACAGCTGTTGTGAATTAGTAGAACACCATCCAAGTCAGTGGAACAATAGTAACTTACATCTACTGAGGTTATACTAAATATTCATTATGGGAAAAAAAAMCCCAAACTGTTTTTTGTTTCTCTTTCAATTTGGGCAGCAGAGTCCATTGCATCTTAAACTTATCAAGAAATCTTAGCATTCCATGGTCTAACCATGATATACTTCTGGCTGACAAGAATTCTTAAACCATAGCAATATTCTGTGAGAACAATGATATTACAGTGGGTTTCAAGTGAACGAGGAGGAATGAGCTGTTTTCAGAAGTAACATATTAATTGGTGTAAAAATGATAGATGAGGGTGGTCAGACTGAGGGCAGACAGATTGCTTAATGCTCTTTCAGGATCCTCTGCTATGTGGGCAGGGCATAGTACCAGCACCAAGTCTTCCAACTACAGTAATTTCATCATGGAAAATTCTGACTGCTGTCTTGAAAATGGCAAAACAGGAGGGAGATAAAGCTCAAAAGCTTCCATCCAGTCCAAAATTTTGTTGAAAAACTTCTTAATTAAATATATCCTACTGGACTACAATTATTTTCAGCAGTCAATCTCCTGTCTGGATTGTTTCCAGCTCAATATATATGGCATCCGCTTAAGTGAAAACCTCTCATTTGTTAAAGGAAAGTATTCYTGTTTCGAGTGATAAGACTTTTATTATTATTTTTAATAGAATATGATCACCAGCTTTTTAAAAACTGTATTAATATACATAGGCTGTTAAAAGAAAATGGAGGGGAAAACCTATCCCCTGCAAAGGTCATTCACCCCAGGGAAAGCTACAGAAAATTGTAGAAGATAAAATATCCTTTAAAGAATATTCTCATGAGGGGTTTCTCCAACTTTTCCCTCAACTTTGAGCTGTGGCCAAGCACAGGCAAGGCTCTAGTGGGACAAGCCATACATTCTCTTCAGCTTAAAAGACTGCCTGAACTCTAGCAGAAACCCTGCAAAGCAAATTCACCATCTTTATTGAATGGTGGTATTAAAAAGAGAATTTCAAATTTATGTTTGTATATGTAATGCCATTTCTATTTCTAAAATATTATTCTGAGCCAATCAGAAAAAAAAGATACACAACAGGATCCATTTGTCAGATTTTATTTGATGGATACACATGAAAAACAGCTCACAGACAAATTACAACCAATAACTCAAACAAAACTGTAAGTTAATCATTTTGAGTTACAAGCAACTGCTACATCGTTCAAGCCGTTGAAAGTTATCACATATAAATCCTTATGCCCACAAGGACAGGGAAGGCGTTTATTCTGGGACTGGGCAAGTACCAAGCATGCGCCCCTGAGAATTTGCAACAGAGAGGAAATAGCAGCACTGAACATTTCTCCATTTGTGAAGAACTGTCAACAAACAAGGAAGGAAGTGGTAATCAAGTGAAATGTGCTTGTTAGTCTCAAATTTACCAAGGAAGTGAAGACTCTAGTGACCTAGCATTGCGGAAACCATCCACTTCCTTTCTTGTTCTATTTCTCCTGTCTTAATTTTTTTTCAGGAGATTAATGAACATTAGGCTAAATACTGCCATAAGATGCATGGATGTACAAGGAAAGAATACAGTACATGAAGTTACAGAAGAGGATGCAAAGGAAGGAACTTGGAGTAGATACCACTTTGTAATACCGGAGCACACTGGCAGCTGTAACTAAGTCCTGTAACATACTACTGCAGGCATACCCATTATAGCACAATTAGTTGTCCTTAACATATGGTAAAGCAGTAACACTGCTAGCCAACAAAGAATGAACAGAGCATCAGCCTAAAGCTGGATATCTGATATAGTCATCACTTACTCAGCATAGCCAGCACAGTCAGATGAGGGGCAAGATCTTCAGCACTTCCTATTAAAGTACAAACTTGTGCCAGTTTATTCAAGATCTGTTGAATGTTCTCTGCCTACAGGTGTTTGTTTCTGAAGCTTACCTCATCTTTTCTTGCCTGTATTTTAATCAATGTTTGGCTTTTTTTCCAAAAAGAAAAGAAAAAAAATACTTAGGGCATTCTCCATCTTCAGCTTCTGTCAAAGCTGTATAAAAGAAGAACCGGAAAAAGAATTAAACACAAGCACCTCAAGGACTCTAAAAGGAATTTCAGTCTACCTTGCATGTAACAGACATTAAAATCAACTTGAAGAGCAGGAGTAATCAACATACCTGCTTTATTCTGGAGTTTGTTTCACTCTCATTCACCATCAGTTTTCAAATGCAAATGCTTACAGTAAAGCACCTGAACACTGGAAGGTAACATCTGGAAATATAAAGCAGCTTTGTGTGCTTTAGTGGAGCTGAGAACTTCCAAATTTGATCGCACTTGACAATTTAATGGGAAAAATATAGAAGGCAATTTGAAAAGCAGAAAATGTATAAAAGATATATCTGAATCTGGGATTTTTTTTTTTTTTCCCCCCAGGTGCTATTTTGAGGACCATGATGGCATTCAGGTTTTTCCATAAAATATTTACAAAACTCATTTTTTTCCAGACTTTGTTAAAGACAAAATTCCCCAAAGCCTGTACTGTTACTGATCTCAATTGTTCATCGTTATAATAACTATGCAAGATGATTTAGTAAAAATGATAGAATCTGGCCCTTGTGGTTTAGTGATAAGTGCAATTTTTATCTCAAGCTAATTTACATAAGAACATTACACATATCATCAAGTATTCAGCAGTCAAATTCACATGATGATCCTAAGGGCTACCATCATTACAAGCTGAGGCTGCTCCACTGCAAAAATAGTTTGTCAATGTCCTAAGAACATGGCAAACACCTGGTTGCTTATCTTTCCTATTACAATGAGAATTCTTAATGGAGACATCCTAGGCTCTCATGAAAAGAAGAAAAAGCAGAACTAATTCTCCTTTGAGATAAACATTAGAAGACAGAAACAGGAAAAAAGACTGCTGAAGAACTACTAACATTTGATTCACATTAACATATGTGACCAACAGAAATACAGTCACTTTTCATAACAGTGACAGAGCCACCAGATCCTGGTGTTCCACCGCTAATTAAAAAAATGCTGGAGATATGGCCATCATTTTAGTTCTTTATACTCCTTATAAATGAAATTCAATAATGTAAATGGAAAAGGACTTTCAAAGTGGTTGCCAACCAGTACATTTTAAAGGATATTATGTATAGGCATGGGTTGCTCATGCAGAAGTTCACAAGGAAAAATTCCTTTGGAGCACTGCTTTACTCTTACTGCTTTCACTGAGGTGAAATGAAAGAGAAATCTTCTCTGTAAATTTTAATTCATCACAAGCTGTCTGGAATCTTTAATCTTGTGGCAACCCAGATCTCTCCTAGTCCCTCATCTTACATTAACCTCATCAGCCTTTACCAGTGTTTCAAATATCTTAACTTTCAGAAACCCTGTGACAAGATTTATGATAAGAATCTTCCAATAAAGTGTTTCAACTCTCAGAAAATGTGTTATCAAATGTTCCTGCTGAGGAATAAATGTAAAGACCACTGTGTCCACTTACAGCATTGCCCCAAGACCCCAGAAGTTCCAACATCACTTAAAGCAAAAAAGCACTCTATATTTCCCACTCACTAAATCTTATGATCCCTTTTGATTTCCCAGGGAGGGCAAGTCACCAATTTCAGGCTGTTTATCTGAAAATAAAATTGTATGTTGCTGACTTGCTTATTATCTGTACAAGTCAATCCCCCAAGTCAATCACTCTGAAAGTATTTATTTCTCTTGACAGTCACTTTTGGAAGGGCATTTGACATCAACATGCATCTGAAATCCTCTAGGCAAAGGCTAATGTAATAAGTAAAATTCATGGATCAAGGAAGGAAACATATGCACCAACTATGTTGTACACTGGTTGCTTTAGAGATCAAATCTCTTTGATATTAAGCTGGCATAATGTGAAGCTACACATGATTTAAACCAGAGCATGAAAGAGTCCCAAAGGGTAAGAAAAATAAGAAATAGTTCCAGTTATTTAAAAATATATTCTCTCCATGGAAAATTGCTTTCTTTCTTTTTTTTTTTTTTTTTAAATTTTATTTCTAATCATGAACATCCAGCCCAGAACTCTGCTTTCTTACACCAAAGATTACTATTAACATTAGCAGTTGGCTAGAACTGGTGTTTCTGATTGTGGACTGATCTTTATTACTCTGCAAAATTCTGTGATCCAAAGCCTGTACTATTTAGGCAATACAAATTCACCTTTTTATCTGATGTTTTGAAACTTACTTGATTTTACCTGAATAAAGCTTAAGAACAGACTTCAGGATTGTACTTATTGAATGTGTTCTACTTTTTTAAAAAAGAAAAGCATAGAAAAGTTTCAATGCAAGTATGGCTATGAAAAATGTTCTTCAAAAAAATCTTTTCAAAAACTCTTTTCCAGACCTAAGAGTTTACATTTTTAAAAAGCAAATGTAAGTTAAGGAGGCAATCACAATGACAGATTCAAGGCAAATCCTAGATTTAATATAGTTTTATTTGTACAATTGCTTATGACTTCTATAACAACGTCGCATTGTCCTGCTAGTCTTCATTATATCCCATAATTGTCAAACTCTGCCTCTTTACCATAACACTGTACCACTGATATTTAATCCCTGGATATAGGGATTGTAATGAGAGCAGACAAATAAGAGCACCAAGCTCTCCTGGCCAGAAACTGCCTGGGCAGAGGGCTAAGCCCTGTCATGCTAAACACTGATGAACAAACCACATACATCTGCACTGCTTAAAACTTTTGCTTACCCTGGAGACAAAAGTGCCGCTAGGCTCCTAACAGCATGTTCTCAGCAACTTACTGGATTTGTTCCAAATTGTTCCAGTTAATCGCTGTACGAATCAAATCAGATTTTCTGAAACTGACAGCTGTATGACAGCAATAAACTAAAAGAAAAGGTAGAAATGAGAATAATTGAACTCCACAGATGGCCTGTCAAGGTGGAACCCATGCATATGCTATTCCTTTAGTCCTGCCATAAGATGTTTTTATATACTTATAGTAGAAAAGAGCACAGTGGTAGCTGTATCTGGCTTCCAGAAGTACCATCTTGGGCATCTTAGCCCTTGCTCAACTTGTAATATGATGTCCTCGGATCTGATAATGCAATATTATTGCTAGCAGGGAATAGTTTCAGCATTATTGTATGGGAGCAAGATATGGAACCTTCAAAATACATTGTTTTCCTGTAAATTACCTCCAAAGACTTCAAAGTTATTTTTCTAAGCAACAGTGAATGCCAAAGACCCAGTTTTAGCAGTATCTGTATAGTACCATGCCTGCAGTCAGGTGCAATATGTAAAAACAGTTATGTGACATAACATATTTTTCTCTCAAATTTCCAAACTCTTATTGTAAGGGTTGACATGAGAAAGGTATTATTCACAGTTATGTTGTGAATAACTGATTATGTTTTTATCAATGTTCTTTTAAGAAAAGCTAACCATTTTCCAAGAGCATAGTCAAATTTACCTGAGCTGTCCCCTCAAGTTGTGAAAAATAAATGTTTCTCAAAAAGCGTACTCTGCAAAAGACAATAGAGTAGCACTACACAGTTGATTTTTTTATAACCAAACTACTACCATATTATACTTAAAGAATTTTTTATTTTAATCCCAAGGCTGATACACATTTCCTTAGCTGATACACTGATGACTCTATCGTGCAATATGCTTATGTTCTAGAATTTAAAAGCTACAAGTCAGGGGAGATGAAAGTTTATCACAGATGGATTGCACAGATGGATTTCAACAGAAGTGGAGACTGTAAATATTTTACCAGTTTGGGTTTAGTGTTGTCTGTCTTTCCATCCCTAAGTGTGCTGTGGGAAAAGGAGGCTACAGCAGCTCAGGAGTGGTACAATCTCCAGACTATACATTACCTTAAAGAACATCCAAATGGAAGGGCAGAAGGCACTGTCTTGATAACTTCCATCTAGCCTCCAGCACAGTTAGAACTATGTTGTCTGTTGCAAACCTGGGTTCCCAAGAATAAAAGAATTGATGCACAGAAATGTTAACATATACAGGGATGAAAATGTGAAACATGGACTTCACAAAGGAATTGCAATTTTCTTCTAAATTCTGCCTAGAGAAATAAAATCTCACACTTTTTTCAGAACGGAATGTTAGCGGAGCACCACTAGGAGAAGGTTCAACCTGAGTGACTAATACAGCAACCTGGGAAAATGGCTAACTAGTGAGCTCGAGTATGGATATGATATTGTAGCTGTCTGCTATAGCGGTGAGGTGAATACTAGCAGACAATACAAAACTGCAGTCAACATTTGTTTAAGAGGAGATGAAAAAAGTGGAGTATGCAAAAGATAGCTAAAATATGTTTTGTGTAGTAATTTAAATAAGTTTGCTCTAGCTCTCAGCAAGATTATTGAGAGATGACTTTAGTTACAGTATTTATAAAGCTTCACAGGGAAAAACAAAAACAGCAGAGAAACAAAAGTTCTTTAAAAAAATTTTGGGAAACAGGAACCAATGGCTGGATGTTAAAATTGGAAAACATTAAATGGAAGTGGTATGAGGCTGTGTCAGGGTAAGTTCAGGTTGGACATTAGGAAAAGGTTCTTCACTGAGAGGGCAGTCGGTCACTAGAATAGGCTCCCCAGGGAAGTGGTAACGCCACCAAGCCTGTCAGAGTTCAAGGAGCATCTGGACGATGCTCTTAGTCATATGGTTTTTTTAGGTAGTCCTGCGTGGAGCAGGGAGTTGGACTGAATGATCCTTATGGGTCCCTTCCAACTTGAGATACTCATGATTCTATAAGGATGATTAGATTCTGGAACGAAATGTTGTTGGCAGCAGTATAATCAGTCCTCTCTCTGTCCCCTGATTTAGATCAGACACATCTGTAGAGAAGTTCTGAATCACATACAATTAGTCAACAAAAAAATGTCAGCATGAAGACAGAGTTATGTGGTGATTCTGCCAGCTTTAAAAGGTCTGTATTTTTAAAAAATGTTTGACTCACAGTAATGTAATTTTTATATACTCATGGCTCAGATACTGAACAATTTTTAAAATTTCTCTTCTCAGGTTTATAGATGACATGACCCTTCTCTGGTTTTATTACTTTCTATATCTCAGCATAATCAGCAGAAAATTCATCACTTGTGTTCTGGACTGTCTTGGTTTTGAAATGGTTCAAAATAGCAAGAAAGATAGAGAGTATTTTATGATACTGTTTTAAAGGATATTAATTCTTTCAACCCACATTGTCAGCTACGAAGTTAGTGTGCATTAATTTTATATGATTGTTATCAGTTAGTTAAACAAAGGAAGAACACACAAATGAAATCAGGTAACTTAACAGAAATTTGTGTTACTATTTATTTACATAAGATCAACAGCATGTTCAATTTTCCAGCAGCTCTGAGCATATGGAAGAACAGTAACCATTTATGCCTTCAAGGGAACAGCCTATGCTAAAAATCACTGAAACCTGGGATTGATCTATCTTGTTTAAGTTAATCCATTTCTCAAAAATGTTAATTTCTTTCAAAATGTGGGGGAGAAGCTGCCAATCCTTCTCATTCTTGCTCTGTAGCTCAGGGGTTAGAATACACAGAGAGTGGTTTAATTCCCTCTTCCTCCTTACTGACTGCCACAGCTCCTCACTCCTGGAAGCTTCCTTAACTACACTACCCATTAACCTGCAGTAACACGTTCAGTCCTTTCCACTGAAATTGTTCAAGTCTCTGTGGAAGACCTGAGGATTATCTGCATCAGAGCAAGTACAGAAGACTACAAAAGTCTAACCATCTCCTCTGCTGGTTCATCAGACATATGTGGGTGGATGGGAGGTCTGAGGTATGTGTCAGAGACAATTTACTTATCAAGCCCTGCTCAGAAGTTAATTCCTGAAGAGTGCTCTTCTCCAAGACAGTGTGCTAACTGCCACAAAGTTAACTGTTATCTTTTGAGACAGACAACTGTTCTCAAATTTCTCTCAAGTTTTTCACACATTCCACCTAAGGTGTACAATGCTACTGTTGATAACAGCTCTGTATGTAAGGAGGTAGCCTACCTCATTGACTCAGTTGATATCCAGCGTTATCTCAAAATGTAATTGTTTTGCACTGTTGGCCTCATCAAGGCTAACAGAGAGAACTAAGTGTTGAATTGGAATCCCTAAGCTAAAAAAAAAATCCCTAGCACAGTAGCAGGGCTCATGTAAACAAATACAAACACAAGGTGAAAACTATGCAATAGGTCTGAGAATGCTATCCTACATTAATGATGTGATTCTTCAACATGATGATATGAGACTCTAAGACAACTCCCATCTGGTGGAAGAAGAAAGACCTAAAAGAGGAATACTGGCTGTTAAGGGATATAGAAGGATACTAATTTCTCTTTTGTATATGTCCTCCCCACTCTTTTCTGCCCTAATTATAATGGCAAGTAAAAGAACAATTTGCTAGAAGGTTTTCAGTTTGGCATCAATACAGTACTTAGAGTCTATTCCTATGGGTAGACTCACCTTCCTTTACCCACAACACTAGTGTGCATAAGACTGTAATAAAAATACTAATGTACACTATTATTGTTTTAAAACTAATTAGTCTAGAAGGATTAGATCAAATTCTAACTTTTTACAGTTATCTGTATTTGGGCTTGTACATAATACAATCAGAATTTTGCCTGGTGTTCAACATGTGACATTGATTTCAACTTGAAAGACCTATTTTTCTCTCATAAAAAAAAAAAAGGAGAGTTCTAAAAATGTGTTTCTGAAGGTATACATCTTTTTTTTTTCCTTCCCTTTCTTTCCCCCCACAACCCATATTTGAATAGCAATCTATACTGATTAACATTTATGCTGTGGTGGAATCTTTAGAGTGCCAGGTCCCTATTATTTTGTCACACAAAAATTACACTTTTCAGCACTACTGTTCTCCTTATAAAGCTCTCTATTTTTTCTACTTATTTTTCTTAAGAAAATATCAATCCTTTTCTCAGAATTCCTGTTTCTTAGAATACCAATATAGAGTATTAAAAATATAGAGAAAACAGAATATATATTTTAAAAAATGGCTCCCTTGGTGCTGATGTTCTTGCTATCATTTTTAACCTAAACTGGTTAAATTTCATGCTGCACTCTCCACTGAAGGTTTTTTTTTTTAATTTTGTTTTGKTTTTTTTTTTAACTTAAGTATTGTAGAAGTATTATGCCAAATCTGGAAATCACCTTGAAGATGATAGGGAAAATGGTTGCAAATGAGTTGCCATACTTTAATAGAGTATGGGGAGAGAGAGCACCTGCAAGAGAAAAACTATAATAGAGAGATGATGTAACAGTACATATTTTTCATATAGTCACGATACGTATGGGTTTTTTTCCCCAATATTATATACCTATGTCAGTTTGTGTTTTATAAAGTATGTGTGCCTATACACCAATACATACACTCTACACCAGACCAACCTTACTTCCACTCATATAGTAGACAAAGAAGGTACTTCAAAGTCAGCAGAGTTATATCAGAGATTAGTTTGAGCTATATTTTGAGTAGCTATTCATTTTAACCTGACTATTGAGAGAGAAGAAGATACAGTTACTGATCTGGAAATAAGTTAAAAACTAAGGAAGGAAGAAGTCACTCAAAAATGGTTTTAATGGCTGTTCAATTTTCACATAGGTGAAATATTTAAGGAGACTTCACTGGAACTTAACCAAGATGTAAGACATTGTCCATTTCGCTTTCACAAGTGTAACTTTTACCCTAACCTCCTTTATCTGAAATCTAACACATACTATTTTTCAGAAGCCATGTGCAAAAAGGTAGTTTCTAAAAGAATCAGGGATTGGGCTGATGGAACAAAAAACTTAAACCAACAAATTTCTTCCCAGGTCTATAAAACTCAGAAGTTACATATCTGCTTAGAGTAGCCAGAGTTGACCCCAACCTGCTCTAAACTCTCACCTATGTTCATTCACAGACTTTATGTAATTTTTTTCCAAAGGAACACTAATACATATGCCCAAACAATAATTGATTACTAACTGAATGACATCACCAGTGAATTTCAAACCAGACATCTGCCTGCACACAATGCAACGAAACAGCATCTACCACATTCATCATTGCTACTTAGTTCATCTCAGTCTTTTCAGTGAGTGTCCAACCATGATGCATTTGTGCATAATTACTTTCACACATGCCAGATCATTTTTATTGCAAACTCTGAGGAAGAAGATCAGTGTCTAATACTTAATTACCAACATAYACTCCAGTAATCAGTGCTGATTATTGACATTTCACTCCAGCAACCCCCGGTTTAGAACTGGTCCAAGACACATCACAACTAAGTCACAACTTCTTATCTCAGCAGGAAAGGACATACCTTTCTACATAAACTATATGTTCTAAACCTCTTGGCCCTGATGTTCTGTAACATTACTCAGTTTCTTTTCTAAGCTTCAAAGATTTCTCTTAACTTTTAAAATTCTTTTACCCATTTTCGATAAAGCTTTTACCATTTTTACCATTATTCATTAAATAGAAACAAGTATATCTACCAGACCAGTGTGATAATCACACACTTCTTCACTGAGCACATGAATTTATTCAATATTGAGAGTATATCTAGGTTTTTTTTAATCTTGTAGTACTTGAATATTCTTACTGACCTGACGCTCCATCCTGCTGTTGCTTCACTAGTCCTCCATTGTGAATATTTACTTTTAACTTTTTAATAACAGAGGAAATTATGATAATGTGGAAAAGATCATATAAACAAAGGACAAAATGCAAAAATTAGTATTAGTGTTATGGTAATTTTGTGTATATTTTTCTTCACATAGATTTAATTTCTGTTCTTCAAGAAGGTACGGGCACATACTAACGTGAATATTTTTTACCATTTCAGTAGAATACTAATACAGATGCTGACACATATTTTTTAAGTATTCAGACATCATTAACAACCTGTAATTTCTACTGACTAAAGAGCTTTAAAGGCAGTGTTCTTGTGTCTCAGAGGAAGGAAAGATAACATCTTAAATAAAACTTCAAAACCTTTTTTAACTTTATGACTTTAAATGATTAATGCAAGGACTGGTCAGTTACCTCTCTGCTTGAGTGACAACTGAGACCCAGGTAGCCTAAAACAACCTTTCTAGCAGAAGACTTCCACATTTAAACAACTGATTTCAAGAGAAGCAGAGATTATTTTGCCATACACATACTGCAAAGAAAAAAATTGCACTCTCTTACACTTCTGCTAAAGTTAACAATATAAACCAGTAGGATTTCTATTGTCTATTCCTATCCTACATAAGGGTATTTAGGAATGGCTGGAGCTAATATTTTTGAAGTACCAGAAACCTGACTAACTCAGCCCAATGCCTGCTGAACACGTTGGTATCGTGCACACAGTTCTGACCAGCAAGTCAGCCAAGTGACTATGACGACTCTTTTCTTCACTTGTTGTCTCCTATCTCTTTAGCAAGCAAAGCTTTTCAGGCAGAAAGCATCTCTAAAACTGTATTTGAAACAGTGCCCGCCACAAGAGGATCACGGTAGCATTTGAAAACATGTAAGTATTACTTAAGTAAAAAATACTAGCAAAGAAGGCAGTCAACACGAGAGAAAACTGACTAGGGTGAAGCAAAGGAATAAACTAATAGAAGGGATGAAGTAACGCACAAAAATCAGAGCACACATGATGTGAAATTGCCAGGTTCTGCAGGTGTTGTCTGTGTGTGATGAAGGGGAAGGGGAAGGGGGAGAGGAGCAGACCAACAGAGGGCAGAGCATATATTTTATATTTTTCACATGTATTAGCTCCTTAGGTTATTTCCTTATTTTTTATGTTTTTCAGTTGCCTTATTTTAAAAGTTTGTTTGTAGAGCTTTGTGTACCTTTATTTATATTAATAAAAAAGTATCTTTCATACACAATAGAAGAAATGTATCAGGAGCAGGACTCTCAGCCATAAAGCAGTATGTTCAAAAAGCCTACTGAAAACTGACTTAGGTACAAAGAAATTAATGTTTTGTTGGCGAGATTACCTTCTGCCTGCCACTTCTCTTTCTGTTTGTTTCCACTTCTAAACAATCAGCATACTAATAAATGCAACCACAAACATACCATGAGGCTGAAGTTCCATTTTCTGCGTATAGCATGTACCTTTATACATCCTTGTCATTTTAGCACGTATTTTATGTAGCGTATTTAGAGTAACCTGAGAAAAGGAAGACAAAATGAGCTAACAAAATCTGCAATACAATTGCTGAAGTCAGTCTCACCTAGGAAAGATTTTAAGAAACAGCAGATTTATACACATTCACAGCTTTCAAAGTGAGCTGAAACAACTTAGATGCAAGTGTAACTGTGGATAGCTCATGGAAACATCACTTCAATGCACAACAGTCAGAAAGCAAAGAAGGTGTCAGGTTGTGTAAGAGATGAGAATAATACTAAACACATTAAAATGCCATTATACAAATTAATGAAATTGAAACTCTCTGAAAATTCTGTTCAGCTTGATTACCTGATCTCTAAGTGGAATAAGCAGAAATAGAAGAGTTCCAAAGAAGGTCAATGAGTCTGATCAGAGCATGGACAACTTGCGGGCAGTGCTGCCAGCGTGTGCTGCAGCCCATCTGTGCTCTGCTGCCCATCCTGGGGTAGTGTGGGGACTGTCAGTGCAGGGCAGGCTGGAAGCACCTGGCTTCTGGCAGCAGGAGAAAGGCTCCTGCTCCACCTGCAAAGCTGCAGCTCCAGGTGTATTTAGTGCCCTGGGCAGTGGTAAGAACAAGACCTGTTAGGATTCATCAGGACCAGCTTAGCCCAAACCTTATATCCGCACAACAGGGAAAAGGTGAGTGATGCAGGTGATCAATGAAAAGACTAGAAGACATATTCTGTTGGATCTACTACTCACAAACAAGAACTGCTGGATCATGTAAAGGTCAAGGGCAGCTGTGTCTTCTGTGACCACAAGACTGTGAAGTCTGAAATCCTAAGAGTAGTGAGCAAGTTTAACAACAGAATTACAATCCTGCTTTTAAAAAGAGCAGATTTAGATTTGCAGAAAGCTGAGCAAGCATTGAAGACGACTAACATTCATGAATGTGGAGCTCCTGACTTGACCTTAAACACAAAAAGGAAGTACACAGAGGGTGAACGCAGGGACAGGCTACTTGGGAGGAATAAGAAGACACTGCCCACATATAGGAAAAAGCCAAAGCTCAGATGGATTTGAAACTACAAACAGAGGTAAAGGGTAATAAGAAAGGTTTCTCTAAGTTCCTCAGTAGCAAAAGGAAGGCTACGATGAATGTGGGACCATTGCTCAGTGGGGCAGGAAGTCTAATGACAAGTGATAGGGCTGAGATATTCACTGCCGCCTTTGCCTCAGTTTTCACCGGTAAAGCTTGTTCTCAGGCATCCTGGGTCCTCCAAGCAGAGCCTGTAGGAGTGAAGTAGTAGCCACAGAAGAGGAAGAAAGAGTTATGGATCACTTAACCCTCTTGGACATATACAAGTCTATGGGATTGAGGTTTATGGAGCCGGTTGTGTCACTGTGAGGCTGCTGTCTACCGTCATGGCAATCATCAGAGGTTCCTGATGGCTGGAAAAAGGCAGATGTCCTATCCATCTTCAAAAAGGACAAGAAGGAGGATTCAGAGACCTACACATTGGTCAGCCTCACCTTATTCCCTGGGAAGGTTATGGGGCAAATGCTCTCAGGAGCTATTTCTTAAAACAAGAGACAAGAAGGTAATGGCAGGCAGTGAGAATGGTTTGCTAAGGGCAAATCATGCCTTCCTAACTTCATTGCTTTCTAAGATGAGGTGATTGGCACTGTGGCCAATAAGAGGACAGTGGATGCCATGTACCTTAATTTTTATTAAGGCCTTTGATACAGCCTCCCATAGTCCCTTAATCACTAAATCGGTGAGATATGGGCTGGTTAAATAGATAAGGTAGGCGGAAAATTAGCTGGACTGCCAGGCTCAAGAGAGTTACTATCAGTGCTTCAAAGCTCAGATTACATCCAGTAACTAGTGGGGTTTCTCAGGGATCAGTACTGAGACCAGTGCTGTTTACTGTCTTCATCAATCAGGACAGTGGGATGCCAGGTTTACAGACAACACCAAATCAGGAAAGCAATCAGTATGCTGAAGGGTAGGGTTGTTGTTCAGAGGGACCTAGGAAAGTCAGAGAAATGGGCTGACCAGAACCTCATTAAATTCAACAAGAGCAATTGTGAAGTTCTGTATCTGGGTTGGAATAACCTGATGTAATGTATGCAGGGGCTGACTGTGTGTGAAGCAGCCCCTTCTAGAGAAAAGGAGATGGGGTGGGGGGGTTCCTGGTGGACAACAAGTTGAATGTTGGGCCGTATCAGTAAGAGTTAGCCAACAGAAACCTGGGGAAGTGATCCTTCCCCTCTGTTTGTCACTTGTGAGACAGCATCTGGAGTGCTTGTTTGGTGCTTCCCAGTACAAAAAGAGTATTGACATACTGGAGTGAGGCCGGCAGAGGACCTCAGTCAGGGGAATATGACATGCAAGGAGAGACAGAGAACTGGGTCTGTTCAGCTTGGAAAAGAGAAGGCTCAGAGGGAACCTCATTGCTGTCTACAACTACCTGATAGGAAAATGTAGAGAAGATGGAGTTAGGCTCTTCTCAGAGGTGCACGGTGATAAAAGGAGACAACAGATGCAAGTTGAAATATTTTTACCTTGAGAGTTGGTTAACTACTGGAACAGGTGCCCAGAGAGGCTGTGGAATATCTGTCCCTGGAGATGTTCAAGACTTGACTCGACATGCCCCTGAGCAAATTCATCTAATTAGACTTGTTTTGCGCAGGTGGTTGGACTAGATGATCTCTGGAGGTTTCTTCTGACCTAAATTACGATTCTATACCTTCCAGAAAGGGTTGCAATCACTGACTTACTACTAATGAGACCAAACCCCAACGTGTAATGAGCTCTACCTTCCCTTTCTCAGTCTTTAAATATAATAGATGGTAGATATGCAAAAGAAATCTGGCAAATCGCCAAACTATAGTGTACAGACACAGCAGTTTCCAGTTTGCCCAGCTCGTGAGTCCTGATAAAAGAGGGCAGCCAGAAGTAAATTATGGTCTAGAGACTGAAACAGAATTTCAGTTTCAGTTTGGTTTCCAGCTTTGGTTCTCTGATTGCATCGCATTAGCTGACTAAAGATTATGTACATAATACCTTTAAATACTCCTACATGAGTTTTATAGCCTATCTGTTTCTTACACTTTGAGCTGTACTTTATTTCCTGCCTTTGCCTGACAATAAAGTAAATACATTTTGTTATACTTATGAAGTTTCAATTTTTTTTTTTCTTTGTTGTTTTAACCCCATCAACTCTCTACATACACATGGGTCACTTACATATCATAAGTGTGTTAAAGCGCACAGCAAGCTGACAGCTGCCAGAATTACTAAAGTAGAGCTTTCATTTTCATTACTGGTAAGTGAACTATTCCATGGGTCTGTTATTAAGGTCAGTCTGATCCAATAACCTACAACTTCCTTGRAAAGAATAACTTCTCTATTGCTTTTTATCTTTTAACTGGATATGTACCAAAAGAAAAATCAAGGTGACCGTACATGGTTACAGTTTAGGAACAAAACAACCAACAGCAGATATATTATTATGTATGTCTTTGCTAAACTGGTATTAAGATTTTTGTTGTTTAGTCTTCTCACAAGCATTATTTAACTTGAATTAGTGTTCACCTACATTCATGCAATCYACCTAGAAGGTCAGAAGCTGACTGGTTTTTAACCTTTAAAAACCTYGTGGTTTTGTAAAACTGAGTAAGAATATTAAAAGCTCTTCCTTCCTTTCCTAGCCCTAGATGTGCATCTAAGCACTCAGATCACACTGGAAAAATTTCTTCATTAAGAAAAATTCAGTCACCAAAGAGTTTTTCCTCTAATTTGCCAGCACTGAAATTGAGAAGTGAAAAGACTGAACAGAAAAAAAAAAGGGAGTGATGGTCATAACTTTTCAATCTCAAAACTGTTTTCCTTCAGTGTTTCCTATTGTGAATACAGTGCTATCTAAAACATTTATAATCTAAACTAATTTTAAGTATGTTCATTTATAACAGTTAATAAAAACTACTTAACAACCATTGCTGCATAAAGTCCTCTGGATTGTCTATACCATTCTACAGAGCTGGGAGCCATTCCACCCAACATTATGCTCAACTCCAATTCTGACAGAAATCACACAGAAATTATTTATCCATTCGACTCTTGCTTTCAAAATTCATCTGATTAGAGCTAAATTAGGTAGCACTATATATGATGACTGAAATTTTTTGAGGAAACCACTGTATTAATTGAATACAGCACAATGAATACTGTTTAGATCACCACCACATGTAGATAGATTTTAATACACCCATTTAGTTGCAGCACAATTCTTATCCCATTACAGTTCACCAGAAGCAGGTAAGAGCTAAGGGGGCTGTTTTGTGTTCAGGCAATTCTACACTGGTCATGGGGAAGGATTCTGGTCTTTCTTTTTCCCCGGCCCACATAGCAACTACTTACTGCATCCCCTTCCCTAAAGAGGAAATCCGATTCTCACTCCTCCTCCTTCCAATACATTTCCCCCCTCAAATTTTAATCCTGATATCTACAGTCCATTGCTGCTTGAGCTCCATAAGAAATTACTAACTTCAGACACTTTTTTATATGCAACTCCAGGAACATCACGTACTGGAAAGCATAATTGTGCTAGAAATACTTCAGTTCAGTAAAATGAGTTTTAAAAGTAGCTCCAGTAATCTCTGATGCATCTGCTGCTACCTCCTTCTCTATATAGCCTAATGTCAGCATAGAGACCCACCTTTCCCCATCCCATCATCTGCTGAGGCTCTGACCAGGCAGACCCCCAGCTCCTTGTACGAGAGCAAAAAACTTCTGTTAGCCCCTGTCTCCTGTACTCTGYGGCTGCACCTTCAAATGTAGCCAATATCTGGTTGGAAGCCTATCTGCTTTAGAGGGTTATGTTTCACAGGGAAGTCGAACATGAAACAACACAGCACCATGCTTCCTAATGACTCTCAAATTATCTTTCACCCCCGCAGAAGCAGTCTTCAGGGCATACATGTGCATTGCCTGCACTCCAAGCCAGCACTGTTTCCCATCACAGGGGGTCTCTCAGTGTAGTTTGCCATCTTCAGACACAGAACCTTCAGATTAGCAATGGCTTGTGCCTCACTGTTTTAGAGGGTGTATGAGAAAAGAATGGAGTTTAGAAAGAATATTCTTGCACACTGTACAAATCAGATCAGTGGGCCACATCTTTCAATCAGAGGGGGAAGTTCAATCTTTGAAATTATGAGGTAAACTAAATAAATCGGACTGGATTTTCTACCGTAAACCAGTCCAATCTGTATTAAAAAAGGGTCACAGGCATTTCACACGTTATTACCTGTACTGGTCTACATGTGACCGTCCCCTATACTGAGTTTATAATCTGATTTTCTGGTCTGATGTTTTTAATCTCCTAATATTTTATGGTGCTAATACATGAAAATATATCTGAAAACAGGGACAGCCATAGGATAAATGGTGACTTTATATAATTAAGTGAATTATATATCGTTTATAATGATACACAATTCATTCAGAGACATTTATGCTGTCCTTTAGGTAGTATTTGATACACAGAACAATACCTTATTACTGAGCTTTTYGGTTGTCACATCCTTACGCTCCTGCTGTTAGGTCAATTTATGTCAAATGGGAAAATGTGAAAGCCCCTTTCTATATGTAGGATGGTAATCCAAAAAATTCAATGCAATGTCAGTGCAAAAAGAAGGAATGGTACAGACTCAGAGAGGGAGAAGCTGAGAAATATGCAGCAATAGTATGAGCACAAAAAAATATATTCCAATAATTATTTGTAGCAAATGTAGCAATAAACAAGTACAAAAATCAAGGGAATACTAAATTAGTTTGTACTTTATTGCTGATGACCATGAATATTTTCTCTGCTAAGAAAGTCCCTTAGTCCCTTTTTAAATTAAGTTTGTACATGTATGAAAATATAATCTGATATAACTTTTTTATAGTACTAAGTATGGCAAATCCACCATGGAATTAAGTACTATTATTGTTCTAAAATGGTATTTCAAATATCTTTACTTTCTTTACTGACTAGCAGGTTTACAGGAATTTTCTGATTGAACAAATTGTAGCAGAAACAAAAAAAATGCCCATTTCACAGTTTTTTCTTGGTAATTTCACATTACCAAGAGCTTGACAGGAGGAATAATCCATGAATAATTAGTAAGTTCTTTTAGAGTATCAACATTTCTATCACGTTATTCATTTAAGAACATTTTGATTCCTGAAAAGAGGGGACAGAAAAGTAAGAACAAGTCAATATTACAGTTTAGTTTGATATATGAGCATACTACTCTGGTTTACTCCTTCATCTTAACAGCATACCAATTCCATTTCTACGCTTCTATTTCTTTACTTTCCTGATATTAATTTCATGCCTAAGTTCCTAAATGTCCTTAAATTCATCAGTCTTTTAAAATCAGTAGCTGGAAAAAGACATCCAGCAGTAGGAGNAAAAAAAAAAAAAAAAAAGAAAAAAGTAAGATTCACGAAACCAAATACGTTTTTGAAAATTAGATATTCCTTCAGATGATGGTATCTGACAGTTAAGAGTAGGTCTAAATGTTGATCTGTGTTAGGCTGCTTTTAGAGAGGTCACAATTTCAAAGTTATTTTTCTACATTTCTTAAGATGGTCCCATTGCAGCTGAACAAAATCCATTTTTATTAAGGACATCACACTTGATTTGGTGCTTTTAAATTCATTACAATTTATCACCAACATTTCCCTCCAACTTAAATGGACTTTCTCAGCAGGACAGCCTATCCAAATCATAGCGTGCTAGAGTACTGTGTCTGAGCAACCTCTGTCTCCCCTAAATCACTCAAAATTAAACTGGGAATAATCTGACCTGTTCATATATTTAGAGGAAAGAGCACCGCAGTGCTAAAAGTCCCCAAAGTAACCAAAACCACAGTCTATCTTATTCTTGCCTCAATTATTTTCTAAGGTAGATATATCTGAGTGCTTAAAAAAAAAATTAAATATTTTTTGTTTCGGGAATGAAGTCCTTCCTACTCCTCCTTGTYCTACTCCTCCTTTCCTTCAAGATGACCTCTATCCACTCCTCTCTAAACATAATCTGTATCACACCAAAAACTGACCAAATGTAGTAAAAGACAACTCCCACTTCTGAAGATCTTCTAGTTTTGCAGCCACTTAGGCAAAAATTTTTTTTCTGAAGATGAAAAATTTGAAAAAGGACTTAGAATGCAAATTCTGATTCTTGCCAAGATAGCAATATATAAAATTAATTTCCCTGCCAGTGCTGGTTGTGAAGAAAACAACAAAAAAATCTGTTCCTAAAACCTGACTCCCCCCCAAGTCCAGCTGGAGATGTGAGGAGTACAAGGTACTCTAGCTACACACTTTTCTGATTCCAGACTTCTCAAATTCCTCTAAGGACAGATAGGAATAGTGTACAGGTAGTTAAGACTTTTATGGAAGTCTTCAATTATACGGAATACAAGTCTTTTCATACAGAATAGTGTTAATTGTSTCTCTTGCATAACTTCAGATTTTCTATTTTGCTATTGACAGACCACCAAAAAATGATACTGCTTGGTTTGGGAAGATGCTTGAAGCCAATCAACAGGAAAATTCTTGCAGAATGAACTTAAAGTCTAATTGTTCAAGGAATTGTTTCTATATAAATCAAACTGTAGCTGCATGTTATAGTAAAAGTTGRTAATGTGGTAAATAAGGAAGGTAGGCTCACTTTTTTAATGTATAGGAAAAGTGGATAAATAGAGTTTTCCTTTTTTAAACCTTGATATAGCCATCAATTTTCCATAAACCTATTTAATATTCCCTCCCAGACATAAACAGAGTGGGTTTTAGCCACAGAGGGCCTAGTAGAAGCCAAGACTTCAAATAAAATATATTGGCAGATTCCTAATAGAAAAATCAAACAATACCACCACTCCTCAGACAGTTACAAGAGAATGAAAAACTTGCTCATGCTTCTGTCACTAGTTTTCAAAAAAGCTGAGGGGTATAGTCATCCACTGAAAAAACAGGCCAGCATATTTCTTAATTTAGTATGAAGAGATAACAGTATATTAGAGACATCTAATATAACATCTAACTGAGGTTTGCTTAGAAGGAATCTTTAAATGAAAGAAGAAGTAGGAATCAAAGTGGCAAGGTGAAAGCTGAAAAGATAAGAGTACACAGAAGTGTATCCATGACAAATAATTTTAATATGAAGTGATATTCTAAAGAGAATCAAAATCAAGTTAATATTTTTTGCAAAGCAATAAACTTTTTATTGTTATTAATTTCTTGTGCTAGTAGAGAAACAGAATCATAGAATACTCAAGCCAAATAAAATAAATTGTAATTCCTTTCATAATTTTTCTGATGTTTGAAGAAAATAGCAGTGATTTCTTCCTCTGGAAATTCTAATGATCCCAAATGCTCCATTTCTGTTGAGCTTGGTGGTGATCAAACTCTACAATAATAAATCTTAATTTTGCTCTAGTCAAAGAGTGTTTTTTTAGAAAAGAAGAAAAACACATGCAAGGACACAGCACAGATGACATCGATGTAATTAGTAACAATGTTACTGAGTGTGAAATCAAATGAACATATTAGATAAAGTCCATTGTAAAGTGTAGATTATACAAAAGAGCAATGGTCTGAAAGGTCACACCTGACTAATGTCATGTTTATGTAGCATATGAAGAAGCTATCTTCTCCACCTCTGACTAACGCATAGAAGAAAAAGTTTATTTCAATTTCAAATACCTTTAACTGCTCCCTGGAAATTTTAATTCCCATCTGGCCATCTCTCAGTCAGATAATTCTATAAGACATGACAATTTGGGTGGTGAGGGAGAAGGAAGCAGCTAGTGATACTGACAGTGACCAAGGCCAACAGATATCTGTCTCTTCTTGTTGTAATCATTCAGTCCCAGCTGGCTTATTTCTCTGTTCTTGTTCACCTGTTTAATATTATTTATCTGTGTTATGTTTGGTATCTTTTGTGTTATTTTTACATCATTACTCTCCTCTTGTGTTTTATTTTCCAGTCTCTTGAACATACTTTTAGGCTGTTCCAAGGAGTTCTTAATTTACCCTCCCTCACTTCTAGATCTGTTTTGAATGGTTAATGCATATGTCATGTAATCATTTTTTGTGTTTTTGTTTTCTGTGTTTTTCTTACTGTACTGAATTTTTTAGTTCTGGGCAGTATTTGAGATAAAGTTTATAGAACAAGTAAAGTAACCAAATCTGCTTTGCACTGTAATTTTAATCTACTTAAGTGTAAAATTACATCTAGAGTAAAGCCAAAGGGGGAAATGAAGATACTGGGTTTCAGAATAACAGAGTTTAGGGGAAAAAAATTCAGCAGGTTGAGTGCAATCGAGTGTAATAAAATAGCAGAGAGGAAACAGCAGAGAGAAACTGAAACGTGTATAATGAGATTAAAGTGTGCCCAAAGGATATGGAATGCATAACATACAGCAATCAAACGAGGAGTTTAAAAAGCCAATATGGCCAAAGCAGGGAAGATAGGGAAAAAAAACCCCACACAGTAAGAAAAAGCACTACAGCTGGAGCCTCACTGAAATTAGATATGAAAAGATTTGTGTGGTCGTCTTGACCCACAGGTTTTGATAATATTTAAAACACCAAGTACAGAGAAAGATTTGAAGGAATGCAATGAGAAGCTGTGAATATTAAAACTAATTAAAAAACAATCCTGCAGTGTAAGATAGCTGTACAGAAAAACAGAATAAGCAAAACTGTTTCAAGGGACAGATGCAAGAAATTGGGAGGACCTTTATTTTTCCTGCCTATACATATTCTTATTGCCCTTTAAACAACAGGAGCTGAGAAATCACAGAGACATTCAGGCCAAAGGCATGCAATGCAGGAGGCCTTGGTTTTGAATTAGAATTGAAAAAAAAAACTGATTCTGTGAACAGTGGTAATTTCTGACATTTAAAAAAATACCTTTTTTTAAAATTCTGATTTGGAGTGAGGTAGGTAAGCACAACTTTTGAGTGTATTTTTACAAGAGGGAAAATCCCATTTAGGATATTTCATTTTAACTTTGTAGATTTAAAGAAGTGACAACGTTCAAATATTTCATTCATTCTTTGAACAGATAGGAAATATTTTGATTTTAATTTCCTCAACATCAAACGTTACTTTCTCCATAATAACCCATTGCATTGAGGAGAAAGTTATACTGCACCACCCAATGGGCCAGTCCTTTTGTAGGTATTATGTGGATGAGGAAAGTTGCCGAGGAAAGCAATTTTCTTCTTTTAAGGGAGCTACAGTACTCAGAAAGACCAGCAAATATCATAGCAAATCTTRCTCTCCACCAACTCTTACAGATACTGACAGTTCAAATAAGTTTTGAAACCACATTTTCCCAGACCTTACAAATATGTCTTTCTAATGAATTATTTTTATTTGGGCAAAAGCTAGCAGAAATCAGCACACTTTATTTTTATTTCACTTATGGAAAGTCAAAGATTTTTCTGGGAAAAAAGTAAGAATTTCAATTTTATTGAAGTGCATTTTCTGTTATAAATCTATTCCAAAATATTAACTTCACAAATATTATCACAATTTAAAACAAACAAACAAAAATATCTGTGGTTTCCATCTGAAAACTACAAAGAACAATCTGCCCATTACACTATTTATCACTGCCTTCCTCTCCATTTCTTTCTTCCCCCTCCCTTACTCTGTCTGCATTTAAGTCCAAGTTCTTCTACTACATGACTGACTCACACAGATATTCTCACCACACAAATTAAAAGCCTATTTTTGCTACCACTGGAGCCAGTAGCCTTAACAAGTAAGGGAGGTGCGTTCCTGCAAAAGGTAGTTCAGAAAATGTAAGTTGTGGTCCTTCTGTGAATCACCTTCTGAGAACCTTACTGTTCATGAGTCTAGAGGGAACCTAAGGAGACTAGCTGAATAAGTCAGATTCATGAAGTTGAGCAGGTTAACAATGTTTTATTTTCCTTATGCAGCCACCCCTCAGAATAGCAGCTTTTCAGTAAACTTCCAGGGACAAATATTTTATGCTAGAAGAGATGCACCAAGTCACTAATTTAGCTGTAAGTTCTGTATAAAAACAGGTTTAGACATGATTTAGTAATTTGTTTCAAATAATACATCAAGAACTTTTCAGACAGAATAACAATCAAGCACTGAATCAAGCAAATGGTATTAAAAAAATTGTGGCAGGACCCTAATTCATACATGTTTTCCTGACTGACCACTGTCAGAATGAGACTACTGAGCTAACTGACCTAATAGGGAAGCTAAGAAGGAAAAACTCACAACAAAATCAGAGCATGAGAAACAAATAGCTAAATAGTTTGAGAGAGTTATAGTTCATGTGTCATTTAGATGTGCCATCTGTTTCTGGAGATAATTTATCACTGTTTCAACCAGCAAGAAACTTTACAAGTAGATCTATACCTCTCCGAAGTCATAAAATGATACTTTTGAGGTTCTTGTACAGTAAAGCAAGGCAGAGAATTGCATCGTTCCTGCCAATGTTTTTTGGCACTGTAGCACAGTTGGCTAGAATGGCAACTGGCCCTTAGCTACCTAGAATTATCATCCAGAATAACTCAGTGGTAGTTCAACAAAATAAATCATGAAAATTTCCCCATGGGGAAAAATACGGATTTCTTGCAATTAAAAAAAAAAAAAAAAATAGAAATATTATTTTAGCAATATAGATCTGGGAAGGGGGGCAGTTGACCAAGAGAAAACAAGCTAAACTAAATTTTTAAACCTTAGATTCAAACCAGTTTTATTTCAGGCATACTATTAATCCTCAAGTTTATATCTGTTACTTATCATTACTCAAATGAAACTATTTTCAAAGTGAGCCTGATCGAAGACTGGATTTCAAAGTCAGCTCATCATTTAAGGTACTCATATTGGAGTTTCACACTGAGGAAATATTTGCTTCAAGTCAAAAAAAGAAGACAGTTGAAAAACATAAGGAATGTTGCTTTGTGATTTGTCATTTCTCCCCCACTCAGTTATTAACAAGATGATGAAATGTAAAAATAGATTAAATACAGCAGGATTATGATTTTAAGTCATAAGAACAGATGAACATTCATATCAACAACTGTTCTTTTTCAGGTAACTGTCTATTTATGCCAAATTAAATCTCTTGATTAATTCTTAGACTTCTCTTTCCATGTAGGAAGTTCATCACTTTCAAAGACATGGAAGAGCAGACAATTCCCCATGACTTAAGAATCGGTTTTGGTTATTTTTTTCTTTTGGCATAAGTATCCTGGGTTGCATCCTGTTGCATTTGTTGAAAGCTTAATATTTCTTTATCCAAGTGCTTGATATTGAGAAAATAACTTAGTTAACTAAACACAGGTTTAAAGAAAGGCCTGGGCCAATTGCCTAGCACTGAAGAGCCTCAGCATGAACACAAGACAAGCATGGCATAGCTGTCCTCTTTTTCCTATGGACTCATAGCATTTTAAAAGTTGGCTTTTATCTTCAGTAGCTGGAGTATACATACTCCCTTCATATATATGTGAATCCTAGAATGTTTGCATTATGACTAGTACATCCCTTGCTGTCATGATCTCTTGGAAAAGGCTAGGAAAAGGCTAGCCTAAAGGCTTTCTATACTTTTCCTTCTGGATGTTTTAAGAATACTTTACATACTTTATAATTTGTGTCCAGTAAAAATAGTCCTCTTAATACTGGACAGATACACCATGTCTTTTGTTCCAAAAACCCAGTCCTTTAAACTCGCATTCTCATTCCAGTTCTGGCTTGAGGATCCATCCTTATGTACTTCTCAGAATAGATGAATATATATGCTTTCTGCTGGAGTATTTAAATAATTCTTTTTAGCATTGAACACTAAGTCTGTATTTATTGTCCTCTGAAAAAGTTGTAAACCAAACACTTTCCCAAAATATGTTTTGTTTTTACAGCAGAATGAGTTTCCACTATAAATGTAAAACTTTGCCTATTGACAAACATCCACAAGCATGCTGGAAAAATTAACAATAGAGAAATATGGATGTGTATAGCATACACAGTTATTATTTTGATGTCAGAAGAAGAGATACACATTTTTTACTTAGTTTAAGAAGTAAAGTCCAATTCTTTTCTCAGTACACAAATATAAAGTTATATGCAATTCCACACCAAAGTGAGTAGCTGTAGGTCAGGACTCTTGAATCCTTAACTATTTAATCTATGAGAATTTAATACCTTGTTGTGTTTAAAGACTCTCAGCTCTCTTTTCACAATGTTTTGAGAATGGTTGTTTAATAGGATTATTCAGGTTAATAATGAGCCAAATCAAATATTTTTTCCATGCTTACATATATTAAACTGAATATATCCCGTATATTCATATTTCAGTTCCCACTATTTGCCTCACTCAGTAAAATTCATTCATTGAACAGACTTCTGAGCCATCGTCTTTTATCTTCTGACAATAAAGTGTGTTATGTTTTTATGTAGTGTCCATAATGTACACTACAGCAAAAACATTTTATAAAGAGTCTTACACAGTAAAGGGGGGGAGGGGAAATCTTTTATAAAGTATATTTGGCATTACAGTCTTGAAGATACTGCACATTGCCTCTCAAGGTTTGTATGCCATTATAGTCAATGAGCCAAAATCAGAAGTGTTAGCTATTGGTATGACTTCAGTTGATAAACTGTATTTATTCTTTTTGAAGATATTTGTATCTGTAGATTTGGTGTATATATATTTTTATATTTTATGTATATATAAATAAAATAAAATATATATGAAATAAAATTTATTTATATATGTCCTGGTTTCAGCTGGGATAGAGTTGATTTTTTTCCTAGTAGTTGGTAGAGTGCTATGTTTTGGATTTAGTATGAGAATAATGTTGATAACACACTGATGTTTTTAGTTGTTGCTAAGTAGTCTACTAGTCAAGGACTTCTCAGCTTCCCATGCTCTGCCAGGGGCACAAGAAGCTGGGAGGGAGCATAGCCAGGACAGCTAGCCCAACTGGCCAACGGGGTATTCCATACCATGTGACACCATGCTCAGTATATAAAGCTGGGGGAAGAAGAAGGAAGGGGGGACATTCGGAGTGATGGCGTTTGTCTTCCCAAGTAACCGTTATGCGTGTCGGAGCCCTGCTTTCCTGGAGATGGCTGAACACCTGCCTGCCGATGGGAAGTAGTGAATGAATTCCTTGTTTTGCTTTGCTTGCGTGCGCGGCTTTTGCTTTCCCTATTAAACTGTCTTTATCTCAGCCCAGGAGTTTTCTCACTTTTACCCTTCCGATTCTCTTCCCCATCCCACCAGGGGGGAGTGAGCGGGTGGCTGTGTGGTGCTTGGTTGCTGGCTGGGGTTAAACCACAACAATATATTAAAATTTATATCTATATAAAAGTAATTTTCACTGACAAGCATCTTATTGGTGAGAATTGTGGTTTTATATCAACACTATTCCACATAATGACAAGCATAAATTGTTATGATGCATTATGTTGCATATAGTAAGAGTAGCTTTTGACCACTAAGTCAGGAGTAAAGTTTCTGCTCAATGTTAAACCAAGGAGCACATGAAATCCATTTGTAATGTATTACCAGGCAGCTAGAGCAGTACTTATATTTTCCAAAGAGCATAAATCTCCCCTCATTTTAACAGAAGTTATCTTAATAATCTTGCACACTATTATCATCAGGTTTTTGGCTGATATAAAATTCCAACTTGCACATGCTTGCACATTTTAATCTCTTATGAATGCATACGAGCTCTTTGATTTGACAGTAATGGACAGGGTTAGATTTCAGAAACTTCAGAAGAGCTTTGGTTGTGGGACAACAAATAAATGTCCAAATTCCTTTCTCCAGACATTAACAAAAAACGTTAAAAGAAGACTGTCCTTGAACCTGGCATAGAAAGCTCAGATCACAAGGGTTGGAATCCATCTGAATATGCAATGTACTCTGGAATAGAGAGACTTTGGCTGACTGAAATCCGTTTCACCATTTGTGGTGCAGAAATTCTGTCATCTTCAATTAAATTGTTAACATATTTAGGGGCAAGACCCCAAACTGGCCAGACATTTGAGGTGGATCAAACAAGACATTTTCATTATAGYGAGTGCCCCAAAAAGACAAGGTTCTTCAATGAGGAAAAACTCAACTTCTATCACACTACAAAACTCCTCGCATCTAAAAAAAAAAATAAAATTTTGAAAAGTAACTAGGAAGGACAGTACAGAAAAAACAAGTCTTTAAAAATATCTCTCTCCCTCTCCCCTTCCCCATCCCTCTCACTAATGTCCTGAAAAATCCCAGAAGAGTCTATTACTTCATTAACCTTAGATCTGAACTGGGCCTGAGTTCTAGCGTTCCGTTCATTGGGTAAAGTAAGCTATTGCTCAGTTCAATGCAGAGCACAAGGGTAATTGTCTTCAGCTATGATTAGGACAGATTTATCCACTATATGTTTTGCGTATAGTTCAGTACTCAAAAAACTATAAATGCCTTTTTCCTTATAACTTGATTTGAGAAGATAATTTTCTTCATAGTGGTTTTTCACTTGCTTCAAGGAGAAGAATTCCTACAAACAGAATTTTGTCATATCACTTACGGCTGTTACCCAAGTTCCTCTCCAACCTCCTCATTTCTCAGCTAACCCTCTTTTTAGACATTTGGACATAGATATCTATGAAGCAGAATAACTGAAAGTGAGTTTTAAGGAAATGACYACGTGCTTTGTTTTCCCCCTTTTATGCTGCCAAGTAGGTCATCAGTCATCAGACCGGCAAGCCGATCAGTATTGTTTTTCTTACCTCCCAGAGACCAGTGTTATTTTCTTTATTTAGTTCTTCACCTATTTGAACATCTGGGATTTTGTGTCATAAACAAGCATAGAGAGACAGCCTGAGCTGAGAATTGTCCATTTTAAAGGAGGAATGAGAATCTGGGTAGCTAAGTGATAAATGCATCGCTTACAAATTGCACACTGGCAGATAGTATTCAGAGTACAATTTACCATAGCAAAAGGCAGCAATAAGCAAAGAAAAGATTCAAAAGTCAGCCTCTTACATAAGATGCCCATACTAACCCGATTATTTRATACTAACCCAATATGTCATTGTAGTGAACAGTGTGTGGTAAATCAAATACATGAATAATAATAAGAATAAGCAGTTACCATAAGCATTGTCTCTTTTAAGTAAGAAACATCAACAGTTAGATTATCTTTCAGTCCTTATACTTGTACATACCTGCCTGTCATTAATGGAAGTACAGACACTTTTTAACACTGAGGATACAACTTTTGATCTGACTCAGTGGCTGCCCCTTCATTTATAGCATCAGGGTACAGTGGGAACCTTCCACTCTCTTGGAAGCAGTTATAGTCTGTTGAGTGTTTTTGCCTTTAAAGCCCATAGGCTATTTTTATACATCCAGAAACTTTCCCATTAAACACACTGAGGCATTTCTAACAGTATTAAGTCTGTGGAGCTTCACCTTCTTACAAGTTTCTGGCTGCATTCAGAACCGGAACAAAACTGTGTCACTGGGAGTGCTGACAAAAACATTCATCAGTTTGTGTCCTAAGGTGACACCAGGCGGCTATTTGAATATTCTGAAATTATGCTAAGTATACATATTTTCTGTGAGTATTTGGGATTAACTTTACTAACTTCTCCTTCACATAAATCTTTAGAGACACAGTGCTTACTACACAGAATGCAGGTATGCATCATGCAAGTAAGAGCAGTGATAGCAGATGTATAAACAAAGTCAATGCTGTTACTTCTAATTTTTGTTTTGACAGTGCTCAGAAAAGGCACATGTATGCAAAGGTAAGCATCTATGTAACCGTTAAAAACTGTAAGTCTGAACTAAACTTTGGCAAATCATAAAGCACATTTTGGCTCAAACTACATACCAGAGAAAGGGGGTCATCTGAAGTGCCTGTACACAAAGGCATGTAGATAGGGAAACAAATGAGAGGGACTTGAAGTCTGGGAGCAGTCACAGAGTTGTGATATCTTTGGAATTACAGAGATGCAATATCATAGCACATACAACAGGAGTGCTGTGTTAGATAGGTACAGGCATTTCAGGAAAAACATGCAGGGAAGACAAGAAGGCAACACAGAGTGGTATTAGCAATCCAGGAAATTTTTGAGTTGCATTGGACACTATTTTTGATACATGCTAGCTGGATGGGCCAATAGGGGAGGTGCTCTGCTGCATCTGCTATTTGTGAAAAGGAGAAACTGGCTGAGGATTGTTAGTGCAAGGCAGCCTTAGGTGTCATAACCGTGAAAGGATAGAGCTTAAGAGACTGTGGAAGTGAGGAAGGCAAGCAGCAGGAGGAGGACTCTGGGCTTCAAAGGAATACATGGGTTTGTTTAGGGAACTGATAGGATCCCTGAAGATCAAAGGAGTGAAGGAGAGATGATTGATCCCCAAGGCCAACCACACGAGTCGACCTTTTTTTGTTGTTTTGTTCTTCCCTTGTGTTTTGTCAAAGCACAGTGAGACTTGCGCACATGCTGCTATTTACTGTGGATCTGAATGTGCAGCTGTCTGTGCAAGTGAGCATCAAAGAAAATTAAGCAATGCTTTAAATCCTTTTAACCCTTAAAGTAGGAGCCTAAACCTAAGTCTTAACTACAGAGAGCTGCAATCTAGAGTCTGGAATGCTCTGTGGTAAAACTAAGTACAGAAAGCTAAACTGGTCTTGTTTCAGAAGTGTCACGTCCCGCCTGTGCGGGAGAGGTGACTCAGATTTGCAAATTCCCTCGGTATGGATTAAGGTGAAATGACACTCAAGGTCTGTACATAAGCAAAGACTTTTACTCTATAGCTAGGCTCATTGGTAAATAATTGGATAACAGAAAAGCTTGTCGCTCGCCACTGATGTGGGAGTTTATGAAATAATTGGGTAGCAGAAAAGCCTGTTGCTTACCACTGCTGTGGGAGTTTATGCCTTGCGTTACTTAGTAGGAAAAGGTAAAAGAATAAAAGAAAGAGAGAAGGAGAGAGCGAGAGAAAGAAAGAGAGAGGAAGAGATCACCGGTCCAGGTTCCAGCGTTGGTCCAGCCGACGGGCGTCTCTGGTCCGCAGGAGCGCTCCTTCAAAAGTTCCCGATGTGAGTCCCAAGTCCCCAGATCGAAAGTCGAAAGAGAGAATATTCCCCGCCTAGGCACTTGCCTTCCCCTTTTATGCCCGCCATTCACTTCAGACTGCCCCTCTGCTACAGGGGCAGTTTCGTAGTTTTCTTCTATTGGTTCTTGTATGTCTCGTCTTCACTTAAAGTCACAGTGTCCTTTCTTTTTACTGCGCATATTCAGTGGGGAAGGGGCTTTGTTGGGCAGGGGGCTTTTCCTGC
>JAYKAV010000284.1:72920-140836 GCA_035582835.1 Phoebastria nigripes | reverse complement strand
CGCTGGAGCAGGGGAAGAGCGTGAGGAGGAAGGAGCGGCAGAGAGAACGTGTGATGAACTGACCGCAACCCCCATTCCCCGTCCCCCTGCGCCGCTCGCGGCGAGGAGGTAGAGGAAAATCAGGCGTGAAGTTGAGCCCGGGAAGAAGGGAGGGGTGGGGGGAAGGTGTTTTAAGATTTCGTTTTTATTTCCCATTACCCTACTCGGATGTGATTGGTAATAAATTCATTTCCCCGAGTCGAGTCTGTGTTGCCCGTGACGGTGATGGGGGAGCGATCTCTCCCCGTCCTTATCTCGACCCGCGAGCCTTTCGTTGTACTTTCTCTCCCCTGTCCAGCTGAGGAGGGGAGCGATGGAGCGGCTTTGGTGGGCGCCTGGCGCCCAGGCAGGGTCAACCCCCCACAGATTCAAAGGTTGTGTACCGAGGCAGAGAGCCTGGGTAACAAAAGGAGGCAGCTGTCCTGACGGAGGGGAAATCCGGCACAGAGAGGTCCCCACGCCCGGGGGACAGGGCATCCGTGCCCCAGCCCCGGGCGTGTGGCACCCTGGAAAGCAGCAAAGACAGCCTGAGGAAAGGCTGCCCGGCCAGGGGAACGGCACCGCCAACGGCTAACGGCCGCCGCCACGGGGCCGCCTCAGCCCGGCGCCGCGCACAGCTGGGGCGGGGCGGCCCTGCCACGGCGGGAGCCGCCGCTGTGGAAAGCGGAGCTGCCCCAGGCCCGCGGCCGGGCTGGGCGGCGGAGGGCGGCGGAGAGCGGCGGAGCCAGCGCCTCGCTGAGGGCTGCTGGAGCGAGGCGACCGCGCCCCGCCCCGCCCCGCCCTCCCCGGCGCACAGGTGCGTCGCGGGGCTCCCGGCGGGCGGGCGGCGGCGGACTCCATTTCCCGTCGCGCACGGCGGGCGCGGGGCGGCGCAGGCGCAGTTCCGTCTCGGCGCTGGGCCGGCGGCGGGAGCGGGCGGCCGGGGCGATGAGCCGCCGGGGCGCGGTGCAGCGGAAGGTGCCGTGTCTGTTCGTGACCGAGGTGAAGGAGGAGCCGTCGGCCAAGCGGGAGCGCCAGGTGGCCGGGGCGGCAGGGGGCCGGGCGGGAGGCAGGCGGGGCCGCAGTCCCCGCGGCGGGGCCGGGGCCGGGCCCGGGCCCGGGCCCGTGTCCAGGGAGAGGCGCTGGGCCGCGGGTAGCGGCGCCGCACRGCGGGGCGGGGCGGAGCGGGGGGACAGGCGGCAGCAGCGACGGTGTGAGCCCGGCCCGGCTCGGCTGCGGGGAGGGGGAGGGCCGAGCGGCGAGAGGTTTCGCTGCCGATCTTGAGCGAAGTGCACGGTAGAGGTTTCCATAGGGCTCCCCGCCTTAAACGCGGGAAAGAAAGGTCGTTTGGGTGCTGCTCCAGCTCTGCCCCACTCTTTTCCTGACAAGTGCACCCGGGTGTTCACCCTGACGTTGTGTTTGCTTTTTCGAAGTGTAGGGAACAGTCCTGGCGAGGAATGAGGCCACTCCAACATGACCGCACTGGGAGCTTGTGTAAAACCATCCTGCTGTCCCCGCCTGTGAGCCTTGTGGGGAAAAAATAAGCTTGTCTCTCGTGTTTGGTTGGGGTTTTTTTGTGCTCAAAGGACTATCAGGCTTATGTCAGAAGAATTCACATGAGGCTGTAAGACGTGGCATACTTACCGAGGTGAAAGTAATGGAGCCCAATCAAAGTTATTTCTTCCCGAGATGTAAAAGGCAGTGTTGGGACAGACTGGGGTGGCGTTCACCTGTCTAGCTCTAGACCTCCAACTTGTGTTTCCCGATTTTAGTAGCAGCACCTACTGCTGTCTGTCGGCTGCATAGTGAACTTGAATCCATCTGGGTGACTTTCTCCCGTTGGTGTTTGACTTCTGGATGGAAGAGCTGAAATGACTGCCAAAACGTCAGTAACTTAATTGTTCAACTCTCAGTACCAACACCACCTTGATAGCGGTCATGTAGGGGTACCTCCCTGTGTTGGTTTTGGCTGGGATTATATAATTTCACATAGTTAATTTCCTCCATAGGAGCTATTATGGGGCTCTGCTTAGGATTTGTGCTGAAAACAGGGTTGATAATACAGAGATGTTTTCGTTACTGCTGAGCAGTGCTCGCACAGAGTCAAGGCCTTTTCTGCTTCTCACACCACCCCACCAGCGAGTAGGCTGGGGGTGCACAAGAAGKYGGGAGGGGACACAGCYGGGACAGCTGACCCCAGCTGACCAAAGGGATATTCCATACCATATGACGCCATGCTCAGCATATAAAGCTGGGGGGAGAAGAAGGAAGGGGGGACGTTTGGAGTGATGGCGTTTGTCTTCCCAAGTCACCGTTACGCGTGATGGAGCCCTGCTTTCCTGGAGATGGCTGAACACCCGCCTGCTGATGGGAAGTAGTGAATGAATTCCTTGTTTTGCTTTGCTCGCGCGCGTGGCTTTTGCTTTGCCTATTAAACTGTCTTTATTTCAACCCACGAGTTTTCTCACTTTTACCCTTCCGATTCTCTCCCCCATCCCACCTGGGGGGAGTGAGCGAGCGGCTGAGTGGTGCCGAGTTGCTGGCTGGGGTTAAACCGCGACACTCCCTAAGCTGTTGTTCCTTCATATAGAAAAAGCCGATGGGGGATTAGATCTGGAACTGGTATACGCTATTTTTAYTGTTGTTTTTCAAAGTGCAGGCAAGGATAATAGAGGAGGTTATGACTGCTAGGGAAGAAGCGGGTGGTGGTGGGAAAACCAACGGGAGTGTTTTCTCACTACCCTGGAAATTTTCTTTTTTGTGTAATCTTCATAAAATCTTCATTATGCTGTATGTTATGGTTACAGATACGATTACCAAAATGTGAAACACCCATGTAATGTAACGAAAGCATGTAGAAGGTTCTCGTTTTATGAATTCTGAATTCTGTTTCGAGACGTTTGCAAGACAAGGACTTGCTTTGTGTTTTGCCAGCAGAAAGAGGCAGTGACCAGCTTACAAGTCAAAATTGACTGGGGAGAGAGGAAGGCGGGGTGATGATTGTACGGGAAAATACTTGAATCCAAACACAACTGATAATGTGTTTGCAGTGAAACTGTTATACAGGTCCTAGCTATAGAAGTCCTCCTAGAAATTTGGACTAGCTGTGGCTGGATATTTGTTTCAGACCCCCGGGCCACTTACTTCTTTGCTCTTTTTAAGCGGAAGAGTGTTTAGTTGAGAGCACTGATACTGGGTATTTAACACCAGGATGCTTTTGCCACCTTGCATTCCGCTGGTCTGTGTCTTGCACTAACATGGTGCGATTGACTTTCAGCTCCAAACCGAAAGCTCGGAGCAGCTAGTCATGATGGATTTCTGTTGCCATCGTAATACAGGAAGGCAGATCTCAAAATTTTGCAGCGTTGGACTGGAACCCTTCTAGTTTATATGCGCTATGTAAAGTGGAAGGCAAAGTCATCTCTAAATACTAATCAAGAATGGAAAAGAGGGGGAGGGTTTGCAAATAGATTGCCTTTGTTCTTTTGTCTTAGAGCATTTTCCAGACTGTCATGTCTTGAAGGAACGAGGGTGTGTTTAGATCGTATTAGAAATCAGCAATATCATGTGTAATACTGGACTTACCGAGGCCAGCTGCAAGGAGCAAGAATCCATATGAGAACAAGGCAGTGACATAGCCATGATGAGGGTTTAAAATACCTGTCTTCTTTTCAGCCATTTAAAGTTTTGGCAACTGCAACTATAACTGGAAAGGCGTTAGAGGCAGATATATACAATGCAATTCCTACTGAAAAGGTGGACGGAACCTGCTGTTATGTAACTACCTATAAAGGTAATAAGGAAGATCCGTATGCAGATTTCTCACGCTGACTAGGAGCCTTGTTTTACTTAGTTTTCACTTTTATTGTGTGATCTATTGGATTACAGCTGTTGTGAATTCAACTCTCATTAAACATCGTGACCACAAAGTGATAGTTACCGTAAACATAGTAGGTGTTTATAAAGTTGTTATAGATTTTACTCTCTAAAATACGTGAAGTATGTTTTAAGTGAGCATGCCAATCAAGGAACTATGCCAGTTTTAAAATTTCCCATTAGTAGGTCTTCCTTGCACGCTAGAACTTGTGTGATAAAGGATGTCTAGTTTCCTTGGGGAGGATTAAAAGAAGTATGGAGGTTGGGAGGAAATGAGAAGACTGTGGTTCGTTGCACCACTGGGGTTCTTGCMTTTACCTGAAATTAAGTAAGGCAACTTTGTATTACACTGGGCAAGATTCTACAAATAGATTTTTAGATTCATATACAGTAATTAATTTATGAATTTAAATAGCGTCTTTGGATATAAAATTTCTCTAGTGGCAAATGAGAATTCATATCTTGCCTCTTATGTAGTTGATTTCAGTACTCTGCAGGGTATGGTTACCTGAGTAAACTGCTGGTTTTATCCCTCTGGAAACTCTAGGGCAACCCTGTCTATGGGCCAGGCTGGATCGAAAACCCAACAAACAAGCTGAAAAAAGGTTTAAAAGATTCTTGTATTCATTGGAAGATTGCAAAGGTTAGTGAAGATTTCTTTCCTTCTTTTTGGCAATCTAAGTTATCTAGTTGGAAAAACACCTCGAGTCTAACACAGGAAATGTCAGTGATCCTGCTCCAGTTTTATTGATGTCACTCTTTACTTCAAGAGAGCTTTAAACTAGAATTGATGGGGGAAGGGGATACCAACAGGATTGCAGTAGGTAAGCCAAGGGATGGCATGGCATCGCCAGCGGGTGGCAATGCTAGTGGGAGAACATTTACACTGCTGCTGGGAGCACGGGCGGCTCAGGAGTGTATTCGTAATGCT
Source organism: Phoebastria nigripes (assembly GCA_035582835.1). Taxonomy (NCBI): domain Eukaryota; kingdom Metazoa; phylum Chordata; class Aves; order Procellariiformes; family Diomedeidae; genus Phoebastria; species Phoebastria nigripes. The sequence goes on along the minus strand of JAYKAV010000284.1, from coordinate 136,011 downwards.
TGTACACCAACACATGCAGTATGAGAAACAAACAGGATGAACTGGAAGTGTTGGTTAACTCCCAGAGCTACGATATCATTAGCACTAGTGAGATTTGGTGGAATGAGTCCCACAGTTGGAGTGCTGGGATGGAGGGCTACAGGCTGTTCAGGAGGGATAGGCAGGGCAGGTGAGATGGAGGTGTCACACTATACGTAAGGGACAGGTTTGATTGTATAGCCCTTACAGTTAGTGATGATGTGGTTGAGGATTAGGGGAATGGAAAATAAAGGAGTTGTTGTAGTGCGTGTGTACTACCGATCACCCAGCTAGGATGTAAGCACTGGTGAGTTACTCTATAGGCAATTAGGAGAAATCTCCCTTGTCCTTATGGGAGTTTTCAGCTTCCCAGACATCAACTGGGAATATCATCCTGCTGTGACGAGCAGGTCTTGGAAATTCTTGAAGTTTGTAGGAGATGACTTCTTGTCACAGGTACTCAGTGAGCCAACTAGGAAAGATGCCCTCCTAGACTTGCTATTTGTGAATAGAGAAGGACTTGTGGGGGATGTGATGGTAGGTGGCTGTCTTGGCCACAGTGATCATGAAATGGTCGAGTTTAAAATTTTCAGTGTAATGAGAAAAAAGGACAGCAGAGTTGCTACCCTGGACTTCGTGAGAGCAAACTTCAAGCTATTCAGGGAGCTATTTAGCAGAGTACCCTGGGAATCCTCTTTTGAGAGCTTAGGAGTCCACGAGTGCTGGCCAGTCTTTAAGAACCACCCTTTAGAAGCACAGGAGCAGGCAATTCCACTGTGTCGTAAATCAAGCAAGCGGGGCAGAAAACCAGCTTGGCTGAACAGGGAACTCCTCATGGAGCTTAACAGGAAAAATAAATTGTATGATCTCTGGAAGTGAGGCCAGGCTTCGCAGGAATAGTACAGAGCTGTGRTTTGTTTATGCAGGGAGAACACACAAAAGGCCAAAGCTCAGTTAGAGTTGAAACTGGTCAGTGTTGTTTCAGATAACAAGAAGGGCTTTTTTAAGTATGTTAATAGCAAGAGGAGTTCCAAAGAAAACATTGGACCAATACTTGTTGAAAACGGTTATCTGACTAATAGGGATGAAGAAGAAGCGGAGGCATTCAATGCGTTTTTTGCCTCAGTCTTTAATAATACTGACAGACCTTGGGCTGCCYGGTCCCCTGAGTYRGAGGACCAYGAGGGTGGGAACAGTGACTTTCCATTTGTGGACACTGAAATTGTAAGGGACCAGCTGTATCAGCTGAATGTTCACAAGTCCATGGGGCCTGATGGGATTCATCCCAGAGTACTGAAGGAGCTAGCAGATGTTATGGCAGGACCCCTCTCAATCATCTACCAAAGGTCTTGGGAGTCTGGGGAGGTCCCTGCTGACTGGGAGCTAGCAAATGTTATTCCAATCTACAAAAAGGGTGTGAGGGAAGACCCAGGGAACTACAAACCTGTTAGTCTAACCTCTGTTCCTGGAAAAATTATGGAGAAGATTATACTGTGTACTATTGAAAGGCATTTAAAGAATAATGCAATCATCAGGCACAGTCAACATGGGTTCACAAAGGGAAAGTCCTGTTTAACTAATTTGATATCCTTCTCTGATAAGGTCACCCACCTAGTGGATGAAAGGAAGGCAGTGGATGTAGTTTTTCTGGATTTTAGTAAGGCTTCTGATACTGTCCCTCACAGCATCCTTCTGGACAAGTTGGCCAACTGTGGGATGAGCGGGTTCATGGTGCGCTTGGTGAAGAACTGGCTGAATGGCAGGGCTCAAAGGGTTGTAGTGAATGGGGCTGCATCTGGCTGGCAACCAGTCACCAGTGGTGTTCCTCAGGGTTCAATTCTGGGGCCAGTCCTGTTCARTATTTCTATCAATGATCTGGATGCAGGAGTTGAATGCACCATTAGCAAGTTTGCTGATGATACCAAACTGGGAGGTGCTGTTGACTCTCTTGAGGGACAAGAGGCCTTGCAGAGGGATCTAGATAGGTTGGAGCTTTGGGCTATGATTAATGGGATGAATTTAACAGGTCCAAATGCTGGATTCTGCACCTAGGACAGAGTAATGCCGGGCAAAAGTATAAACTGGGAGAGGAGTGGCTGGAGAGCAGCCCTGCAGCAAGGGATCTGGGGGTGCTGGTCGGCAGCAGGCTCAGTACAGGTCAGCAGTGTGCCCTGGCAGCCAAGAGGGCAAAACGCATCCTGGGGTGCATCAAACACAGCATAACCAGCCAGTCAAAAGAGGTGACTGTCCCACTGTATTCAGCATTGGTGTGGCCTCACCTGGAGTACTGTGTGCAGTTCTGGGCCCCACAATTTAAGAAGGATGTGAAGGTCCTTGAATGCATCCAGAGGAGGGCAACAAAGTTGATGAAAGGGCTGGAAGGAATGTCCTATGAGGAGAGCCTGAGGACTCTGGGCTTGTCTTGGAGAAAAGGAGGCTGAGGGGCAACCTCATTGCTCTCTACAGCTTCGTGAGGAGGGGATGTGGAGAGGGAGGTGCTGATCTCTTCTCCCTGGTATCCAGTGACAGGACGCATGGGAATGGTTCAAAGCTGTGCCAGGGGAGGTTCAGACTGGACATTAGGAAGCATTTCTTTACCGAGAGGGTAGTCAAACACTGGAACAGGCTTCCTAGAGAGGTGGTCGATGCCTCAAGCCTGTCAGTGTTTAAGAGGCATTCGGACAATGCCCTTAACAACATGCTTTAACTTTTGGTCAGCCCTGAAGTGGTCAGGCAGTTGGACTAGATGGTCGTTGTAGGTCCCTTCCAACTGAAATGTTCTATTCTATTCTACTTCTCTTGCTCTAGTTTAAATATAATGTTGGCTATTTAGGTAGCTATTTTTTAATCTTAGTTAGTTTTGAACTTTTAAACTACTTAAAGGCTACTGTGCTTCTTTAAACCCTCCTAATTGTAGACTGCTTGAGTGTGCCAGATGTGCTTGTACAAAGTAACTGGGACTACTCTGTAAAACAAAGTTTAGATCAATGGTATTTTAATACTTGCATTGAAAGACGATCAAAACATAAAATTGGCTAACAGTTTGCCAAAAACTGTCACATTTGTATGTCTAGAATTTGTTTGGAATGTTGAAGAGGATTTCAAGCCTGTTCCAGATACCTGGATTCCAGCAAAGGACATAGAGTTCTCTAATGGCAATCCTTTGCCCGATGAAAACGGACATATGCCAGGTACCTATGATGCAGCACAGGTAAAATGGCGGTGGTGGTGGTGATCCATTTTTGAAGTGAATTAGAATTGGTTCCAGAGTTAAAAGTAGTAGTTAACATATTCAGAAAACAATTGGAATGTCATTCCTTCACTATCCAGAAAGGCTTTGTTCTTCTGCAACACTGAAAATAATTGCAGTTTGCTCTACAGACTTACAGGCCTTCAGCTGAAGGCATAGTTCTCATGTTTGCATTCCTCTGACATTTCTCTGAGATACGACATAGTTTTTCTTGTTACTTTTTCCATTTGTAGTTAACTGTGGGTTTTTTGTTTGGTGTTTTTTTTTTTTTTTTTTTTTCTTTTTTTAATGCATGTACAGTTCTAGTACGCATATGATGACTTCAGATATTTACTTTGGTAAAATGCAATGTTTTCTTACAGGTTGGGTGCCTGTGGAGAAAAATAGTAAGCAGTATTGCTGGCACTCATCTGTTGTAAATTACGAGGCTGAAATAGCGCTGGTATTGAAACACCATGCTGACCCAGGGCTTCTGGAAATCAGTCCGGTGCCATTATCAGAAATTTTAGAACAAACATTGGAGCTTATTGGGACTAATATTAATGCAAATCCATATGGTAAGTTCGTATGGTCTGTTCTTAAAATACTTTTTTATTTAGTGATATTTTTGAGTGAAAGCTATGTATTTTCTTTGTATAAGTTTTTAAAAAAAAGTTCAAAGGTAGCAATGTAACCTCTTTAGAAAGGAGAGAAAGGGCTAGCTCAAAGAACACTCACCCAAAAATACTCACCTCAGAAAGTTGAGTTGTCATGAGACTATTCATGGCTGTTAAACCTCTTTCCACCTGCATGTTCTTTAGGAGTTATTATAAAAATGCTTTGCTTTAGTCTTTCAAAAAATATTCTGACTGGAAAAGTTGTTTTAAATATTACTATTAAAATATTTTTTAAGATTGTTGGTGCCTTTTCTTGACTTTTTTTTTTACTTGCTCTTCTGATGCTGTTTAGTCCATTAAAGTAGAAAATTTTATTCAGGCACTTTTTTTTTTTGAGTCCCTAGAGTTAGTCATAAGTTGCAATTTTTAAATTATGAAATATTATGAATATTTTTTTAAGGAAATGTAATTTAACCTACGTTTTGGTTGTGGCTTCTCCCTTTAAAAGCCTTTTAACAAAAACCAATTAGGTATGAGAACAAGTGAGTTCTAACTTCTGAGCTTTGCTGTTAGGATAACTTGCAAGGATGGGCAGGAAAAATAATAGTACCTGGTCTAAGCATTTTCTCATAATGTAAAGGAACTGCAACAAAAAATTCTAATAGCTGTATTCTCAGATGAAGATTTATGTTGAACAGTCAGTGAAGAGCCAATGCATTTGTTAACAGCCTGGCTTAAGTATTAATCCATATTCGTAAGAAAATATGCCAGATTTTCAGGAACTAAGACGTTTGTGTTACTGATCATGATCTGAAGCATGAATAATTTAGCTAGTAGCTTTATGGTTGCTGAGGAGGTGACCACAAGGACAAAGCAAACTGTATAAATCTCTGTCATGTTTATTCTATATAAATAAAAAGTTACGTGATGAGGAGACAGCTACATTTGATTCTTAAAAGTATATTTAACTGTTCTCTTAAAGGCAGGACAATGTTGTAGTATCTAATAGAAGTCTACCTTTATAGAGTGCTTTTAACATAGCAGTGATAACAAAAGTGAGGAAAATCTTAAGTCATCACACGTAACTAGCAGGAAGATTTTTATTTCTTTTAACATAGGATTAGGAAGCAAGAAGCAGCCTGTACATCTTCTTGTACCACATGGAGCATTTGAAATAAAGAATCCACCTACTTTGAAACAAAATGACATACTGTCTTGGTTTGAAGGCTGCAGTGAGGGTAAAGTTGAAGGAATTGTGTGGCACTGCCGTGATGGGTGTTTAATCAAGGTAAATATATAGATGGACATGTGGAAAGCACTATAGTAATTTATAATATGTGAAGTATTGTGAGATATTCACTTTTTGTCTTGTTTTCCAAATTCTTTAGTAGTAAATGTTCTCCTAGCAAATCAGGTGACAGTAGAATTAGTCAAGCCAGTGAATCACTACAATGACAACATATTAAACTTTTTCATTAAGTTATTAGCATAATGTAGATAAAGTAATTGAGAACATAAAATAATATTTTCTTGCCTCTGTATAGGAATCACTCAACGTTTTAAAGCTTAATTCTTTTATTTAAAAAATTCATTTCTTGTAATGTTGACTTATAGAACAAGTATTGTTAATAAGAACGTGATTTTTGATTAATTAGCAAGTTTGTGTTATTTTGAAGCTGTGGAAGACACCTTGGTTCTGGTTTGCCTTTGTGCTTCGTTGTTACTCATGTTATTCAGATAACTGATTAATGGTTGTAAGTGCCCTAATGCAGAGGATCCTAGAATTAAAGCACACACCCTCACACACCCCAAGTTGGGAACTGTTGGGCTACTATATCAAAATCTCTAAACTGATCTTATTTCTTTTTATTTTAGCTCCATCGCCATCATCTTGGTTTACGCTGGCCACTTGCAGAGACGTACCTGAATTCTCAGCCTGTTGTAATTGCTTTTAATAGAACTAAATATGACTGTGACTTTGAACCAAAGAGTTTGTTTCACCATTTTTCAAACTTGGATGGTCAAAGATTTGACAGACTCAAAGATATCAAGTTTGATGCTTGAAATGATTTTTCTCTTTTAAGTTAATTGTTGTATGTCCTGCATTCCTCTTACTTGTGTCTACCACAGAACTCTACAAATTATCTATTAGCTTAGGCAGCAGCCTGGGTACTCTACGATTTTAAGTTTTTCCTGAATGACTAATTTTATATAACGAGAGATCCGACATCCAGAGCAGAGATCTAGCTTTCAGCAGGTTTATTTTCAGTTCTGAAAAATCCTTAACTTTTGAACCCATTTCTGTAAACTGTTACAATTAAGTGTAAGTAGTATGTTGTCTAACACTGGCTGGTCCTAATAGGTTAGCTAATGAATGCAATCAACTGTAAAAGTTCCATAGGTTGCACTTCTATAAATATATAATTATTATGACGCTGTTATATGTAGGATTCAGATTTAGGATCTAGTTGTTTCTTAACAGTAAAGGACAATTTTCAGGTGGGACCAGAATTAGTCCTGAAATTTGATAGTTTTCCCCCAAAAGAAATTGTTACAACTTTAAAAAAAATTTTTCAATGTATTATTTAACTGGTAAGCTGCAGCATTATGCTAATACTTAATTAAGCTATATCCTACAGCTACTTCCACTATTTTGGGACTAAAAGAGTAAATAATAGGCGATATACTAGTTCTATTTTGGAGATCTGTAGTAATTAGAGAGACATGACTTGGCTTAATAATACCCATTTTCAGACTGCATCTCAATTAGGAAACTTCATCAAGGGCATATTAAGAAAGAAAGACGGCATATAAATAATAAAGGTGAGACTGCATGATCATTTGAGTTGGCTTTATTTTATCTGTGCTATAAAAGTATACATCCAGCTATATAAAATACACAAAATGAAAAATCATTTCTCTACAAAAAGTACTATTAGTTTGGCTGAAATACTATAACTTTATTTTCAATTCTTTGTTCCTGGATTTTCTAAAATTGAGGTAAAAATAACCAGGGATGTAAGAACAGACATCCASCACACTGACCCTGAGTCCATAGTTAAGTATGATAGCACGAGACGGCAAGAAGAAATTACATATTCTTATTGATCTGGAACTTAGCATACTTAGCACATTTTAAGTGTTTCTCAACTTTTAGGATAAGTCCAAGGTTTCAACTTCACCTGACACCTGTGTATTACCTAAATTACTGTTCTGAATTAAAATACAATATTGCAAAGGAGTTGCGAGAGGTGAAACTCACTTTTAGTTTGACTGGTGTATATAAATACTGACCATAAGCTGTTGACTAATCCAATTCTGCACTCTTAGGTATGTGCCAAACTATTGTAACTTTAATAGACTTGTATCATTCCAAGATAAAAACACACAAATAAATCAGTATTATGTAACTGCCCCAGAATTTATTTTCTGATCAATACTGAGCATACTAAACACTAGCCTAATCAGCAGAAACGTTGCCTGGACTATCCACCTGAATGCCAAACTCTCCAGAAAGCTGCTTTAATCTCTCTTCTAATATAATATTTTTTTTTACTTCTTCATTGTAGTTATACTTCAGATCCTCAATTTCTTCAAAAAAGGAAGGGTCAAAGTTTTCTAGTTCTCTTCTCAGCTTTTTTGTTTCTTCCTATTAAAAACAATGAAGGAGTACCACCTTTACCCAGAACTTACGAAATACACATCAACAACAGCTTTTTTTGCCTTTTTCTTAAGCAGCTAAATGATGAGAGAATAAGCATGTTCTCTAGAGACACAAAAATCTACCCATGAACAGCACATTCACTAACAAAAAAATAGGCTTCATAAACAGAATGTTTAGAAATTGACTTTGTCACTAAATATTACTTTAGATATTGAACAGCTCTTTCTAGCTAACCATAATTTTGCTCATTATCTTGCCTGGGATGACCCTTGCAACTCACCTTTAATTGCTGTTTTTCCAACTCGGAGGCTTTCAACTGTGTCTGGAGGTCAGCTACTTCTGTCATTAACTTGTCATTTTTATCCTTCTCTACAATTTCATTATGGCCTGCAAAAAAAAGATAACTTGTTATGAAATTTAAGGTAATGAAAATCAATGACATGAATAATCTTGTTACAGTAATTCTGCATCTCCTGAAAGCTGAAAAAGTTAAAGTGTGTAAACCCAACTGGGATCAACAGCTACTAAAAATTCAAGTCATCTGGGCTTTTCTTTAGTTCTTGTACAAATTAGGTGGTGGTGTCTAGTTCCTGTGATTGAATGCAATACTCCAATGGCCAGTCTATTAGCATACTTCTGAGAAATACGACATGTACGGTTTCTCTGAATTAAATGCAGGAAACTTGGAAATAACGTAGTATAAGGATCTTGTTAATTATATTCATAATTTCAAGAGGGTTAATTTTTTTTTTTTCCCCCCATTCATATGGCACTGTGCTGCTCTATAGTGCTCTGCTTTTCCCATGGGACTGATGCCTGCTAAGTCTTAAATGATTCAGAGAGCTGGTATCTGGAAATAGGCACTCATTCTCTGGCAGCTTGGAACCCAAGGCAAAAGGGGTAGGCAAGAGGGTTTCAATGAATGACTGACATCTTACAAGGTGTCTTTTGAGGTTTATAAAGCAGATGGTGTCATGAACTACACATCTTCTGGGAAAGGTAAGTCTTACAAAGATTACAGCCTCCTGTTGAAGATAATTAATTATGGGTATTTTTACTAACACGTCTCTATAAAAAACTTGTGTAAGTACTCAAAAATCCAAGACCTTAGTCTGCTCCCGTTTACACTACTCTGGCATTAATATAATTCAAATAATTCTGTAGGTTTATTATCATTTTGCACATACATATTAAGTAAAAACAGTTTTAGGCCCAAAATACTGGAAGATCTTCATTTTAGGTATTGAAAATGATTACCGGCTGCAGGACCTTCACTTGTATGTGTGTGTATGTGGTGCTTACAATCCTCCACCTGGTGAGCTAGTTCTGCTTTTTCTTTCTCTAATCGATTATTAGTTAATCTGGAATATAAAACAATTTTAGAATAATTTTTAAAAATTATTAAAATATTTTAGAATATAAAAGATATAACTAAAAATCACAATGGCCATTTCCTGATCATTCTTATTTCATATATATTGGCTGAGGTATTTATTTAGTTATTTAAAAGTACATTACCTTAAAAGCTGAAGCTCCCTGATGAGGCTTTGCTCTGTCCTTGCACCTTCAGGAAAGTGTTTGAGAAGCTCAATCTTAAAAGAAAAATTAAGAAAGTTTTACTCTTGAAAACAGTATCCATGGATAATGCAGTTCAGATGAGTTCTCTTTGATACAGGATTAAAAAATGAATGAAAATAATACTAAGGAGGTAACCAAGTACTAGGTTATCACAGAGAAAAAACCCCAAGTGTTCATCTACTGACAGTTTCTACAAAGCTAATTATCTACAGCCTTTTTAAAGTTCGTATAGATCATTGCTACATATTTCAGGAAGGGTGAAGAAAAAAGTATTCAAAAGTTAGGTTCACAAAGAAAGTTAAACACATAGCTACATTAGCATAATTTATACATAAACTTAAGGAAGTGATATGCCTAAATCATTTAAGTGCTTTAAAAATACTATTGACATGCTTATTTGCATACCTAGGTGTCCAAGTTCCTTTTTAAACATGATATGAAAAGCCTGTGGTTCTGCAATGAAAACCTAAATGAGTGTATGTTGACTAGAAATGAGCTGCAGTCGTAAGTTAGAATAGGTCCCTGACCAGAGAGGGCGTTAGCCTCTACAAGTGCCTTTCAGTAGAAGATCCGGGAGCAAAAAATTAGTGTTTTAAATATGAGACTATTTACAGTTTTTGAATGCAGTGACAATTTATGAACTCTCCTAAGGCTGCTGTTAGTGATAGGCTTTTGTTCTATTACTACCTAAAATGGTAAGGATTTGTTTTTTTCCCCTATAAATCTCTGTTTCTTTGAAATGTAGTTAACCTTGACCACATCCCTTCACCAGTATTTGAGACACGAAAGAAACTGGAAAGTGTGTTGCTCCAGAGTAATATCACATAACGAAAGAATTTTATCTCTGTGTTAGTTTTGCTGCTGGTATACACTTCAGGTTAATAATGCTGACTGTTTTATAGGACTCAATTCCAAATTCTATTTATTGAACACATTTACTTGCTTACATAATATATATGACTTCCTATATTGAAAGTTGTGTATTTGATACCCTACTCTGAGAATGGCCAGTACAAGATGTCTGGGGAAGAAAACCATGCATGTGCTAATAAATGAGAAGATGGAAGCTAATCTGGCTGGACGGTCCTGGGGCTACATCTCTGGAGTACTTAAAGGCCAAAATTTGATACATCTTTTCAAAGGTACCTGAGTTTAAAATTCATCAACTCTTTCATGTGTGAAATAGTATTTGTAAGACTTATTAGGGACAGCATGTAAGAGGCTGTATTGGAAATAGGCATGAAGATCCCCTTTAGGATGGCAAAGTCAATCCCCCAAAAAAGACCTGGAAGGAAGAGGGAAGTCCCTGCAGCAAACTTGCTCTGCGGAACAAGCTAGAAGGATTTTAAGACCATTTGAAGCATCTTATCTACAGGCTTTCATGTGATCAATGAAACTATAATATAAAACCCTACAGAAGAACACAGTAGAAAAAAATTATTTTTCCCCTAAGACTGCAAGTCAAGAATATATATTGATAATATGTGGTAAACCTCATTAATTGGCTAAAATATGTAGATGTACAATTACGGCAACTAGGACTGAAAAAACCTGTAAAAGCATGGATTAGAGAAAAAAAATGTACTCTGCCAATATAGACATTAGAAAGAAATTAATTAATATTACGCAATCTGTTCTCAGAATCATCTGGCTAAATTTTACTCACTTGTTCTTTTAGATCTTGTAAGTTTTTATCAGCGTTGTGTTGACGTTCTGTTGCTTCCTGAAGCAGCCGTTTAAGATCAGTGATGCTTTGGGTTTTTTTAGCAATATCCATTTCCATTTCCTTCATCTTAGTTTCGTGCATCCTTGTAGTATTTTTATTTAGAAAAAGGTAAGAGCAAAAGCTAATACTTTTGTGGAAATAGAGATTAAAATATCTTTAGGAGATTAAATGCCATAAAATACACCCTAAAATATGTTTGGGGCATTGGCCTTGAAATAATCACTGGTCTTATTTTAAATAAGTGAGCTGAAAGAAGCATAATAAAAACTACATTTTTAATCTTAGAATAAAGGCTTTTCCAAATGTTACACCTTTGTGGATCTTACTTTGTGTCTACACTTTATTAAAGAGGGACTGCAATCTTTTTATGGTATTGCACATAAACCCCAAACTACCTCCCACTAAAAACATGCACGCCTGTTATTGATGCAGTATGCACATTGGTCAGGTCTCACTTCAGTGTCATACCTTTGACAGTATTTTTCTTATGATTTAATAATTTATGGAAAATAAATTAATGTACTGAGAAAAGGGCTAATACAGATAACAGAAGATGAAGACTCCAAGGGCAAAAATGTTCTACAAGAAATTACGTTTACCCTGGAGTAACAGCAGTCTGAGGAGGATTCCGTTCTGCTTTGAGCCAGACAAGGCTACAAAAAGGTTTTTGTAGAATCATTGAAATGTTGGCTGGAAGGTATCTCTGGAGGTCATGTAGTCCAATCTCCCATCTGAAGTGGGTTTTCAGATAGCAATACAATCTCCAATATCTTGCTACCTGCCAAAGAACCTTCCAAAGGATCACTTGGATGACACCGTTGTCTGCCCTAACAAATACTTTCTATTACCACGTATATGCTTTGGAAGATGGGCTGGTGAGGTGGATTGCATGTTAAAGTGGCCCAATGAGCTCCATTACTAGGTTAGTAATGTCTTAATGTTATTCACTTACTTTAAAATCATGTTAAAKTAAATGCAAATAAAAGTTTTTATTCACACCAGTTGAAATAGGCAAGTACAATTAAGCACAACCATATATTTTCTATCTATCTATCCACAACTACCTATCTGTATCAACTAAATAGAACTGAGTAGAAATGTTTTTCAAAGAGGTGAAGAACTAAAAGAAAAACTATATTCAAACTACTGAGCTGATACGCTAGCTGTTAAGGGCATGCATCTTCACTGCATGTTCCTGTCCTCCTCCTGTGGCTGGCAGCCAGTTTTGCCCTCCTTCCTTATGCTAAATACGGCTGTCATCTGACCTTGCATATAGACATTTTACCTCACTACATAGGTAGGGGGAAGGTTAAAAAAAGGAACGGCTTTCTGAAGTCTCAGTGAAATGGCTCAGCAATATGTCAGAGAAGCACCAGAACTCCCTCAAGGGATCCTGTGGGAGTGCAAGACTGGGAAGTGGGTAAAATCTTGGACATCAGCAGACAGACTGTTCAACAGTGATCTGACCTAAGATGGAATCGGACAAGTATCTCCTGTCCAGCTGATTTTCTGTCCTAATAAGGTTGCTGTCAGAGGTTGTTTTTGTAGATACCTTCCACCTCTGCTGACAACTATTAAAGAGTACTTTTGCAACACGTCATCTTATTTTATCCTGAGGTCATCCAGGAGTCCAGGACTAAGTATTTCTTCCCAAAAAATTTGCTCTTCCATCCTTATGCAGGACACAGGCTGTTTATTTCTCTTAATAGCATAAGCATTGTTTCATTTTCTTGTCCTCTTCTGAGATATGGTGGTACAAAAAATGATATCCAGTTAAAAACTCTTGCCTCAAAAGGGGTAAAATTCTCCTTACTCGTCCACTTTGATGAATCACAGGCATGTTTCATGTTAATGTATCCTTTATCAAACTTCATATTCTATTATCAATCTGTTCTTATTAAACATGCTAGTGTGACATATAACTAGCATCTTTGTGCGTAGCTCATTATTGAAAATGGGTGTAATAGTAATGCTTTTTGGACTGGCAATGGTTTTGGGGTGACTGCCAAAATAATTTCTGTAAGCAAACCACAAAACACATAACTAAACAGCTTGCTCCTAGCAAAGTAATGAATGCAATTAAAGTTGTTCAGGCTGTAGAGTTAAGATCTCCAGCCTGTATAAATAGGCTGTCATAGAAAAAGCATCTGAACTAACTGCGGAAGTACAGATAAATTAAAAATGTATGCCTAAGTTGCAAAGCAGAAATCAGTGTCATAAAACTGTTYTCTCTAGTTTGTTCCACATTGAGTGATGCAAGTGATATACCTGAACTTTAAAACAACTGATAGGTAACTTTCAGATAACTTACTGGTAAAGAGTGGTGGACATTTACTATTATTACCAAACCAAAAATAATTTTTGATGCTGATTTCAAAGTCTGAGTTTTATCTAAAAATCTAGGAAATGGTGATTCCCACACTTCATTTTATATATTGGAAAAGATAATCCAGTGCTAGTCTCCCGAGTTTTTCTCCCTTCTTCTACAGATAACAGAATCAACTGGCTGACTGCAGTTAGCTTTCAGGGCCTTCAGGACACACATGAAGGATCTTTAGCTATGCCTACATGTCTCAGGGAGTATAGAAATCCCAGTGGGTTTTCTAACACAACCTCTGCACATTCACGTGGTTAAATGTAGATTCAAATGCAGCCAAGCTGGAGAAGGCAGGTTTCTGGCTTCCAGTTTTTGTTTCAGATTGTCATCCATGTGGTAAGGTATTGAAATACTTTCTGCGTTCAGCAAAAATGCTGACATTATTCCACAAAGCACAAATACATTTAAGCAGCAAGGAACACAAAATACTTCCTTTACCAGCACTATGCAGAAGTCTACAGCTGATCTGAAGAAGGGAGAGAAGTAACTGGCTTCAGTATAGAAGCAGCTAACAAGGCCAGGACACCAGATCTCTTCTGGATTCATATTGGATACCTGTATACTGATTCTACATACTAATATAGAATCAGAAAATAAAATACAGGTAATATAAAACCGTCTTCAAAAGAGGAAAGAAAAATTATGAAAATGAAAGTCTAATTTGTTTGCTAATATTTGAAGAGGAATTAACACTTGTGCTTATCTTCCTTACTTCATTCTCGATTCCTACCTTGTTACAACGGACTTCCAGCTTTTGCTGTCAGCTCCGTCAAATTGTCTCTCAGCCAAATTTAGCCTCTTAATGGTTTCCTCCAGCTGTACAGTTAACTTCTCATTTAATATCTCCAAGTTATTCTTCGCTATTCGTAACTTCTCTCCACTGTCAGCTTCCTATTGTTCAATAAAAACAAAGGTTTATGGAATACTTAACCTCACATGAAACACAGGATTATCTAAAATGATAGTGAGATAGGGTCAGTGCTGATTTAGAGGAAAACAGTGCATCCAAGATCACTAGCACTACAGCTTCCAAATTCTGTCTTGGGATGCTGCTTGGATGTCTCCTCTCCACATATAATTGAAAATTCTGCATAGCAGTATCAGTGCTTAGAAAAGTGTCCATTGTATATCAACCATTTAAAAAAACCCATACTTGCCACAACCAGTAACTAATGGAAATGAAGGGATGCATTACAATGATCATACCTTTTTCAGTTCTTTACGCAGCCTGTCGTTTTCAGTAATGACTTTTTCCATTCCTTTGGTTTTAGATTCATAATGCGTACTCAGCTGGCCCCCCAGATGAAGTTTCATTTTTTCCATTTCAGACTAAATATCAAACCGTTTGTTAAAACACGTATACATTGCTTAGTAGAAAACTTCAGATTTCCATTTTTAAAGCACAGCATAGTTACAGCTACCTAGCACAGTGACCGTAACATTTCATCACATATTTAAATAGATCCTTAAGGTAGAGAGTACCTCTAAATAAATCACACGCTATGTTATGCTAAAATGAATTTTTGCTTTTATGTTCTACACATTTTATATTTGGTATTTTTAAAACACTTCTGTGCCAATCAATGTCAACAATAGGCTTGCTGCTCCATTTTCCTACTAACTTGCATATAAACTGCTATCTAAATATAGTTATTGGAGATAAATCAGTACCTTTAGCCTCTCATTTTCCTGTTCAAGACCAAGTAATTTCTCATTAGAAACCACAGCTGGAGCCTTTTTCAGATCTTCGTTTTCTCTTTGGACTCTCTCTACAACCTTTTTCATCAGACCAATTGTTTTTTCCAATTCTGGGACTGTCTTTCCACTTCTACCAGCCTATAGAGAAGGAAGAAAAAAAGTAAAAGGAAGTAAACAGTTCATCTTAGCATTCTGAGATACTCCAAGTCTTACTTATCGCTTATTTTCCCATTGCAATTTATATTTATAAAAAAGATGTTATATTTTGGTGTGACTTGAACCCTAAAGTTTCTTGCATACTTAGCTCCCCAAAATGATATATTCACCCCCAAAGTCAATATATCAGCTCCTTCATTTTCTGTGTTACCCAGGAAAGCTGCAGTTAGTCTCAAAATCTGCTGTACTTTATGAACTAAACTGAAACATTAGGAAAATAAATCAAAGCACTACCTTTTTTTTTTTAGCTTTTCTTGTAGAGCAATTCCCTGATCCAACAGAGCATGCAATTGCTTGAATGCTAATACTGTCTGAGGGGGAAAAAAAAAAAAAAAAGAATGGCTGGGAGCTTGAGGGAGGAAAAGAGGGCCCTTTTTTAGCAACCATACTTCTGCTGGATTAAAGTGACAGAAGAACTACATCTTAAAGCATAAGTAAATCTCCCTTTCCCAAGGCATATATTCTCCTTGCAGAGTGATAAATAAATAACTAAATATGGGGAAAAAAGCTTGTAATTTCTCCATTTTTCTTCTTTCACTATGTTCATTTATGAGGTAGAAAAGATGTTAAAGGGTGTTCAAATGCATTTATTTTCTCATCATCATTGTAGCAACTGTTTTCCTCAGCAACAGTAATTTAAAGATGCTGCTGTTTCTAGTTCTGGGCCCATGAAGTACCTCCTTTTCTTTCTACAGAAGTAAGGAGCATGGTACAGTGGAAAATGGGGAAGATTTTACTCCTTGGAGTCCTGCATAAACCTATATAGTGACCAAGTTTGGAAGTAAAGATGACTTATTCTTTCTTCTCTAAAATAACTGGAGGGATTAGGAGGTTTGTGTTGGTACACAGCAGAGTTAAAGAAAAACCTCTGTCAGATCCTCTGTCTCCTGAAAAGGGAGGAAGATTCAGAATTTGCTGCCTCCTCAGAACCTTTGCATGAAACAGTTGTATAAACTGAATTTCCTTATCCGAAACCTACCACTGCATAACAGATAGGCAGCTAGATACACAAGCAGTCCATGCAAGGTACAAGTAAAAGAATGGGAAATACACAATCTTTTCCAGGTACCCAGAAGTAGAACCCATTCTCCTTGTATACTGAAAGAGCTATGAAGGCGCTTCAGAGCTTTTATTAAATCAGCTTCCTTTAAAAGGTCACACAAATAGTTTGACAAGTTAGTGGCAAGAGAGATACTGGGCACTGCTGAAGCCTTTTTTTCCTGTAACTTCTGAAATATTGCTCTATTAAAGTAGCTGATAGTAGCTAGGGTAAAATTTAACTGTGTCATCTTGCATAGTACAACAAACAAAAAACTTCACTAACAATAACTTACACTTTCTAACATCTGCATCAAATCAAAATCCTATCTTTTAAATCATAAAGCTGTAACTGTGTTATGCATTTACATAAATACATTAATATAATTTTCATTTTTCATATAATTCATAATCTAGCTTTAATAAAATATTGGTTTTTTTCGTATTTTGGTTTCATTTAATTATGCTGAAAAATGCTGTTACAATACTCACCCCTCTAATGCTGCCCAGCTTTCGTTCAACATCTGCTTTCTCTTTTTTGAGAAGTTCACACATTTCTTTTAAGTCACCTACTTGGTCCTAAAAAAACAAAGTTATAAGCAACTTACTTAGGTTTCAACTTGAGGTGAACAGTAACAAAATTACAGTTGGTTTACTTTGAAAAATGTAAAGAGAAAGCAATTTTCCATCGCAATGACATTTTTCATCATTTCTACCAGCCATTCAACCTTCTCATCTTCCATAAAAACATGAAAAACTTACAGTATGTACAGAAAAGATACCCATTTCTTTTTAAGCAATCCCCTAACCTGTGTCAGGGTAAAGGGGACTAAAGGTAAAAAGATGTTACCTTTAGTCTTGGCAAATCTTTGTTGGCCTGCTCTAGCTGGAATCTTAGCTCAACGTTTTCAGATGACAATCTTAAATTTTCCTTTAAAACCTCTTGTTCTCTTTGATGTTGATCATCTGATCCTATTCCTGATGTCTTGAGAAAACGGAGGGGAAAAAATTATTATTAAGTGGTAATGCACTATTCATTATATCAGTTGTAGCTGATAAAGAGCAACAGAGAATTAGTATTTTTCACAGAAATAAAACGGATGGCAGTTGTATCACCAGTTTTGATCTAATCTGCTCTGACTTTAACTCCTTCTCTTACATTTTCTAAACCTGCTTAACCTTTAAGGGAAGTTTACAAATCAGTATAAACCAGTAAAAATTTTGTCAAACCAAAATTAACTCTCAAACTATTGGGTAGAAATAAATCTCAAAGTCTAAAAGACAAAAAAGCTACTGAGTGTAGTAAGCTGTGACACTGTACCTGGGAACAGAATCTAATGTTAAGGACATATTCTGATACGTTTATTAAATAGTATAATGGTAGTATATGGCATAAGGAATTTCAGTGAAGTCAAACAGATTACAGAGCAAGTCAGGAAGAGTGGTATATAACTCTAGTTCTTAGTCTGTTAGTTCCTACAATCTTAAGTCTTTATCCATGGAGGCTAGTCATTTCTATTACATAAAGAGTGCTTTGCATGCCTTATATTGCCAATTCCAATCATAAGTACATGGTAAATTATTATGCCTGACTAGTAAAGAGTAAAACCTTTTGATGATATAATAATCAGCAGTTTTTACTCATGTAATTATGGAACTAACCATATGATCCATTAATTAATCACTAGTAATGATAAGAATAAAGCATTTGCTTCAATAAAGTGTATTTTTTTCTTAGTGTAAGTAATAACACATCATAAGTCTCTTAAAGAATGAAGGTCATCAACTAGCTGCATGTATCATTGTGATGATTTGTAAACTTTCTGGATCAAAATTTTAGAACTGACAGTAGCTTACTTGTGAGCTGACATGCATGCCTATCATGAAAGTATAAGGTTTGCTTTATGGACCACTTGGGTAACTACTTCAACATGCCTGCAGACCATGCATAGCAAACCACTGCATTATCAAGATCAAACTATTCTATTTCTACATCATTTATACAGAAGAAATGCTAGAGGACTGCTACAGCATCAAACCTTGGGCATTTCACAAAATTCTGRGGTTGTTTGAACCCCCTCTGTACCACTTCGGTAAGTTTCATGTTTATCTTCTGCAGTGTGTTGATTCAGTTCATTATTCACATTTCTTTTTTCTGCTTCATAGTCATTAGCTTGATTAGAAGGTTCCCCTGAGTCAGACTGATTGCAGCTCATTCTGTCAGTGTAAGGCTCTTCTACACTTTCTTCTTCATCAACATTTGATTGCTTGAGTATTTCTTGCTTCCTCTCTTCTTCTTCAAATTCCTCATTACATTTTCCATTTTCAGGTTGGGTTATATTTTCTTCTTTTTCACTGCATTTCTCTTCATCAGCTTCAGCTATATTTTTGTTTTTCAGTCCTTCCCTAGAAATATCTGTGCCTTTGCATTTCTCACTATCTTCAGAATGCTGTTCAGGAGACACTTCTGTGCTTGCATCCACAGTAGCCTCATGGCTTTCATTATGCATGATGCATGTTTGCATGTCTGCTTCCTCATCTATTTCATTGCCATCAGTAATGCTATTAGTCTGATGTTTGATTTCATCCCTATTTGAAATAGATTTCTTTTGAAGGGAATTAAAATACTTTTGTTTACTGATACTGATAGGAACAGACTTGGTCAGTTCAGTTTGGTCACATGTACTCTGATTCAACTTGAAGATAGAATGAAGCATGAAAGAAAAGCAGAAGACAGTAAAACAAAACAGAATATAAAGAAACCTAGAATGTACTGTTAAATCTATTTCTTGAAAGATTAAGATAACTCAATAATGCAATATTTGCAATATAATGAACCTTGTAAAAATCAAAACACAACAAAAACACCTAATGTAACTGAAATGCAGCTCAGTATTTCCCCAAACTCTGTGTATCCCAAATTTTCAATCAATATGGAATATAAAAGTAGTCTCTCAGTTGCAGACTCACATATATCCCTTATTTCTCCACATATGCTAGGATGCTGAATATTTCAGCTTCTACCTGTCGAACAAAGAAACTGTAAGTTTTGGTTTTGGGGKTTTTTTTGGGTTCGTTTTGTTGTGTTTTTTAAAAGCACTAAAAGCTGAGTATTTCATATCCTGTTCTAGAATACTATCAGTTGAAATAAAACCAGCTAAATGACACATAATACCAAATGGACAACAAATATTTTTGTTAAGGAGGTGTGATTCCTCTAGGTAATATGGTTACGTTATTAACTTACCAAGGGTCTAGAATATGTCTCTCTCGAACATTGTCTCTGCAATGCATGAAGCTTTTCCTGGAGGTATTGATTTTTGAAATGTAATTCTTCTACAACAGAATCTCGTGGCATTGCTTGCTGTGTTCTACATCAAAAAAATGGATCAAGCCAAAACAAACAAATGGCTATTAATGCAGAAAAACATCCCTTAAGGTAAAAAAACCATGAACTTCTGGATTACTAGACTGGATTTTCTAGTCTCACTGGAGTGGTTATTCTAAATCAATGTTAGCCATATGCACTATTTCAACTAATCTCCGTGAATTGAAAGTATTTACTTTGGCAAAAGGAATCTGCTCTTTTGAGATGTGTACAGCTTCTATTACTCAGGTACACTATCCACTGTGATAGTGGATACGCTGATTAAGAATACACTCCCTAACTGCAACTTAGTAGTTCCAGTAACTTTCACCAACTCTAAATTGTAATTATAATTTTACACAATAGGAGCCAGATGTTGTTAATATTATTTAGCTTTTTAGAATAGTGAACCAATGCTGCATATTCTCTGAACATGCACAGTTGCTCCCAAGTAGCTTTAGGTTTGCTTGTCACAGACTCAAAGAAGGATTTTTGAAATTCCCATCTGTTTTTTTCCTTATTGAATCAGCTGGTCTAATAGAGACTATCTCTCTTCTTTCCACAGATCTTTTTCTCATTTATATTTTTAGTTTTTATAGATTCTCTTAAAATGCCTCTCACCTCATGTGAGCAACTTCATTTTCTAAATCTAGATTCCGTTTTCTTAGTTCTTCCAGTTCTTTTTCAGTCTCTGAGGCTCTTACTCCAACAACACGGTCAACAGTAACACCAGTAGTTTTCAGTTTCTTCTGTAGAGCAATTTTCTCTTTTTCAGTCCTGCAACATCCAGTAAATTTACATTTAAAACTTTATTTGCTAGCTTGCTTTCTTTAGGAGAAAATATTTTCTGTCTTAAAGAATCCACATTTGCAATTTATTTGCTCACTGAACCACACCCCCTTTTCTGTTTAATAAGGTTACCTTATAGACAGTACAGCTTTAACAGAAAAAAACAAAACCCAAAAACTAAACCTGGAAAAACCAATGAACGTTAAGTCAGTATCATGTATGTCATAAAACACTTGCTGGTCTTGCCTGTGTTTTATGTGGAATTCATGCAAGACTTGCTAAGAATAAATGCCATTTTGAAGCGGTTTCAAACCACAATCTAACAACAGCTACAACCACCACAGTTTCCTTTCTCTTCTGCATCTTTTATTAGTAAACCCCTGCCATTACTGTACTGAAGTAAACATAACATTTGCAGAGGGTTTGCGCATATGTTTTTTTTAAAAGGCTTCCATCTCATAATCCTAGAACTGTCAGTACTGCAGTAGCACTACATATAACAGCAGCACAGTATCCAATCCTAGCAATCTGATTAAATAACACAGCAGCGAGAAACAGCCTGTCTTCATAAAGCTGTTATGTGTTTCATAGGAATAACAGAATGCCGTATACAAGAAGCATAATAAAGGACTTAAATTAGTTTTATTCAGAGAACAGTTTCTTGTAGTAAAGGTTGTTGGCTTCTACAAGAGAAAGGATACTAGAGGAGTAGCCTGCTGCTTGAAAATTAACTAATCCTTTTAACCTCAATAGCAATGTCAAATTCTAGACATCAATCTTATAAACATAACAAACTGATACAATTATTACATGGCAAACATATTTGGATTTCCCTCATGTCATCATCTTGTAGCTGAATCTATTAAAACCAACTCACTTGGTATAAATTTCCTTCAACGTATTCAATTGTTTGGCTAAAGCATCTGCTTCTTTTTCCTTTTCCCTTAGTTTGTTCCGCAATCCTTCCATTCTGATTTGCCATTTTTTACCTTCTTCCCATCTAATTATTTCCTCCTTGGAGGTCTGTGAAGCACATAAACAAATCACGTATTTCTTTTTGAATTTTTTTCTTAAAGCAAAATAAGCAGACACATTAGAAAACCAAGAATGATATATTCTTCATTTATCAATTTAAAACATGAAGCCATAGCATTCATATATTATTTACCTTATTTACCATAAGGTAAATAGCAGGCTCAGCTGGATACCTTGAATATGCTGTAGTAACTGGTGTATAAAGTTGATGCAGTTTAATGCTATTACCAAATCCTTCCTTAGCTTTTAATACTCATTTTACAAAAAAGGAGTGACATATTTTATGAAATTAGAGGTGCTAGTGCAATGTATCCTTTCACTTTGAATTACATGTTAGTAAAGAAGACAGATTAAAGAAAAAGAAGTGTTTTTCTATGCCAATTTACAGCAGATCTGTCTTCTGCAGCTCACCAGGGGTTTATATGCCCCTGCTGTACAGCTGTACAATTGGTAATTTTAGTTTATTTTTTCCTATGAGAAATGGAATCTCTACTTAAATTACAATTCTGTAACTATAAATTACACATCAGTTAAAACCTGTACCTATGTGATCACAAATGGCTACTGAAAAATCACAGTCAATATTCCTGTAAGCAATTTTTGGTTTTTTTAATTGGACTTTTCCCTTCTCCAGTTAGCCCCTGTACTTTCTTTTCTGTCTTCATTCTAAACAGTTACTGCTACTAACGGACAGACAGAAAGCAAAATCTTGGAAAAAGGAAAAAACATGCCAAGTTTGAGAAAAATATCTCTAGACACTAAGCAACAGGTATTTAAAAAGTCTCAAATTAATTGGAAGCGTAAGTGCAGTCCTAGAATAAATATTTAATATCATAAACAGTCTGAATGTCACTATACAAGCATGCTATAATATTCCAGTATACTTTATGATTACTATGACAAGCCACTAATTAGTTACTGAAGTAGTAAAATAACCAAGCAAAAAAACAAACAAAACAACTGGTAAAATGAACACATCTCCAATYGCTCAGAACCTCTTGTATGTGGAGATCACTATTGTGAAGAATAATCACTTACACAGATATCATCCCTTTTAGGATTCACACTTTTGCTGCTAAGTACTTCATGTGTTTATCATTGCATTGATTTCGCAAATGCACATTTGACAGCACTTATGTAATCGATATCACTGCTACCTATAAAATCTTAGTTTTCTAAGATTTGTAGTGCATCTTTAACTCTACAAAAAGGGCAGGAAAACATTAATATACCAGTACTAAGCAACAAGAGCAATAAAAAAGAGCATGGGAAACATGAAGAAGTTACAGTCATGAAACTGCTTTTCTTCTGATCAAGATTGGTTGGTTGGTTGGATTTTTTTAGAGGCAATAAGGAGAGTTGAACTGCCTAGACCTAGGCTGTTGATGTCTTTCAAAGCCACGATCTAAATATTACATACCTTGTCTTCTCTTACACCTTTTTTTTCTGTTTCTTCACACTTCTTCTCAAGTTCACTTTCCAACTTTTTAATTTTTTTCTGAAGTGCATCTATCAGATTTTGTTCATCAGCTTTGCTCTGAAAAATTACAAACTTTTACAAACTTTGTTTAATGACCACTACCTATTTTTCTCCACTCAAAAAATAAGGACTTTAATTCCAATTGGTAGAATTAGTTTACAACCTAAATGATCTTTTTAAAATTATCTTTGAATTATTAAAGTACTGGAATGTAACTTCGCATTCTAAACTGAATAATCAGCAGCAAGTAGCTGAATTAAAAAAAAAATTTGACAATTCTACTGTAAATCCTTTACTTTTCTTCTAAAAGGGGAAATAAGGACAGCCAGGAAGATCACAAAATTCCATTTTTCAAAGAAGCTTTGAAAGTGGTAATTCAACTCCTCAGACTCTTTCAAACATATTTCAAGGAGCAAGTATTTTTCAGTCTCTTCCTTTTATTTGAGGCATGCTTCCAACAGCAAAAGCTAATAGCTCACATGTAACCCAGCTGATGAGCAAACATAAATTTTTAAACCAAGTATAAGTCTCAATGCCTTCCAAAAGTACTTAATCTTTCCCCCCAAAACCAGCGTATCTATGCAGAAACTTGACCCAAGATCGAATGTATTTTTAAAAATCACTTCTACCTGAATGCTACTGCTCAGCCTCCTAATCCGTTTCTTCAGGTCTTCATTTTCTTTTTCCATTTCATTTTTTTCTCTCATCATTTTAGCAAATACTTTTTGTTTCCTGTGAAGTTCTTGGTTCAACTCATCCCTTTCATCAGACAAAGAATTTTCCCTGGTTTTACTTATTTTAAGGTTATCTGTAAGTTTTGTAATCTGATTATTTAATTCCTCTATCTGTGTCTGGAAGAAAACAAACAAACAAACAAACAAACAAACAAAACAGCAAACCCCCAAAATCAGGATTATCAACAATACAACAATGCAATACAATGATATTACCTGGTACTCACCATAAGCCCCTTTGTTTGTCTGTCAACAATCTCCTGGACATTCATATATGCCTCTTTTTGTGATGCAGCAGAAATAATCTGCTGTTCAGCATTAGCAGTCATTTCTGCTCGGAGTTCCAGAAGTGCTTTACTCAAAGCCTGAAAATAACAAATACAAGTTCTTTTAAGTGAAGAAGCTGCTAATATGAACATTACAAAACAAGAAAAAGCAATTATATTTTACTATGTTTTATTATACAATTATATTCTACCTCCTGCTGTACTATACATAGAATTCTTAAGCATTAAGCAGCGTTAAACATTTATGTGACATAAGGATTAATTTTTGTTTACTAACTTTCTGCTGCTTCTCTTTTATGGCTAACTGGCTCTTCAGCTGTTCCACCAGGTTTTTCAGCATTGCTGTGGGTGCTCTATTATTTGCTTCTTTTTGGACCTCTAGTTCAGCTTTTACATTTGTTAATTCCTTCTCCATCTGAGATAACACATTCCTCAATTCATTTGCTTCATCTTTTAGTTGTTCCACATCAACTGTGTGCTTTTCCTGAAGCCTAATAAAACATAAGCATTAATAGGGTACACTGCAATAATTAAGTTAGCAAACTCCAAATAAATAACAAGGGGCACGATGTTATATTTTTTATTATTGTTAAAGCAAATGACACACAGATTTGGAAACACCAAAAAAAGACTGACTCAACAAAGAAGGCCTCCATTTAATAAGAAAATTACTCAAGAAGATAAGCAAAATGAGATTAGAGCATCGTTCATTCTAATTCCTGGCCCTAACAGGTAAAGAAAGCATCAGACTTTTCTCCTTTTAAACAGGGGTTAAATTTTCGTGAGTTTAAACTTGTTAGGCAGCAAGCCCAAATGGATGTATCAGAGGGGGAAAAAAGCCAAAACACAAACCAGCAAGTATCACAGTAGCTTAAAGACAACTCTCATACCAAGACTCCTTGAATACTTTCTTTTTCACTGAATGGCACAAAGCTAACAACTGAAATGCATTTTTCCAAGCCACAGTTTTTCAGTATTAGCCCCAATGAAGGGCTACAGATTAAAAATAACTTACAATTACCAACCATAGGAACTCTTTTGAGTTAGCTTTTTCCAAAATCTTAAATTCAGCAAAAACATGTTCAATTTGATAGACCAGTTCTGTAGCAGCAATACATAATTGACTTGATCCAATCCAATTGTGACTTATGTTAACAGTCTAAAAACTTACTGGGCTCTGATAGTCTCAAACTCTTTGATTTTCATTAAAGTAATTTGTTTTTGTTTCTCCAAATCAGATGATGTTTTCTTTAATTTTCCAACAAGTGAAGCAAGAGAATTATCCTGTTCTGCTACAGTTTGCTCCATTTCAGCTAAGCGGAGAAAATGTTTGTTGTTGGAAAGTGATAAAGAAGTCTTTTTCACTAACTCCTGTAAAACAGAACAAATGCACATGATAAACATTTTAAGCTTTAAATCAAAGGTAAGCATTAGTGATACATTTTAAACTCAATCCTGAATATAACCAAGCATTAATATCTAAAATGTTTATTTACTGAGATGTGATTGTTAGTCCACAGAGAAGGCAGTCACAGTGGTTTGAAAAGAGCTTTGTGCATCTAATGATCCACAGAATAACCAGTTAAATACAGGTTTAACTTTATCATAAAGTGTGAAGAGAAAATTTGTATTGAAATGGGTTAGTTTAACATAACCACAGATTGAATGAAAAGAACAGAAAACAAAATATACCTCTCTCTTCTAGAAGTCTCCATAAATTAGGATGATATGAAAAATGCTCATACATACTTGAGATGKTAACTTAAGGTTTTTTACACTTGACTTCTATTCCATCTCTTGCAAATTCTCTCAAGAATAATACAATAATTCTGTATCAACCACACATTTATTTTTCCTGTCATCATTTATTACATACTTTTGACTGCAAAACTGTTCTTTTGAGCAACAATTTTAAAAATTTGGGAACAACTTCACTAATGCCACAAATACACATAACTCACCAAAGCAGTCTGTTTGAATTTATTAAGGGAATTGTCAGTATGCAAATTTAACTTCTGGTGTAGAACTCTAAGGTCTTCCTCATGCTTCTTTGCTACTTCCTCTTGCTCCTGTTAGTTCAAAATAAAAATATAACTCTACTGATGCACACTATTCCAGAAAGTCATGAAACTACAGTACCTTCATGTTGATTGCTCACTCATTGCTCAATATTGCTCCCCAAATTTTCCTCTAATTATGGCAGTTTTTAAAATTCTTTTCTTCTTGCTATAATCAATGGGTTTTTTTTTTCTTCCTTTTTAACACTATTGGAAAAAAATCTACTATTGCAGTTTTAAGCTATGTAGCAAGTAGGACGGTGCAATGGGACAGGAGCTGGGGAGCAAAACAGTCTGTGTTGGTCCTTACCAACTATGACTATCAATATGGATAGTGATATCCATACTATGTACTTTTCAGGTCTATTTACTTTGGACTATAGTGTGATCCTGTGGATTGAATGTCTGCTAGCAGACAGAGCACAGTAGGCTCATTTTTAGACTGCATCTTCTGGTTTAGTTCCAAACCAAAAAACTTGATTTCTCCCAGAAGAAATAGCTACACATGTTAACCAAAGCATACTAAGTGAAGATGATAGGAAGTCTGCTTTGGAAATGTGCTCCTGATTCAAACACACTAAAACTGATACATRTTTAGTCTTGAAGTACCTCTTAGACACAAAGTTTATGCTTTAAAATATGCTTTAAGGGTATAAAGAATAAAGAATATAAAGTATGCTTAAATAATATAAAGTATGCTTAGATACACTGTTTATGCTTTAAAATATGCTTTAATTTCAAATATGCTTTAAGAAGCATTATTGTCCATAAATGCATGTCTTTCCTGTACCTTCCAAATTCACTACAAGATGCAGTCCAGAGATCACTGTTGCAAGTACTGGAAAATCCCATATAAATATACAATATACTGAGACCACTTCTCACAGCAGAATTTTAATTTTCTTCCTGTCACACCAATTTAATTCCTAGACAGACATCATATACATCACCTCTTGACTAAGCAAGCCTCCTATTTTAAGAAGTTAAAAAATTCTACATGAACTTTCTACATAATAAATTACTAATTGTCACTGTTCTGTTACCTCTGAGGTCAGAAACTTTTACAGATTTCACTAGCAATGAGATAAACAAAGAATCAACTAAAACAACTTAAAAATGGAAGAAATTTTGTGCAAAAAGTTTAACTACCTCTCTTGCTTTAGCAAGCAAACGTTGGTATTTTTTTAACACTTCCTCCTTTTGATTTAATCTTGCTTGCATATTTGCAATGGTTTGATGAGCAATTTTTATGGCATGACGGTACTCTGGATCGTCTTCTTGTTTGCCTAATTCAGCTATTATTTTCTCTCTTTCTGATGTTGCAGGTAATCGAAGTCTTAGTTCATTTATAACTTTGTCTCTTGATAAAACATTTTGTTCAGCTTCCCACAGAGCAGTTTCCTTTTCTTTTAATTTCTACAACGAAAGGCAATTGTTGCATTTCCAGAATTCAAACACTGCAAAAAGATCTTACTTTTTAAAAAATGTACCAGAAAGATTTGTTTAAATGGACGTATAAACACAAAACGTTTTGCAATCAGTTCTGGTTGTATGGTGTTACTGTTAGATTAAAAAAGTCCCAGAATATCATTACCGTGTCTTTATGTATTATTTGCTTGGCACAAGACACTATGCAACACATTTTGTGCTACCAAATTAAGAAGCTGGTGGTTTTCAAATTTCTTAAGAAGCACAAAGTATCTTCTGTAACAGAATTTCAATTTAGCAACCCAAGATAAAAGCATTTTGCTATACTACTTGTTAAATTGAATGTAACACTTGCTAAATTTAACTAGCTATAGTCAACTGAATTTTGTACATCAAAAGCATCTTACCCTACTAAATGAAAGTTCTAAAATATTCAAAAATTTTCCCCAATAATTTGTTCCAATGGAAAAAATATTTCATTTTAGTCATGGTGTGATTATATTATTTACATTTTCTCTGTGTTAAATAATTCTAAGGGATTGGACACATTTGAGTGACATTTATAAAAGGATATTTATTATATAAAAAAAATAAAGGGCATTGAAATACAAACTTTGTCCCTTTATATGATAATTTATACATTTAATTACCTCCTCCAGTGATTTGCAGCTTGCCCTGGTTTCCAGGATTGTTCGAATATGCTCCCGAATCTTTCTCAAAGCTAACTCAAGTTGTTGTGGGAGTGGCAAACTAGGGTCTGGAACTGATCCTGTAGCCTCTTCTAACTGCACAGAAAGATTCATATTCATGTAATCTGACAGCTCCAAAAAACGTGCTTATGAGTCTATTTTTAGTTAATTCAGTGCATGTACCTTTAGAGCTGTACTAAGTATTTCATTTTGTTGATGATCATACAGGTCTAATTGGCGCTGCAGTTCTACTTCCCTCTGGTCCCAAGCCATTTGCCTTTCTTCATGAAACTGTAACAAATGATTGATAAAGGTATTTTATTTATTGAAGGCAATGGGAATTTTATAACCAACTTAAACAGAAAAAAAAGAGATACCAAAGTGTAAAATACTCAAATGTGCTATTGAAAAGAATTATGGAACCAAGATACAAACATCTATGTTAAAAACCTACTACAAAGAATCTTCCTTTTTAAAATCACTTAGTGAAATAAGGAGTAGGCTGTTTTTCTAATAGCATGCAGAAATACGTACCTTGTTCTGCTGTACAATTTCTTCTTCCAGATTATTGATTGTACATTCATATTCAGAAATTATATTACGCAAATACTTCACCTCTTCCTTTTGCTTGACTAACTCTCGATTGAGTTTAAGTTCCTGCAGATGTAGTTCCTCCATCTTCATATGCCATTCAATTACCTAATAATGAATGATACACTAATATTTAACAAGCCCACAGGCCAACTAGATGCAGCTACACTCTTTGACTTTGAGGCACTATGGCACTTATCCAACCAACAGGAAGAAAGAGGTTCTGCCTTTTTAAGCTTCTTCACTTCTCTTGAGTGAGGAGGCATGGCAAGGGTATGAAACTGCAAGAGGAATGACTAAAAAGTGCAGCAGACAATTGGAGAGGCAACAGGTTTCCCCTACACTGACAGAAGTGCATTGCAAATAATTTTCACATGACCTAACTAAGCTATACCCTATGCATCTGTCCAGACTGAACAAAAAAAGCATGCAAGAAGTTTGGTTGACTTTTCTAAAACAGCAAAAGATTTTCAAAACCATTAAAAACTGTATGTATTCAAAAATGCACAGGTACTAAGAATAACAGACATATTTATGTCAAAATGCTGTAGAAAAATATTTGAAAACTGGCCTAAAACTAAAACATGCCAAGAGTGCTACAACCATTGCTTACATGCAGACATCTTTAGTTGTGACAGATATAACCATATTACATAATGCATAGTGATCTGGAAGAGCAGTGAAGAAAGCATTATACAGATTTCAAGGCAACATTGTTTACAATAGCAAAATATGATTAAGTAGAATTACATGAGTATAATAACATTTCTGACCATGCTGCCTAAATTATTGCCCCTGGATTTATTTAAAAAGACATGGATTTGTAGTGAAGATTTCAATGCAAGCTCATGGAACAGAACTTCGGAATGTTACTTTGTGTTTAATTTCATGCATAGTTTAATTCAATTCAGAATTTAATTCAATTTAATATAACTGAATTCATAGTTAGCCTCTACTTGCTATGCCACTTAATTGGGCACACAAGAAAATTTGTAAATCTGACTGCGCTTTTACAGGGCAAATAACTAATGATGTATTACTTTTTTAAAATAGGAAAACAAAAAATGATAGCTGTCATATTCTAACAAAGTGTATTTTGAAGTCATTAAGTTCTACATGAAAACAAACGTTTAGGGAACAAGCTGAACTGAAATGTAATTTAAATGCAGATCAGAGGAACAAAGCTATTCAAAGTTGTAAAATAGCAAACCTTTTGAGCTCCTCTTGTATCCTTCAATGCACTTACTAATTCTTCTAAACTTTTCAGTTTTAAGTCCATCTCTAATGCTCTGTTTTCTGCATTTCGACGCTCCTGCTGGGCATACTGAACTTCTTCCAGGATCTTCAGTTTGTCATTCTGTAGCTGAATCATTGTTTTAGAGAATTTTTCTTGCTGTGCTAAAGGCAGAGCACCACTAAACTGTCGCCGCAAAGACTGAACTGTCTGTTGTAGGTGTTTGGCTCTGTTTCTTCCTTCCAGTTGGGCAAAATATAAGGCTTGCTCTCTCTCATCAAGCTTCTGCTCTAAACGTAGATTATGGATCTCCATCTTCTGTAGTTTCAATTTAAGCGTCTCCAATTTGCCTACAGCAACAGATTCACTACCTTGAAGGGCTATGATATGTTGATGCAGTTTTGCAATAACTGCTTTTTCATCTGACTGTGCCTAAGAACAAAATATGTAGAACAAATTTATTTTTCATTTTGAGTATGTTAATGCAGTGTATATGTAAATATAAACAAGCTATTATTTTTTTGTATTTTATATATTGCATGTATTTTATTCCATAGATAAAAGCAAGAATTAGCCACTAAAACCAGCTTTTTATTTTTCCAATACTGTTTCTACAGCCACATTTTAGAAGTAAACCTTTTCAGATACTGATCTTAAAAATTGTATCTTTCCAAAATACCAGGAAATGAGGAAGAAATGTATACCTAAACTTAGATAATATGGTAACGTAAAAGCTGACAAAAGTGTTGTATTTAGGGATTCAAACCATTCTAGAACATGAAAACAAATCCCAAGAAATTGTTTCAGTGAATAACAAAGCAATGTTAAGTAGYCTACTGCAAATCTTTAAGATGTACAAGTCATTGCTTGTCTTGTAAAAAACGATTAAACTTTCCTGATGTTATATTTAAATAGTGACCATGAGCTATTAATCAGATAGGAATAAATATTACCTAAATAACATGGAAAAAAGCTCAGGATCTGTAATAGCTGTACAGCTAGAAATGGGAAAAATGGAGAAGGGAATATTTAATGTAATATAGAACTCTTGAAAGGGTATGGCCACTACAAGGACCGCTTGCTAAGATCCTTCTGAAATGCTTTTGCAGTTTCCTAATTCACTGTAAAATCACTTCATTTCTTCTTACTCCAGGGAAAAAAATCCAAACTGCAGTGTTAATAAAGGTTGAATTTTACCTGATAGTCTAAAATTTGCATTCTAAGAGATTCGACTTCTTTATCTCTGTATTGCTGGCGTGCCTCCAGAGCTTCAACTTGCATTTTTGCTACGTCAGACAGTTCTCTTAACCTTGCAGGGGAAACAAGAGTATTGTGTCACTTGAAACCACTGAATAACCTATTAAGTTTTTCTACACAGAAGATGCTAAGAAAAGGTGCTTAGTATGTTTCCTCATATCAAAACATTTGAAGACTTTTTTCTTTTCAGCATACTCTTCTTTACTACTCAGAGTCCTTGTTATGAAAATTCTTCTGTATTGCCTCTCAACTTTTTCACAGGACATTTTCCTGTAAGTTATACATAAGTTTGCTAGCAGTAACCCACTCCAGGAAAACAATGCCATGGTTTTTACCTGAACTAAGCATCTCTGTCCTCTATTTCTCTCCCACTTCAGGACATAAATGCTCAAGAAGTTTCATTCTCTATTCCTTTCTCTGCTTCCCCAAGTCTAATCACTCATTTTCAGTGTCAAAAATCATTGCAAATATCCCCACAGACTTTGCTGTTTTAGGAATAGAACAGGATTACATTATTTACTCAAAGACAAATGTCCATATCAACTTACCTAAAAAGGTCAGTTTTTTCAATTTATGCATACAAAGTTAATCTCTTTTAAGTAAATGGCAAAAAAAAAAACCTACTGCAGTTTCATCTTTGAGATATCTATGACTCTTTGAAAGTAAGAATTGCTTTCCAATTTCTTTTATGAGATTTTCATACATTTAAGGGAGATTGTGGCACAGAAACAAAATAAACCTTAATTAATTAGTTTAAAAATACTAGTAATAAGTATCTAAGTGCACACTTACCGATGTCTGTCCAGGCCAGCACTTAATTCCTTGTTCAAATCAAAATGAAGCAAATTACTTTCTTTATAGTCATGAATTAAATGCTTCATTTTCAATTCCAAATTTGGCATATATAAATGCCAAAAAAGTTAGGCATTGAAAATTATCTGCAAGTAATACATAAGTAGTGTATTACATAAGGCTATATAGCCTAAATTTTGGCATGCTTCCGAACATACTGCATTTGAAATTTGTTACTTCAACACTTACTTTGATACTTCAATCTTGAGCTCCATCTCACGCTTCTCTAGGTCCATGATTTGTCGTCTATCTGCATCACTTACTGCCTTACTTACACTCTTTGACAGTTCATCCCTTAACTCCTGTTCCACTTTCTGTGCCTCAAGGTTGATTTTGGTGAGCTTAAAAAAAAAAAACAAAACCAGAAAAACAAAATGGTATCCTAAGCACACAACTGCTCCCAACCCTGCAAAGAGAAAGCAGTGCCAAAAGTCTTTTCTTTTTTAGTCATTACAAAACACTGTTCAGCTGTGTTCAAAAAACCATTTCCTTTCCTCTCTGCTTACACGTCTTTTTGTTTGCAGCATTGCATACACATAGGAACAGATACACAGGTCAGCACAGAACAGGATTCTAAATTAAACACAATTTTTATTAGTGAATTTTCTTAAAACCATTACCTCAAATAACTTGCTCTTAAACTAAAATGAGAAAAAAAGAAAAAAAAGAGTAAGACTGTAAACTCTTTAGGAAATGAACAGTCTTACTTATATATTTATATACTGTCTAGTATATTGGGATTGGTAACACAAATTATACAGGTTATAACACAGGTTATAAGCGCCAAGACTTACGGTAGTGTAGTTCTTTTGTTCTTTCTAAAAAGAACTTTCATAATTAAGTGATATTCTTTCAAGCAGCCTGATTTTTCAAGTTGATTATTAAATACCAAGTAACCCATGTTTCAATTTAAACCAAAGAGCATTAAGAAAAGATAGATATCTGAAAAGCATTAGGCAACAAAGAGAAGCCTCAGGAATTAATTTAGTAAATACAGTTGTGGCAGATTAATCTGGTACCACTCCTTAATAAAATAACTGATTTCCTAAACAAACAAAAAATGTATGGTGTATCTTATTATCTGCACTTCACATATTTGAGGCAGTACTATCTGAAAAACTAAGTCGTGTTGAAGTAGATTTATGAGTTTAGAAGGAGATGTCTAGTAGACTTCTAGTTATCAGTTCTTAAAGTGTTATCACTTACAACTTTCATTAATTACCTTAGCACAATCTTGTTTTAGCACGCGTGCGCGCTTTCTCTCTCTCTCTCTCTCTTCCCCCCGCCCCCTCCAAAAAAAAAAAGCAGTGATGCCAGATTAGGAGGCACTGACAACAGGAGTATATGAAACAGAAAATATATGTCCTGATGTCCTGGAGCTACAGAAATGAGGAAGAAAGGGATGCACAGAGGAACTAATAGGAAAAAATTGTGGCATTAGGAGTTCACCAACTCAAAATGAAGGAAGACTAGCAGACCTAAATGTATCGCAAGACAGATAATAATACATGCAAAAGAGAAAAAGGGAAATGTGATCCTAGGGTGCATCACCTGAGGTATTTCTTAATGAAATAAATGAAGTCATGCCATCAGAAAAGGCTTTAACAATACTACTGCTGAAAAGCTTTATACACTTTCAGTTACTCCATGTACCAAATTAATTCAAATCAAAACAGTGTCACAAACACAACAGAGAAATCTAAAACAGCAATCTAAAATAGCTAGGCTAAAGTCTAGCAAAGCAGAAGGAGGAGGAAATGAATACAATCTATCAACATTCCTGTCAACGTAACTATTCTTTTTCTTCCCTTGTGTTTAAACTATAGGCCAATACTGGCACAAGAACAGTGTACAAACGCCTATAAATAAATTTAGACTGGACATTATGATAAAGTCTCCTACTATTAAATAATGAATTTATGGAACAAACTTCAAATATGAATAGTGGGGACAAAAAAATCTAACAAGATTAAGACTGATAGGACAGGAATACTAAGGATCATCAGCTTCAATGGCCCATGACTTGTCTTCTATTCCTGTATTATAGATAATGTTTGGCACGTGACGGAGGACATAGCCAGTCTGTAATAGAATCATGACACTATCATTTGCAAAAGGGATGCAAAGATCTAACATTTTTTAAATCGTTGGTAATTAAGGGAAAATTAGCAGAAAAGGGATCATATGAATTAGACACAAGAAATAACAGATCAAGAACAGACTTTTTTCTAGCAGTCTGCTGAAAAACTAGCAAATTATCTGTCAAGATGCTCATCATGTGTTTTACAGAGATTAACTATTGTTTGAAATAAACTACTGACAAATTAATTAGTTATATTTTTTACAAATGTCCTGTGCATGCAAAATTGCAGCTCTTAAAGGCAGCTATATTTTGCACCATAAGCTTATTTGCCAGTGGTGATACAAAATAGATTAATCCTTTTTGAAAAGCTAAAAAATATGCTTTTAAGATGTGTCAGATTATGTTGTTAAACCTCAACAGATTTACCTCAGCAAATTTTGTTTCCAATTCAAAATTACGTTCTTCTATTTGCTTTACAGTGTTCCTTAAATGTTCATACATTCGTTGCGAATGTTCTGCTCTCTGTCTTTCATTTAGTTCCTTCATTTCCAACATTGTGATTTTCTTAGAAATGGACAAAATCTCACTGTTGGTTATTGCTTTTGTGGCCTTGTCCATGGCATTGTCATCCCCTACATTAAAAAATATTTAAATTAGGGAATACACAAGCTGATTCAACTATGAAAATTACTTGCACCATGAAACAGAACATGAGTTTTGCTTTATCTCTGTCAGATAAACTTTATCAAAACACCTGTATGATTTTTTAAACTGCAGGCATGGTTATCTTGCCTTCTTACATGTTTAAAGGGTTTCTAATTTGAATAAAATATTATCAATTATAAATGGGTATATCTGCAACTGTGGTTATTGAGACTGATAACTATTTTCAGTGTAGCCTTTCACGCTATCCTTAATTCAGCTAGTAAATCTTCAGGAAATCTAATTTAAAATCTGTAAAAGAAATAGATGTGGATGAGTTCTTGAATAATGGGAATGTAAACTGTACACAAAGAAGCCCCAGCTATCAAGAAAAAATACTTTGTTACAGAGCATGAAACCAGGAAAAAGAAATAATTTTCCTGACAACCTATGAAGTACTTTGACATAGAACATATTGCACCTTATTAAAAAAAAAAAAATCAGGTGATCTTGCTTTACAAGTTCCAGCTTTTAAACCTTTGACCCAGTAACCCAAGAAAAGTCAATGTGACACAGTTTCCAGAGGAAGATACCAAACTTGGTTTTGGTCAAATAGATAAGTAAAATGAAACAAATMAAAAAAAAATTCACCAAAAAAAATTAAGACTGTTAATGAAAGATACAAAATAGTTTTGACTTTTTTTTTTTTTACGTTTTAAGATACATCAATTTTAAAATGTTTTAAAATATTACTTTTACACAGGACATACCATTTGATTTTTAATGTTGTTATATAACTTTCATACTTGCCCAGTTTAGTCATCTGTTCCCAAGCCTGTTCTACAGTGTGAAGTTTCTCTTTCGTGATCTCCAGTTCCTTATTCAATAAATTTATCTGTGCTTTCAAGGACTCATTCTCACACTGTATGACAAAAAAGTTGCAACATAACAGCAAACTATTGAACTGTAGCAGATTTGATGTTTAGTATCTATAAAATCTTTTAAATTAACAGATTTTACCTAYGCACAACCCATAATCTACATATATGGCAACAGAAGAGCATGTTTCCTCCTAAGTGTAAAAATGCTAGTCTTTGGTCTCTATGTTGTATCTTA
Organism: Phoebastria nigripes; assembly: GCA_035582835.1. NCBI lineage: Eukaryota > Metazoa > Chordata > Aves > Procellariiformes > Diomedeidae > Phoebastria > Phoebastria nigripes. Next base: position 100,209 of record JAYKAV010000284.1, on the reverse strand, counting down.
CTCTCAACTAGTATTACCATGAATATTTATCATCAGTGACTGTGACTCCTAGAATGTCTAGAATTAGATGAAGAAATCTATGTTTGACATACTTAACACCCCATTAACAGTGGGAAAGAAAGAAGTACTTCTGGAGGATATTTCACCCCACACAGGATATTTCATCTTGCACATAAATACATGTTTGAGACAGATCATATGCTTCTTTTAGCTTTTAGGCATCTAATATGATGCCAAACATTAGTTTTGTAAACGCTCCTTCACTCCTCCAAATAGAAACACAAATTTCCACATTAACCAGTAAAAAAAATTGAATACTTCATATTAATTTTCAATTTCTAATTTTCTAAACACATTTTTAGTTTGCTATTGATAAATGATTCTCCAGCTCTGTGAAATTGCTGAAATAGGCAATGCAAGTTTTCATACACACAAAATTTCATAAAATAGAGAAGGAATCATTCATTCTTTAGCTAACACAAATGCACCTACCTGTTCCCAAGCAGACAAATTTAATAGTTCAGTAAGTTTACCCACCACATGTATTTAACCCTTGTCAACCACAAAAAGCCAACAGACAAGAACACGACAGGAATTTTAACTACTGGTTAAACTACTACTTTCTTGGACTATTATTTCTGACATGAATGAAAAGTGGGAGGTAGTAACGTATCTTTGAAGCCAGCTCAACAGTTCTAAAAGAAGCTCCCTTCTGCTTGAGAATAAAAGTTCAAAGGAATAGTTACATATCTGCAGTCCCTATGACATTTTGCAAACACATTGTGAACAATCTTTGGTTATTTACTTTTTTAATGGAAGTAACATTCCAAAGGTTTACTTTGGAACTGAACATTTCATTCTTGTAAGTCAGGAATTAGCAAGAGCACTGACTTTGCGAGAAAGCTTTGAAAGTGTTTACACTCATTCTACTTTCCTTATGACCTCCAAAACTGAAGATGATAGCAAATATTCCTTCTGCCAGCCTTGTTTTGGTAATCAAAGAACTAAAAAAACTTTGTGAGGTAACATACCCAGAGCTTAACTTAAAAAGCAAACAAAGAAAAAAAAAACAAACAACAAAACCCACCAAAACAATTAAACAAAATGCTTTTATGTATGCTCATTGAAATAAAATCTGGGACTTCGTGTATGTTTCTTAATCCACTGAAAAATACCTGGTAAGCAAATTAAAATTAGATAGCAACGGTAAGACTGCCTCCAACATCTCATACCCACTACGGAACTGTTATAACCAGCAGTTCTAGTGTTGGGACTTCCGTTCTATCTTTCTATTAAGTGAGAACAAAAAACAATGCAGAACGAATGTGTAAAGAGTTTTTTTCCCCTTAGGGTTCAAACATAATGCAAACATTACCTCCATGTGTTCCATGTTTGTTGTCCGTTGGACGAGCAAGTTATCTTTTTGTAACATATCTCTGTATTTGGCAGTTAATGCATTATACTGCTTATTAGCCAGTTCTAGCTCAGACAATGGCACACTACCATCCAACACTTTTTGCAGAGCTGCAATCTTAAAGCTAGCCATTTCCTATGAAAATAATCAACACAATGGGTTACTAAGGTCTGCTAGATCTTTAAATAGAAAAAATAAAATTACTCCATGGAAAAAGAATACCACTTAATATAATGCTTTAGAACATGATACTGCTTTATTTTACTAAATTACTGTCCATCTTTATAAATTGCTTTGCAATAAACATTGACAAGATTTCCCTGGTATTCCAACTCTCTGGGTAATTTTATCAATAATTGCCTCCCAATCATAAGGCACTGTCAAAAATATATTTTATAAAGATGAGTTAATAGAGGCCTTAGCAACCTGCAAGGCCAAAAAGTAAAATTTGGTTTCATATGACACTTCCAATAAAAAGAACTTGTTGAAGCAACTTCAGAAGGGGAAAACTGACAGGTTTCATATTATGATGCTTATTCAAATACAAAGAATGTTTTGACAAAATTTATAACAGCATTTAACAAGCATTTGGGTAATGCATTCAAGAAACTAGTACCACCTCCATTTAAAAAAAAGTTTATTTATTGCCAAATTGTAAAAATAAAATGTGTACTATTACTACTATAAACTATACCTTGAATCGTTGCAAGTTTCCAATCTTCCCTGTAACTGCAGTCTCCATATGTGTTATTTCACCCTTTAGTTTCTCATTTTCTTTCCTAAGATGCCGTTCCGTTTCAAGTAAAGTGGTATACTGCCTTGTTAGTGACCTTTCATTAACTCGTAAAACAGTTATTTTTCTATTATTTTCTGCAAGTACTTTTTTTGTTTCATCAGGATCCAGCTGAAGTGCACTGAGTAAATTCTGTAAAATAATTTTTTAACAGGAGCTTTGTACAGAAATACGGTAAAACTCAACTACGTAGACAAGCTTTCTTGTACGTTTTTTAATCTAGGTGTAAAAATTCCATTAATGTCTGAAATAATTTCTTTTTGCTACTAAAACATATACACACACTCAACACATGCATAAGCATACAATATTCTATTATAAGAAAAGAAAAAAATTAAATCTTCAAAATCATTAGTTTCTGAGGAATAGAAGCTAAATACATCTGACTGACTAATTGGAATTTTAGTTAATGCTGACATTTTCAAAATTTAGAACAAAAATAATTCTCTGCATACATTGTCATCAGTCTTCTCCCCTTTCACTAGAATCAAAACAAATGTATTGGAACAATTCTCTAAACCAAATAGAATTCCTGTGGTTCCTAACAAACACTAATAACATCCTACTTTGAGGACCAAACCAGTATTCATAAAGTAACCACAAGACCCCTCCTATGGAAACATGCATATGTTTGTGTGTATGTGTGCACACACATGGGTTTGCATGCATTTATAAATCTGAGGTTGGGCAGGGCAGAGAGGGGGGAGAGGGAACTATAGTGACTCAGGTCGCAGAAGGCATGTGAGCTTTAGCTTTGCTGTCACACACATCAGCTTGCCAAGGAGACAGGGAGTAGAAATTGGAGCTGTAAAGTCCCAGATTCCTATGAGCCTAATGAAGAAGAGTGAGCAGGTAGCTAGAAAAAACTCCTGAGTCCCGGAAGCCTGAAGCCATGAAAAAAATCTAGTTCTGTGACACCTGGGAAAGATCTGGCTTTTCTGATCAAGAAGCCTGTTTTTCTTACGATTTTAAGAGCAAGCACCACATTTTCATTGATCATTCACAGTGAATTAATTTCAGAGAAATGTTTAATCTGAAAACGTTCACCTAATTCTAATCAAAATTACATACTAACAAAAAATAATACTAAATAGTAGTACGTATTTCTTATCTTTGGATAGGATGTGTTTCTGGAAGCAAAAGCTATTGGGAAACAGTAATTTTTTAAAAGATCTCAGCAATACTTTGATAGCACTGCTAACATCATAAAACTCCATTATATTTTAAAGACATTTAAAAAAACAAATCCCAGAAATATCTTAATCCTGCTACAATCTGCTCCTGTGACTCTGGAAATGCAGAATAAGATACTGAACAAATTAAGATGGCACGTGCCCCTCTCCCTTGTTTTTTTAAACATACAGTAGAAACATCTGCAAAACAATTTCAATTTCACTTTTCTGGAAATATATTTAGACTTAATTGCCTTGGGATACAACTGTTTTGCAAATCAATTACAGTTATGAACATGATTATAAGCATGATTATAACCACATACCACTACAGTCACCCCTCAGCAGAAGAAAAGGGTTAGAACTCAGCTATCTAAACTTAGGCATCCACAGTAATTTTCAACACCTTGTGATATTCTTGCCCTGTGTCTGCTTCTCTAAAAGGACATGTGTGTCCCATATGTCTTCTGTCATATTTGGCAGCTTTTGGTATCTGCCCAAAGACACCTGAAGCCATCTAAAATTGCACTATGTCAGTGATTAGGCACCTGCATCAATTCCAGGAACTTTTAAATATCACCTCCTTAAAAAGTTACTTTTCACTTTTCGTAATAGAATACTGAATTCAGTCTTGGCGGAAGTAAATCAAAATAGAAGGATGCATTCTGTTTCCTGTTTTTGTGAAATACTGATACCTTAACAGGTATATATAAATAAGATGTAATTGAAAGTAATAAACGTAATTCTTAGCATAAATTAACATGTTTTCCACAGGGGTGCCTGCACTGCTCCTCCTCCCAATCAAACAGCCTGGATAACAACTGCTGTTAAGAGAGCAGTGTAAGTGTAAATAGTGTGTGTGAACAGAATACCTGAGACTGACTGAGAGGGCATTTGCTCAAAACTGATGATGTTAAAGAGGAAGGTGACCATCAACCAGATTGAATAGTAACCATAAAATTAGAGACTTGAAATAAAGAAGTAGTCAGCTTGAAAATTAGTATAAAAGACACATGAAAACTTCTAACAGCGGGGGCAGAGAGAGTTATAATGCAGCACTCATAACCTAGTTCAGCTTCAGAAGTTTCCCCACTGTCCTGCATCCTCTGTGCAGATGTGAGCGCTTCCTCCCTGCTGGACACCATAAGCCTCGGCACTGCAGCTAATGGACTAGCGGTACCAAGTGCAACAAGTAGGGATCCACACCTCGGATGTGTGTATGTGACCTCCTGGGGTGATTTCTCACCAGTGCATGGATTAGCAGACTGCAGGGAGGTGCACGGGTATACATAACGCCAGAGCACCCCCACATGTACCCCGGAGCACACACAAGAGGTGTGTGTACACAGTGAACTTGCACTCTCAGGAAAAGGTGTGTGTGCTGGTAACCGGAAGGGGCCAGGGAGTGAATATAAGTCTGTGAATGTGGATGTGTGGGATGAGAAATATTTGGGATTAATTCCTGAATGGTGCTTAGAGATTTTTAGGTCTATAGTAACATTTTGTATGTGCCTTAATATTGTGATTTACCTTTTGTATTGTTGATACCGATTCTGAATGTATAGTTCACTGATTGCTAGTTATTTACATTCCACTAATAGATCAATAAACCACTTCCCTTCTGATTTGATTCGAATTGAGCAGTTTTTCCCTGCAACATTTTCCCCATCTAACAAATTACAGCATTGTATTAAAACCTCTGTTCTATGTATTAAAACCTTTTTGAAAAATGAAAGCAACAAAAAATGAAAGCAACAAAATTACTTACAGAATATGCCTTTATTTTTGAGGCATCCTGTTCTTTTTGCTCTTCTAGCTTTTTCTTTTCCTCTTTCATATCTTCTGATTCTTTCTGCCAGCTTTCCTTTTGACTAAAACAGTTATTAAATATTATYATTTAGAATGATGAAAGACTTGATGATTTTTAAAACTGTAACTAAAACAGCAACCCTGAAATACTGAAACCAACATACTTACTCTTAGCAGTAACATAATTTGAAAAAGACATTATAAATTGTAGATGGATTACTGAAAAACTATCCCCTCTGTTTAGGCTGCAGCTGGTTTAATGATGAAAATAATTCTTAAGTTAAAGTGTCTTATCTCTTCTTCACACGTGTACTATAGCGCAGAGAGAGAGAGATGCCGTACTCCCCAAAAATATACACACATGGGATTTAATCTGCTTTAAATTACACGCTTGTATTTCAAATTAACTGCTTTCTTGCACATGTCTTCGTAAAAATAGGCAAAGTTTAAAATTTTGCAAATAAAAACATTTCCACTTTAAGTACCTCTCTGGAAACTCCAGGTCTCCCTTTTATAGGAAGGGAGACAAAAATCGTACTACTGGCACTTACCATGCTGTAAGCCTGGAAATGGGCCTTTTCTTTTTGAAGCAGACTAGGCCCAGCAGATTTCAGCAGGTATTCACAATTGTGCCCAATAATTTCGCTGATAAGATTTATAGCTAGATAAAATGGTTTGGCAAAAAATCAATGACTCCTTCCATAACGGTTTGCTTTGCATGAAGCACCTGCACATTCATTAGCTAAGAGAGACAACTTGCAAGGGGAACCAGGCTTATGCAGTTCCTGGGAGACAGAATACCTAAGTTGATTTTGAAGTATTTTTAATTAAATCATACAGAATGGTACAGTATCATAAGGAAAAGATTATTCGCTCATCCTCTGAGAATTCCCCACACCATAGCAGTTGGCTTTTTCTTTAAAAGATGTTGGTTCAAATTTCCCTTAGGAAGTGGACAGAATTAAACTTAGGTTTCCCATATCCAAATTCTGCATTAGAGGTCAGACTTCTAAACAAAAGGGCAGGCAATGGCTGTAATATTAACTCATTTTTTTCAATGGTTTTGCAAATCTTTCCTTCTATTACATTCATTTTATTTCAGATGTGTAAAGGTCATAATTTCCCAGCCTAGTTTTTCTATTTCAGTGAAAAACAAACAAAAACATAAAAAGATTCAGCTTTGCTTTGGCCCAAGCTACTCCCCTCTATCCACTTTTATTTATTTATTTGGAAACAAAAAAGACTATGAACTGTTTATACATGTCTAATAMGGAAGTTCCTATAGCGTGTATAGGATAGTTTAGGCTAGTTTAAACAAATAATCAAGGGTTATTTCAGAAGTAGTGTTTTCTCTTCAAAGAAGATCTCTTAGTTTCTTCCATAACGGAAGGAAATGGAGGAAAAGGAAAGAAAATGCTCTGAAAGTGCATCTTTATGAGATGCCAATTCAAAGAATCTCCTCCCCTAACTTCAATCTGTAACAGGTTTGGAGGAGGAGCCTTGAATCATCATTTTATCCCTGTCACTGGAGATATCTAATCTAGTAGTAAATGCCTCAAACAGAGATAATGTTATCTGGGAAGTCTTAACTGATTCAAAGAACAAACGGAAGGTCCTAAAAGAGAAGACACCCTTATTCCAAAAGCCGTCCAGTGACTGTTCATTCCAATCCAAAGATAGAGAGAACACAACTAACAGTCTGTTAATTGAAGAACCAAATCACCATATTCATCCCTATGCTTCTAACAGACGAAAATCCTTTTTTTTGGCCATAAGAAGAATTTTATAGAAATTAGAGTCAATGAAGCATATAAAGGAACTAAGAGTCTGAAAGAAAACCGACTACAAAGTCCTGACGATCTGAAATTTTGAAACAGAGATCTCTGACTGTATTTGGATACCAGTTTTCTTTTTTTTCCTCTCAGAAAAACTGTTAGGACCCATACTTGAAAGCAAAAGAAAATGAGATTGAAGAGTCCATAATACCAGGTTCTAATAAATACAAGATAGCGGATGCAGAAAGCACAATGCAACCCTCATTATAAAGTATGAAACACRAAGAGTCCAGCAGAAAATGTTTTTGTAAGAGTTTTCTGAATCTTTACAGGACTAAAGAAAATATATGGAGTCCATATCCAAGAGCAGCAGCATTTATGACATTAACCAAAGAACTACTTCAACACAGCCGCAAATTTTGTATTCAAAATTATTAAACATTTAGATAGTTGAACTTTCGTAACTCAGAAAAGAGAACAATACCTTTGATATTCTTTATACAGCAAGCCTTGTTGATGACGAATTACTGCGAATTTTCGCTTGTAGTCCTCTACTGCATCTTCTAATTGTTTAAGTAACTGTTCTTTATTTTCCAGTTCCTAATGATTATTTTCCAAATAAAAATACTGAAGTGATTAATATAGGTTTTAAACATGAAAGGATTAATCAAAATGCCAGTTCTCCCTTGTGTTTTTCATGATAGATGTTTCTGTCATGAACTATGTGAACTGCAGATATGAAATGTGTATTTTCTTTAGAAGCAACAGATGAAAAAAAGTCCAATAAACTTTGGCATTCATATTAATAGGTGTGAAATAGTGCATAATTGCACTGTGGATTACAGCCCTCAAAGTTCAAAACACCATGACACGTTGCTAGCCCACAAAGAATACTAATTGAATGTCTAACTGGAAAGTGATGTTTTCTTTTCGTGTTCCCAAATACTCTTCTACTTTATAATCATATACAGTTGAAAAATATTCTCTAATCAACAAAAATAAAGTGATCAAAGACAGAACAAAATAATTTAATAGTAATAAAAAGGTAAGTTCTTTTTACTCCAATTCTCAATGAGTCAATCATTCTTTACTATATGCTTGTCTGCTATGCTTCCCATGGGAATCACTGGCTTGGGTTTCAATGTATGCCTCTTTTTACAAATGTTGACATATTTTTGACAAATAATGGAATGAAAATTCATATGGTAAATAAATAGAGACCTTTGCTGTATAGAGAAAAACTGTTCAGGGTAGGATTTGCACATGCAGACTCAGGTGTGGAATCCAGACAGCAGTAAGAGAGAATTTCTCATAGAAAGAGTGCAACTGCAGAAGTAGAAGGAAGAGTGGGCGAATATTTAGATCAAAATTCAGATTTAAAACAAAAAAATCTGAATTGTTGTCAAAAATTTAATTAAGTATTACCTTCCAGGTTTACAACACAGCAAAATACTTACAGCTTAAAAAAAACAGAATAGCCCAAAGAGTTTACTGGATGTCAGAACTTCAAAATAATTTTGGAGAGTTCTCCCATGTCCATACATGGCACGGTACTAGATTTTGGAGGAATTAGCTACATGTTACAAATATTCTTGATATCAAGGAGTAAACGAGTTACCTGTATAAGACGTATTAAATATTCATTCAGAGAATTAATCATATTAACACTTGAAGGAACCATTCCTTCTGGAAGATTCACTGTTCGGAAGACAATATTGGCACCTTCTGACTGACGTAATAAGCAAATTTCATTTTTCAGTTGTGTAATCTAAAGAAAAGAAACAAAACCATAAAGAAATAGCTCTTGCTATTCAATTAAAAAAAAAAAAATCACTGATGGAAAATATATTGTTTTCCTGTGCTACATCAGTTGTTATTAACAACCTAATTCACTTCCACTTATATTCTAAAGCATTCAAACACTCTTTAATCTTTTAAGAATGCTGCGATTCCATAAATCATTAAATGCATAATATCTTAAGCCAAATTTATCAAATTACTCCAGCAATCAGGGCAGCTTCACATATCTAAGGATTCACCACAGTTTTATTCCAAATTGTTTAAAACACAGTGCATTTCTATTCCTTTTAAAAAGCTGAAGTTTTGGATAGAATTATTGCAGTGGTTATTTGATGGTTTATTCTAAATAAATCTTTGCCTTTTCATTTAACTTCTTAAAAGCTCTCTGATTCGCTACTCTAACAGTACATAAAACACTACTGTAGAATATTAGTTACTGGCAAATCTTTTTGCACCACCAAAGCTGTTCTAAAAGGCACATGTAAATTTGGCTTCTTGTACGATAATATTCCATTCCTCATTCCTGCCCTGGAAGAAGCATTCCACAGGGTCAATTGTACAACTTAAAACAAGATACAGGATTTTCGAGAACGATTCATCATTTTAGAACACTTAATCTCTGTTACTTATTTATAAATAACAAATGCAAGATTACTGGCTTTTTGAAGAAAGAAATCTGTGAGCTTTTTTGGGCACAGCTCTCCCCAAAAGATAGGCATGCTTGGTGTTTAACATGATAGGATACTCCAAGGATAAAGTAACATTAAGAAGAGTAAGATTTGAACTTAAAATGGACAAATTGGTAGATCCAATACATAAATTTAATTAAGATTCGTATAATTACACTGTTCACATAAGCTAAATTCAGTATCTTACAGATTGTGTGGTTTTGTTCTAAATTATCAGAGCAGCCACTTTTCAAGTACAAAGTAACTTGTATAAAATAAACTGTATACCTTTTCATTTGCATTTGCTAGCTGATTAGAGAAATTTGTTGCCTCCTTCTGAGTCTGTTTCAGTTCCTGTCTTAATTCTTCATTTCGTCCTGTAAGCTGGTCAACCTGAGCTTTCAAGTGCACACCAGCATCGAAGATTCCTTCTGAATTCTTTGACTCCATTGCCTAATGTAGTAAACATTTAATTAACAAAACAGAAAAAGTGCAGAAAAGCTTTGTTTTTTCATAATAAACTGGAGCCCTCAAGTTTAGATGACATGAAATTTTAATGTTTTAAAATCTACTATCAGTTTCCTGATGGTATATTTGCCATAGACTGTGATTTAAATGGTTCAATTTTCCTGTAAAAACACTGATTTTTTTGGTAAGATGTTTGAATAAAGAATTTTTCTTAAACATTTCCTGCAGGTCCCATAAAGATAAAAGACATGCAAATGAGCTTTTACCTAAGCTTTAGGACTGGGACAATAAACTTGCCAAAGACAGTTTTATACTATCCAGCTGAAGATTTTTTTTTTTTTTTTAATTTTTTTTGGCAATCTCTTGTTGCTTTATATTTTTAATTTGCATTTTTAAAGAGGTATCACACTATGTACTCCTACTTGTAACTAAGTAAGTATATGTATAAGGAAGCTACTATGTAATTATACAATAACCCAATAATTGAGGAGGAAAAAAAAAGCCTGTAAAACCTATAAAGCTAAATAATACTTTAGAATGCAAGCTTACGTTAACTAAACGATCCAGACTAGGGATTATTAAGGCTGTTTCTCCTCCCTTCACACTAGGATCCTTCTGCATTTCCTTGACAGCTTGCAATATTTCTTTCATTCCTTGTTCAAGTTGTTTATTCTCTTCTGATAATTCTTTTACTGTAATAAAAATTGTAAATGTGTCTAAAAGCACTGAAAAAATAAGTTAAGGTTTCCTAGGACATTTCATCATAATATTTGCTGATTTGATATATAAAAAGAATGTTCATACTACATGAACCAATTAGGAAGTTAAAAGTAGAGCTGCTACGAACATTCGGAGAGTGTATTTTGCTGGAGAAATACCAACAAAACAATAATGAAATGCTTCATGGGAACATATTTGACTTTATTGAACCTTCCAGTCTTCAATGTTTCCTGCCACTTTTTTCAATTCTTTAGTAGCCTGTCTGACTGGCTTTCACAAATCCAGAAACGTGGCTATCTTGAAAATGTTTGGGTGTAACAATGAAGTATATAGGAATTGCCTGAATTCCTGCTGCAGACAGAGGAAAAAGAACATTTAAATTATTTGGCTATAATAAGGGCTCTCAAGACATACAGTTTTCCTGCCACCATTAGTCTCTCAGTGGAATTCCAGAGTTTACAGCACAGAGCAAGAAGTCTGGAAACTTTAAAAAAACCAACAAAATGCAGGACATTCTCTGCATCTTAACAATATGGTTAACTGTCCTGAAAACCCAGGAGTGAACTGCAGAATTTGGAGCACTTTGAGCAGTTTCACCAAGTCTATGTTGAAAAGTCAGAAAGAATTTTTAGAATTCACATTCTCTGGGAAAAAATTAAGATTCTTGTCTAGAGAAATTAGCATTATTTTTATTTCAGAGTTTGCAAGCAGTGCACTTCAGCTAACATACATATATGCATAAGCAGCAAGTGGGTATAGTTCCCCAACACTTCCTTGGAGCCAGAAAAGCACTACAATTACCCCAGTAAATTGTATAATTGTTATAATTGGGATCACTCACAAACTTAAAGCCCTTATTAGGTCTGATTCAGGAAGGAGTAACGTGAGAGATCCTAGTTTAATGTATTTAGTATGAATAAACTACGTTTCATGTACTATCRCTGATTTAAGTTTAAAATTAGCAACACTATATATGTATTTATACCCATGCACACAAAGATATACACTCATACAAACACAAAATTAAAAAAAAAAATGTCGTTAGTGAAAATTCAAAGAAATTCCAATTTGATAAATGCCATTTACATTCATTGTTTTGTAATCATTGTGTTCACACCTGGACCAATTCACAACCATAATTTCCACAGTTCAAAAGTATATCAGAATGATTGTATAACAACCTTCTATATACACAGCCAATTCAATCATTGTGAAAGATACCGAAGTAAACTGCATTTAAAACAGAAACTGTAAAGTCAGATATTTGTGGTCACAATCACAGAAACAGAACAACTAAATAAGCAAGCTATCTGCAGGTACTTGATAATATTCCCTAGTTTTAAAACAGGTTGCAACTTACATTTAGATTGAAATTTGGCTATTACGGTCCTGTTCTTCTCCAAATCTCTCTCTCTCACACTTAATTCGTTTGCAAGATACTCATTCTAAAGAAAAGAACAAAGACGACTCAAAAATTGTAATTTAGGAATTTTAGTATTAGAATTTTCATTAAGACTCTCTGGTTAAATGAGAAGAAATGCTTGAAAATAGTGCTAATCCATATATATTCAACAGTGAAATTACATAGTATGTAAACCAAAATGAGGTGTTAKATAGAAGGCAACAATCAAAGAAATAGCCTCATCTTCACAACAACAATATTATCAGGAAAAAATTATTTAAACCATGAATAAACTTTATATAAATATTTATCCTGTTTTGTTTTTTTTTTTTAAAACCTCGTACTACCTGCACTGCCTGGCTTCTGCATCTTTCAAGATTTAATTCTGTATAACTATTTAGCATACTCTTGATCAACAAATCTCTGGATATCTGCTCATTCTAAAAAAAACCCAACAGTAAGTTATTAGTATAGGATTCTATCTCCATTTGTATACAAAAAGATTATATTTCCAAGACTTATCTTCCAAAATTTAAAAAAAACCACTTCTTCTTTTCTACTGAGAATGCAATTAGTAGGCATTATTCATTCCACAGCTTGGCTAACACAGTATTTTAAGAGAAATCACAACAGCAAAGCATACTCCTGTAGCATGGAAAAAACTGTTGTATAATTGAAAAAAGCCTGATGTACATAGACTTATACTTTCCATTGATCAATTACACAGTTCAACAGGCTCAACAGAAATGCCATCAGTTCCAAAACATTTCAGTTAAATATAGGAAAGACCTATTTGCTTATCTTATACATTGTAACTGTGATGTTTCCTCATCACATTCTTAGATGGTTTCTCCCAGACAAAAAATACACCGATTCTAATTTTAGCAATCTAATGTTCTAGTCCCAGCCTTTTTTCAAATTTGGAGTATGCCTTCATGAAAATTTCCCAGTCCACATATGAATCTCCTGCCTGAAATGCAACGGCAACAGAGGTGGATTCACTGGAAGAATTACACAAGGTGTATCCCATATAACACTGTCTAGAGAAACATGTATTCTTGGGTCTTGCAGCAGTTGGAACAAGTGTCTGGTACAGACCAAAAGTCTGTGAGACTCTGAGGGATTGGCTTGATCCATGCCCCAAATGTATCTCTGGCAACCAAAGCAATGTCCTCCACTATACAGAAAACTAACACAGCATTTCAAGGTACCAATTTAGGAAGCTACCAGTGAACAATTTTTTTATATGATTTATCATGTGAATAAAAGAAACCACAGCAAGCATCCTGAAATCAACCCATTCTTTCGCTGATTATAAAAAGTTTTCAAAAAACCTTTTGAGAACTTAAAAGATTTTATCATTAGAGATCATTTTAATAAATAATGGAATTTTTCATTGGAAATCTTTTTTTCTGAAAACAGATATGTATTATCTTTGCCAGTTGGCAAGGAAATGGATAAAAGGACAGAAGAACCAACTCAGGAACTTCTTAGATGTTTCCCAGACGGAAAGGCCTTTCCCATTCCAAAAGTCTAACTTTACACCATCTGTTCTCTCTGGAGGTAGGAGACGTCCTCTAGTCAAATAACATCTGCGTCTTTAACAGAAATCTCATCTTCTGTCTTTCACACCAAAGGACTGATTCAGTCCCTACTTCATTCAACTAATGCTTGTAAATTACCATTTGTATTTCTCTGTATTTATTTAAAACAATTTTTAAAAATAATCCTCAAACTATGTTGTTTAAAATACAGTTGCAACAATTGATTTGTATGAGATACAAGGCCGTGTGCACTAAGAAAAATGATGAGTACTTCGTTTACACAGACGTGTGTAAGGTCTTAGAATAAAAACTGTTCTCTCTTCATACCCATCTATGTGCGTGTGCACGGCTGTTGTGCAAACTTTTTCCACCGACAGAATGAAAATATATGCCTACATTTTTCAATCCTATGTCAACAAATAAACTGCAAATTAATGACTTGGTGCTTTTTTATTAGAAGAAAAAATGTCCAATTCTATTAGAACTATCCTAGAGCTTTTTAATAAAGATGAAAGTAAACTAACACATCTTTATTATTTATCTTCTAAATAACTGCAATAGATATAAACATACACACACTATAAAGGTGTCTCACCTGTGATCTAAGAAGGGCTAATTCTCTCCTCAATTGCTCTATGAGATTTTCAACAGGATCTACCTGACCTGAGTGTTCTGATTGTCCATTTTCAAGTCCACTTTCCAAAGTTTTTACTTGCAACAATTCTGTTAGGCATTTCTTTCCTTCTCTGTCTTCTTGAAAGGCAGTTAAATCAGAAAACTTTACTTGTGAATAGTGTTGCTTATCCTTCAATGTCATTATTCGTGTTTTGTGCATTACTGGCTTTCCGAGAGCAGATGCACAAGGAATCAGAGAGTTTTTGCTGAGAGATAGTCCTGGGCAAAAATTTTCCTGACCTGTTTGGTCTGAATGAGAAGTTATGGACACTTGATTCTGAAAAGATGGTTTGTTTCTGTAATTCCAGTTATTTACCTCTGAGGTCTGACATGCTTGCCGATAAGCAGAAAACGAACATGTGTAGTCTGATTTTAAGTCTTTTGACATCTCTCTATTGTCTGTATAATCTGTTATTCCTGATGTCTGTGTAAATTGTAGCTCTGGTGACACGAAAAGCTCTTTTATACTAAGAGTTTCAGAATTACAGTTGTCATTAACTAGTTGCCACTCTTTCACACGTTTTGAACCTAAATGAACCAAAGAAGTATTTCTATTTTTTTCCAAGTGATCTAAATTCTCAAGTATGCCAGAAGTTCTTCTAGGCAGATTTCCCACAGCCTTACTGTTTTCAGCTATATCTTTCTCTGACTTCAAAAGTCTAACTGGTGCTTCTCTATCTGCAAGTGTGTTTCTCCCTTCCATGTTACACGAGCTGCTAGCCTATATTCACAAAAAATATAGAATATTCATTAGTCTTCTAAAAAAATTACAGATTATTAATTTTTTGATTTTTTAAAAGCAGTTAATAAAAGCAGCTAGAGAAATATTTGAACAGCTATTTACAAAATCACATTATTTTTATTTTGAAAGAGAAATACAATAAATGTTTATGAACTTGCTTTATGAACCTACCTTTGCTTTTACTTCAGCAATATCATGTCTGTTCAAGAAATCCAACTTCCTCTTATTCATTCCCTTCTCTTCAGTAAAGCTATCAGTTATCTGCACATCACCAGCATCCAATCCTAATTGCAAGTAAATGTACAAGTCATAAATGATTATGAATTTTTAATTGGTCTCCAAGCAAGGGAATACATTCCATTTAGTATATCTGAGTCCTAGTTTTCTACCTGCAAAGTAAGGAGCTGTAAACCTTTCCATTTGAGCACAATATGCTTCCCTGGGTGGCACAGAATTGAAATTTTAAGATTTTTGAAACACACACATTATATTTACTGGAAATCATGGCAAGATCATCCTGCATCTAAGAACTGCAAGCCAATGACACAACCCTCGGTGCTGCATTATTAGCCATCACAAGTCAAAAAGCTACTGGGCTGTAAGACTACGGAAATACAAAACCACTCACCTCTTCCTACAGATTCAATGAAATGTATTTAGCCTTGTAATTTAAACAAATGAGTAAATATAACATAGCTATATTAATAAGTATAGACAGCATGTTTTTGAAAGGACAGTTCATAATAAAAAAAATCCTACCTATAGTTGCAACTCTTCTTCCTTTCTCCTGAGCCAACTTACGAACCTGTTTTTTCAGTTCAATTCTTTCCTCTTCCAGTCTTTCAATCTGCATGTTATTATTCACAGATCAGTATTCCACTTTGCTCAAATACATTTTTATTATGTAGCTTTTACACAAAAATAGGATTTATCACTTGCCTCTTGCAAAAGAATCTGGTTTTCAGCTCTATATTGCTGCTGCTTCAGTGCTTTGCTGTTTCTGAATTCATTTAAATCAATCATTGTCTTTGGCTCAAGACCTAAAACACAGTTGTGTTGTATAATTATTCATTAAGGAGGAACATTGATGTTAGTAATCATTAGAATGCAGTTAATTTAAATCAGAACATAACTAGTCAAGTAGAATTAAAAAAATAATATTTTGATAGTTGAATATATCTATTTCTATATATGTACACACATCTTAYGCTCCATGTAACAACACCAGAAGAAAGCATAATTTTACTTCAGTTACTCAAAAAACAAAACAGAATAAAATGCCACCTAAAATTAACTATATTTATGTTTAGATTCTTCTATGTAAAAATAAGTTTGTCCAAAGTTTTTCAATCTAGCATTACAACTTCAGTATGTTACGGTTTCCAAACACCATATTATGAAATTAATTAAGCAGTGTACAGTCAAAGAGGAATCAAAACCAAAAAAGCACTACAAAACCTGTTGTCCTACTTTCTTCAGTCAAAGCAACCTGTAAGCCAAGTTTAGTCACGTACATTCATGCAGTTTGTCCTAACTAACTAAAACTACTTGCAAATACTAGCACAATATACAAAATTATTTCCAAGTAGTTACTTGGTATAGTAAAAGATTTCCATGATATAACGTTATTTCAATTCTTACACAACAAATAATTGAAAATGTAATGGATATAGCATACCTAAGCGCTCTCTGAGTTCTTCATTTTCATCAAGAAAATCATTTATTTTAAGTTCAAGTTTATTGACTTCCTTAATTAATGTTTCAATCTCATGATCTCGTATTTTGATTTGCTTTTTTAAATCCTTTATTTCAGCAACAGCCTCTTCCAAACCATATATTCCCTGTAAAAACCCAAATGGAAAGTAAAAACAAAACAACCAACAGAAGATGTAAGAAAATAAATTATGAATCTTTCATCATTACACAGATAAGAAAAGATGTTTTTCAATCTGTATCACTCTTCTGCACTATGTTTAGTGAAAAAAGTTACCAAATAAAAAGCAGATCCTACAAATCTGTCTTTTGACTACAGAGGAGTCTCTGCATATTTCAAAACTGAGTCATCTTACTACATGATCCTTCGAATAATCATATCTTGAGTGTTCAATTACTGTTCAACAGACTTCAGAAGTCCATATGAATATGTTAAAACTGATAACTTGTAAAAATTGTTAAGTATGGCTAACAAATTGCATGCAGTCAGTGACCACTAAATGTTATTAAGAAAGAAAAGAAAAAAAAAACCAAACAGCATCAGAAGTCATTCATTTAATTTCTAATTAGAACACAGTCAATAAAAAATGGAAGGACAAAATGATCTCCTAAAAATATGATGAAATACCCTGTCCACATGACAAATTCTTTACCAGTTCATAGTCTCTCATTCGTTTCAGAGCCTCAACAAGCTCTTTGTCCTTTTCTTTAGCATCTGCCTCTGCTAATTCTGCTGATTTCTCAGCCTCCTTAGTTCTCTCTTCTAGCATTTTTAACTTTTCTTGCATATCCCCAATACGATTCTGCTGAACAAGAGATGAGTAACCTGGAAAAAAAAACCTTGATCTGTTTACAATTCAACTAGGAGTTCTTGCTATCAGCCATTAAGCAAGAAAGAAACACTTCAGATGATGTTATAAAGGAGATCTTCATTTTCTGCTCTTTTATTTAAGTAATTACAAATGACTACTTTTGTAAAAAAAAAAAGAGCTTTTTTTTCCCCCTATTTGTTCATTCAAACAGTATTTATAAGAAGTAAGTAAGGGACATCAGAATTTATTTTGAATTGCATGCTACTACTCATTTGCAATTCTTGATAGAGCTGAGACCTTATATGTTATGCTCTAACCTTTACAGACCACGCATAGTTTTATTAGGCACTGTATTACCCATAAAACCCACTGAAGTACTGTGAATAAATTTAAACTCTTCATGAATGTTTAATAAATTGAAATGAACAAAAAAATTAGAGACTAATATTACTCAAATACTGCAAATATTTTTTCTGTATTTCTAGAGAATAAAGAATGCACAGTAAATTTGTGGTTTCTTATTTTCCTTTCCATACATACTAAAATAAAATGGTCATGTTACCTTTATCTTTTTGGAGATCGTTTTTTAATTCCTCAATAACAAATGCATTTTGTTCCATTTCTTTAGTATACTGTTCGACTTGCTCAGTAAGCAATCTTATCTGAGCATCTCGCTCTTGCATGCCCTACACACACAAAAAAAGAAACTCCATTAAGGAATTCTTCTTTACTGACAGGCAAGCTACCAATATAGAACACCACACAGTAAATGAAGAAATTAAAAGTAGCTAATACAAAACAATTTATAGAACATCAAATATACTGTACTTACAACATAGAGTTCAGATATTATCTAGAAGTTGGGTATATAAAGGCAAAGCAAGAAAAATAAAAGAAAGAGTAAAAATAAAGCATTCAAACACACACACACACAAAAGCAGTATTTCAGTATTTTAGCATATCAATTTTAAATGGAACAGTTCTCTAAGAGTTACCCAATGTATGATGAAAAGTTTCAGACAATACAGGTTTCTTACAGCTTCCTCATAAACAATTGCCAGTGGGAACCGAGAGATACAAGTTCAAGATTGGGAGGACTAACAATCCATCATACATGACACCTGTATTGCAGACTGCCTTTCAGCAAGTCATCCAACTTTTAAAAATTGATATCACACTTTGTTTTGCATGTATATACATCCATAAGTACACACAGACTGTGCGAGTGACTTCTATTTATATTATACTATTTCTGTGCTTATACATGAACTTTAGAAATAGCACAGAGAGCTTAATGTTACTTTTTCTGTGATGAACGAAGAAAGAGGAAAAAAATAAAAAAGAAACTTGGAAAAAAGTTACACAAAGCAATTATAATGCAAAAATCTCAAGAGTTGCCAACCTTACTCTACACCAATGTTATGAAAAACAAAAGCTCAGGCTTTCTTAGAGAACAAATATAAACACATTTCAAATCTAAAGGTAAAGAGCTTAGCAAAGTTGTAAGGAGCTAAACATAACCCTTTAGAATGTAAGCATACACTGAACCATAACAAGCTCAGTCCATTTTGAGTTAAAACACAGTGCAGTAACTTGATTTAATTTTTAAGTTTCTGCTTTAAAAATATGCTTATTTCCACAAAACTGTTCAAAATGTCATGCTAATGACAGTCATCCAAAAAAGCAACCTCTACAGCCATCTAGTCAGCTAAAATCAGACTCTACAACTGCTTATCAAAGTTACTTTCAGCTGCCTTCCTCTTCTGATCATCAGAGGCTGATTTGTACTTAAGGTTTTTTTCCTCCTGAGAAGCTATCTGTTCCTAGTTTTGGAAGACTGCATAAATACATCTCACCACACTGCTCAGTCTACAAGGGCCCAACATGTAACACAAATGTCATGACACTTTTATTTAAAAAACTTGAAGCGAGGCAGGAAATCATCCTGCTTTCCATAATGTATATTTCAGGGTTCCTAATGGGCCGTGTTATTTATTTATTCTTTTTATGTTTCTCAAGAAAGTGGGGAAATTCAAAATCATAAAGAACTACGTAATTCTGCATGAATATGAGAGATACTTAAATTCAGCTAGCTCTATCATGGGCTGAACCACAGACTTAATAGTATGGCATCAGGTGAGACAAAGGAACACAGAAAATTAAAAAGGTAAGATTATTCCTTGACTAACAAATTTAGAGAACAGAAACTAAGCTATAATTTAAAAATAGCAAATTATGGATGCTTAGATGTTAAAGCAATCACTCTACTAATAGTTAGAAAAGATAAATATGAAAGTAACAGAACCAACTACCAAGAGCTCAGTTCATACATACAGCAAGACAAGTTTCCTTTGTGCATTGTCTATTAAGCTAACTTTGTAGTGGAATGAATCAACCTGTCTCATAATTTTCAAACATAAGTAATACATATTCTGGTATTTGCAAACTATGAAAGACTAAATAATTATTTGGTCACTAGCTTATTTAGTGAATGGTAATTTCTAGGTGTGTAATTTCTCACATAGACTGTACCTGCTGAAGGGCCAGTATACTGTTTCTGTCTACATCAAGTTGGGCCATTTTCATTTTCTCTTTCAAGTTAAACAACATTTGCTGATACTCTAGGAGTTCATCATCTTTTGAAGCTAAGATTTTCTGAAAAGAAGACAAAATACCATCAGAACACTTGAAATAATACCTAAAAATAATAAAAAAGTATTAAAAAGTACCTTCCATTCTTCAACTTTTGCATTTACAGCTGCCATGAGTGGATCGTCTTCCTCATTCTTTGCTTTCAGCTGGTCTGAAAGCTCCTGAACCTGGAAATGCCATTTGGATGAACATCGTATCACAAAAATGTTTTGCTTAACAAATGTATATGTACAAACACACTACATCAAGCACATACAATTTAACAGATTAGCGTTACAGCAGCAAGGGCAGGTCATGACTCTTAAGAACAGAGTATGACTAACATTTTGTACAAAAAAATTTTGTGATCTGCAGTCAAGTTTTAAAATTTGCACCAAATTTAAAGATCACAGTACTTTTAGAGAGTGTTATTTCAGTAGAGCGTGTGTTTTTAACTGGATATGTTGAATGTTTTTTAATTTAAGCTAAAATATGAAAATACAGTATAAACCTAAAAAAAATTACATTCAATAATATAAGAGTCAGTTCTTACTTGAAATTTGTACTGTTCTTTCTCTTTTCTTAACTGGTCCATAACAATATCAGATTGTTGCACAATTAGTTTCATTTTGTTATATTCATCAGTCATCTTCTCCATTTCTTGCACTGATTCCTCAAGATTCTTTCTCATTTCTTGGTTTTGAATGTCTAACTTCTCATTAGCTTCAGTCAAGTTCTGCAAAATTAAAGAAAAAGCTGCTTTTAAAACGTGCACATCTTAATACCTGAATAAGCACTAACTGATAGCTACCTTAAATGTAAGACTTGAAAGTCTTACATGAAATTAGCACAGAAGACAGTATTTCACCTCTAGATCGTCAATTTCAACAAATCCTAACAGCAAATAAAAGACACACCTCCCATTACCAGTAACTTCATTACCTCTGCCAGATTCACAGATGCAGAGTATATGCATCCCAGAACCCAACTGCATTACGAATTCCCTTACTCCACATGACTTGATCTGTAAATTGACATAGCTTTGTGAAAACACTATTGTCAGTAACAGTCTAATAAATACTCAATAGCGTGCATAGATTTTACCTGTATTTCATCCAAATACTGGACAAGCTCAAAGTTCTTTTTGGACAACTGTGATCTGTAATCAGAATCCTCTCCTCTTCGTAATAGAATTGTTTCTTTTTGAGAATCTATTTGCCTCTGATAGTCAACTACATCCTGACGCAATTGTTCATTCTGCACAGAAAGCAATCCAAACTTAAATCTATTCTGAAGAGTTGAAGACAAAGTTGTTGCTTTTCTAGCAATACAAAGCTAACACAAAGAGCTAAGACAGTCAAAACCCATCCAAATTCCTACAGTCTGCTTTTAAAAAACTTAGAAGCCTCACCTTTTTCTTTATGTGTTTTTTCTTTGCATTAAAAAGGAGAGAACAAGACCAAGAGAACAAAGCATGAAAAGTATTAGAAATTATCTTTGCTTTAGGAATACTAAACAGGAATCAACATAGAGACAAAATAAAATAGAATTTCCTAGATACCTGTGCATGCATGTACATACATACACACACACACGTAAAAAGGGCATTTTGAGGAATGATTCTCAAGGTTTCCCCCCAGGACATTAATTTAATTTTTGCTGTCTGTTTTACTCTCTCAGAGGCCAAGATTAGAGGTATTAAATGCTATAAAACATGCATTTTTTTCTAAAAACAGCTAGAAAAAATGTTTCAAGAGAATGATTTAAAAAAAAATCTAGTAATAAAGAATGTTAACTCTATCTTTGTGTTTATTGCAAATTAACTTTTGACTTTTTATAATTTTATTTTAACCAATCAGACAATCTTAGCAAATGCAGCAAGCATAAACCGAATCCTGTCTAATATCTACCAAATCTATTTGTCAATAGTATTTAAGAAAAATACTAAAAATTCAAAACACAAAATCCAGACAAAATTAATGCACAGTAGGACTACGTAAATTCAAATGTAGACACCTCCTGACCTCAATTAACTAAGTTTCATTGGAGCAGACGTACTATATATTTGCTAAACGTGATTAAAATTCCATATTCTCTTTGTACCAGTAACCAGGAAATGTTCTAAAATGGAATTAAACATCATGCCACGCCAAAGATTATAAAAACAGAAAGCTAGTAACACATTTATAAATAAAGTTAAAAATACAGTAAATCAGCAATAATTCTTTACTAACCTCTCTCCTTAATTTGATGTTTTCATTTTCGGCATCTTCATTTCGAAGAGCAAGCTAGAACAAGACAGAAAACCTTTATATGTATCACTAACACCACAAACTATGAAAACAAAGAACTCCAGAAACAAAACAGAAAACGAATGCACAGCGGTCCTATTTCATCAGTGTTTTTTTTAATTTCAGAGGCTCTTTTCAGAACATCAACTTCTCAAAAGATGTGCCAGAACAGCTTTTAGAGATGTCAAGCTGAAGTCCTTCTTACCTGTTCATTGACTTTCTTCTCTTTTTCCAATTCTTTTTCTATATCTGTTAACTGTCTTTCTTTTTGTTCTAATTGTTTTTCCAGTTGGTGGATCTCATCACGCAAAACCCGAGTATCACGACCACCAGCAGATCTTTGTGCCATCTTAAGAGCATTAAAATAATATTATAAATATAGTACAATTCTTCAAAATAGAAAGAACTGAAAAAACAAAGCAGATGCTAAGACTAACGTTCCTAATGTTCAGGAAAAGCAACAGGAAGGGCTCACTAGCTTCTTTCAACAAAACCCAGAAATCTCTAAAAATAAATGGGAATTATTCAAGTATAAAAAGATTCATTGTACGTACAGCTCTTTGCAAACCTGAGGCTGGCGAATATTCAAAAGCCAATAAAAAGTATTAGCTAAAATGTAGGGCTATTATATCCCTTTACTAGATTAAAATATGAGTCTAAAAAACCTCATTTAAAAAAACCCACCAAACAGCACTCTATAAACTAACGAAATTTTAAAACATACCTCTAATTCATTTTGAAGTTTCATCACCTTTGTTTTAAATTGATTTTCTGTTAAAATAGAACAGATATAGTGAATTACCCAACAAGGTAAAAAGTACATAAAACAACAATGGTTAACATTAGTCTTTAAATATTTGGCTTCACTGAAGCAATTGACTTTAGAGCAGTTGGTATTTTATTCAGTTCCCTAAACTTAAAAAAAAAAAAAACTAAAAAATACATTTAACAAATCATTTAGGAACAGCATAAAAAGGCTTGCTTACCACATTTGGCTTGCTCTTCCCCAGCTTTTTCAACTTCTTCTAGTGCCAGATCTACTTCTTGAGCTTTCATCTGGGAAAAGAAGTATAGGAAACAAAGAAAAAATATTTACTACTAATGTAAATTAAAAGATTGTTCCATAGACCTCATGTTTAAAATGATGAAAACATTTAAAAAGAACATAGATTTTCTCTCTTTAAACAAATGMAACCACTCCCGTTTTTCCCCATGCTGACAATTAAGAAGTTCAGATTGTTGAAATCTTCTTTAGTAATTTATTCTACAGGGCTACCTAAGCATTCAAAAGCATACTGCTGAGAATTAAAAACAGTAAAAAAGCCTGTCTAAAACCAATGTGCTAACCTATGCTGCTGTTATTTCTTGCTTTCAGTACATTTATGAGTAAATACAAGAAAGTATGATAGATTTATAGGATCAGTTTTAGGATGGCGGTGTTTCTTCATTCATGGTGGCATTTTTATTTACCCTAAAACATCAACCTACCACAAAAACTTCTATTAACGTTAATATTGTTAACAATAACTTACAACATCTAACCAATTTTTGAGATATTTGTTTGCATTTTCCATCTATAAAACTGAGGTTCCTTACCTATATAACTATGTTAGTCCTATTCATTTTACTTCCCACTGCTACATGCCATAATCCCAACAGCTACAAGCAGACACTCTGGTGCAAGCACACATTTAGCATATAAATGCTTGTAGGAGTAACCAGTGTGTTCAATGCAGGAAAAGGGGAAAAAAAAAAAAAAAAAGAGTAATGATGCTTTCATTTAAACAAAAAATAAACAAATGCACCTGCAGAATTGTAGAAAGTGAGGATTAATACAAACCTTCATTAGTGACTGAGTAATTTTAAAAAGGTGTATCAGTTGTTCTGGAGTTTCAGTTTTTAAGTCTTTCCCATCAACCTAAGGAAAAAGACAACAGTGTTTTTATACAAATATCAATGAAATCCACAAAATAAATCGGAGACAGTTTAGGGAAGAATGCATAACAAAACCCTTATGTTCTGTTTCTCCCTTGAGTACCTTGGACATGGTCTCCAGCAATCTGTCCGCTAGCTCCTCTTGACGAGGCAGAGCATCTGGATCAACTTTCATAAGCTTCTTCCAATCTAAAATGGGTGCCATATTGAATTTATATTTTTTCCTGGAACAAAAATTAAAATAACAATTATCAGACATTATCAGTGCCAATCAATTTTATGTCAAATGATTTAAAGGAGGCTGGCCACTGAACCACACAAGATGATTCTAATAACTGTAGCGATTTTGTAATACTGATTAACATTGTGTTCACATTTTGGTCTACTGCAAACAAGGACACTATAGTAAAACCATTTTTTCTTTAACTTAAAAATTACATCATGCATACTCAATGAATTTGTGACACTAACCGTTAAGATCAGGACACATGTGAAACTTCTATTTTACTTCAACATCCTTCTTTCCCTCCCCACCTCTCAATGCAAATGATGGTATTTTTATGCTAATGAAGACACACAACTGGATGCCCTTTGAACCAGCCCTTGTAGGATAAACATCTCTTTACAGTCACAAAATCATTATTTCTAACATTTAAAACAAAACCAACACCTGCTTTAGTTTGATACTATAAGCATCCATTTCTTGACATTCATTTCTAAGATATTAAACTCTTGTATTAAATATCCTTTCCTTTTGATAAGAATATTTGAATTGATAAAGGACGGTAAACAACCTGGAAACTGACAAAAATTTGATCAGAAAGTGGTGCGAAGTTTTGTTCTACTGCTTACCTACCAGTTGCTGTGGGCCACAGTGACTTCTGATATACCTGAAAGTCAATGCAGTATCTGAAAAAGGCAGAAGGGATTGGAAGTCTTGGATTATTCCATTCTCTGGAGCTGCCTCTAGCCTTTATTATCAATATTTCAAAAATTAGATTCTGCCAAGTTTAAAACAGAACATTTTTTAATCTACTTATCGCCCCACATTATGAATATGGCATAAATGGTTAAGAAAATTAAGAAAGAAATAAAACTAACTAGAATACTAAATTCATTATTATTCAAAAAACCTATGACACAGCAGGGATATACATTTTATAGAAAAAAAAATCAAGCTCAACCAATAACTGTAACAATACTCTATGCTGAGCATGATATTTTGAGATCTGTTCCATCATGCACCCTGTTCATCATTCAGCAGTTTAAAGACTCAACAACTAAAACTTCCTTCCTTAATGAAAGGCTGAACTGGTATTACTTTCCCCTAAAATATGCCTAAGCAGTCTGAAAGAAGAGCTGTAAGACTTTGAAATCTAGCTGTATGCTTAAGAGATGATAAAAATCAACCTTTCCTCATCTTTTCTGACTACGTGAACTACTTGAGAGTTCCCCTATATTTACCATTTCTTCAGTGTTTGCTAAATGTTTTCGAAAACATGCATTCCATATAATCCATGACTTTGTAAGGATGACATCATATACATTTTTGCTTTTCTGCTTCGTCATAGACGGCAAAGGAAAATACGAGAAAATCACATGCAGGCGCATACTGACCTTGGCACTCCTAGTTCTTCAGTTAATTGAATACTACTTGATTTCATTAACATACTTGTTCAAGGCTTGTTTTTTTTAAAACATATTAATTTTTTCTTAAACAATGAGATGTAGGAATTACGGGTATGAAATGCCCAACAATCAAAACTATTCTGAAAGCAAATACACAACCTTACTACTGTCAATCTTTTCCTATTTTCCATCTTTCAAATCTCTTTTTCTCTTAACTTATAAAATAATGTCTTAAGAAAGTATCAGTCCTAAAATTTTATCCAAAAGGAGAGATAACTGTACATGAAATAATCCAACTGGGAGACCAGCTATAGTAAGGCATGGGGGGCACAACCTAAGCATACAGTATGTTCCACAGTATGTACATACTTAAGGACAGTAAGAGAGAACTTATTTAATTGAAGAGCTTTCCATCATAAAATTTAGCTGATCCCTTGCCCTCAGTTAGAACCTGTGCTTTTAGTTGACAGATGATCTATGTGGTGAGACACTGAGATCATGGCTCTACAAAAAGCATGAAATAGATGTGAATTTGACATTAGCTATCACAAGATTTTCTTGACTTACTCAAGGAATCAAACATACACAAAATGGCCAGATGTTACAAAGTTCAGCAAGGGCAGATAGAAAAGGAGGTCTAGTGGGCATGCTTAAGTACTGTCAGAACAACAGTAATGTCCTGTGCTGCCTACAGGAAACGACATGAAGTGGCAGCTAAGCTACCATGCAGATACCTTAACACACATTTAATCACAGTGAAATTAAGCACCAGTAGGAATAGCTGTTCTTTTTCCATAAAGGTGTGTACAATGTGTAGCACTGAGTCATGTATACTTGAGCAAGGCTGAATACCAACAAGCAGCATAGTCATGCGGGAGATGGGCTCTGCTAACTCTGTATTAGTTTACCAGGACTAACCCAGCTTAAGCTACTTCTGATTTTCAAATTACATTACCCAGTCTAGCTCTCATCTGCTAGCTCTACAGAGCGCTAGATCTTAACTACAAAGCCACAACCAAAATGGGATCTTGCACAGGGTTCCTATTTTCTTCCAATTTGTATATCCCAGCCCCGGGAATGATACGGTGGCAGACCGCGATCCCTCCAGGATGTTGCTGAGAGATAATTCTGCCTCCATTTCATCTGACTCTGCTGAATTAACAAATTGTCTTATTTTGCGTCCACCTCCGTCGCGGGGCACAGCTGAGGCATCAGTCGAGAGCAGACACAGCGGGCTGTAACCTCCTCCGGGCACCGCTCTGCGACGATGCCTGCGCCCGGACGCTTCTGCCTGGG
>JAYKAV010000284.1:50296-72885 GCA_035582835.1 Phoebastria nigripes | reverse complement strand
CCCCGGCCCGGCTGCCCGCTGTCCGCGGCGCTCCCGGGGGAGCGCGAGCCGCCCCGGCCGGCGGCAGCGCAGAGCGCAGCGATCTTCGCCTCCTTCCTCAGAGCGGCGCGGCGCCCACTCGCGGCCGCCGGGCACCCCCCGCCCCTTGACCTCACCGCTCCCCGAGGACGGCGGTGGCGGCGGAGGCCGCTGCTAGGCGACGCCATCAAACTCTCCCGCCGGCTCCGCTCCCGGGGACCCGGACACTCGTGGGCGCGGGGAAAGTCAACGCTCCCGCGGCACGACAGGCCCCACGGTGCCAGGCGGGCACTCCCAATCCCGAGGTACTGCACAGCCGCACAGGGGGGAGACGGGCGGGGCAGGGCGCGATCCCCCTCGGGCGAACCGTTGCACGGCGCTGGGCCGCAACCCCACCCCGCAGGCGGCGGACTGCGTGTCCCAGCGTGCCGCGCGGCTCCTCCGGGACTACAGCTCCCGGCATGCTTCGGGGCCTGCCGTCCCGCGGGGGTGGTTTCCCGACAGCCTTTGCTGCCTGGAGGATGCTGGCGGTGAGGGGGCGGGGGGCGCTGTGCGCGTGCGCGGTGTCCGGCGGCGGCGGCGGAGCGAGCTGTGGGCGGTGGCGGCGGCGCCGGTAGCGGTGAGGTCGCTTCCTCTGCGGCCTCAGGTAGGGCGGGCAGCGACGGGCTGGGGGCTGTTCCCCCACAGACGGGATTTGGGGGGCGGGAGGGTTGGGTCCGGTGTAGCTGCTGCCCGCGGTAGCTTCCTGGGGCGGCGGGTGGTGGTCTTCTCTCCTCTGACTGCGCCTGCCGGGCCTCATCCGTGAGCTCTCCGCGGCTGCTGAGCGCCGGGCCGTGGTGCGGCCTCGGCCCCTGGCCACGCTTCCGCGCCGCTGGAGCGGGGCACGGGCCCACGCCCCGGCTCGGCCCGCTCCCTTAGGCTTCCTGGCGGCGGCCGCTTGCCCGGCCCCCTCCGCCCCACACTCTGGCCTTAGGTTTCCTGCCTCGCCCCAGGGCTGCGGGCAACATGCTCTTTCCCACACGACCGGCTGACCGGAGGGCTGCAGCACTGCCCAGATACGCATGTGCTTTATGTGTAAGTATGTAGTAGTCGGGGCCCAGGAGATAGCTTGCAGAGCAGTACAGGAAAAGGTCACATCTGTAAACTGCTCGGATCGGTTGAGTAGTGGTGGCCAGCGAGGAAGTCCGAGCATTGGTAGTGATCTGATGGCCCAAAAAGTTTGGGATCCTGTGTTTTAGCTAAATGGGTGTGAACACATCTTTTAAAATAAAAAAGAAAAACCAGCAACCACTTGAGGTGTGTGTATATCTTTGTATTCATTCAACAGCTGTCGAAAGCTGAAGATGATTTGGTTTTTATTTCTTAATGGAAAGAGAAAGGTGATCACAATGTCATCTTTGGACTCTTGCCTTTTTCTACAGTATTCATTGTTTTTATTTCTTTGTGATCTCTTGATTAGTGTTGATATTTAATGAAGGCTGACAAGACGCAAGATGCTTGGCACTCCTTATAGTTATGTAACTTGGTCCAGTCATGGCATAACTCTTAATTCTTGATTGAAAGTAAAGACTTATACCTCAGCCAGAGATTGGTTAATCTATATTGGATAAGAAAAGCAAACTTTGTAGTTAGGGAAGGGAAAGAGACTGGATTATATTTCATGAATGGGAAATGTTACTAAAAATAAAATTAATTATGGTTAAGTGTAAAACAATGATTTCTTAACAGGAGGGACTTTTATAGGTGGAGCAGGTGATCCACTGAGAGTAATGCTGCCTTGCTACAAGATGAGCTTTCAGGAAGTGGATCCCCCTGTGATACAGAAAATAAAATAATACATTGATGTTAGGATGCTTCTGAATAGGAACTCTTTTTTTTTTATCCTCTTTATCAGGTTAACAAGCTGTTAAGGCCAATATAGCTATTTAATGTGCCTTTCTTAATGTGCTTCAGCATTTTTTGAGTGTTGTTCTGTTACAGATTCAACAGAAAATACATCATTACATATACTGGTAGTGAAACCACATCTAGATTATAATTGTGTAGTGCAGCTAGTAAAGAAGATTGATGCACAACTAAAGGGGATTTTGAGGTGGGCATGAAAACTTCCAAAAGTGAAAAAAAGAGTGAAAAGAATGGAAGTATTAACCCCACACAAAATGAGAAAAGGTTTAAAATAGAGAATGGCTTAGAGCAAGTGAATTAGTTTTTTTGTTCTGCGTCACATCTAATTGCGTGACAAACTTTGTATAAGTGGATCTTCTTTTAGTGGGAGTACGTGCTTGTAGTTCTGGAGCCAAAGAACGTTTTAGCTCCATAGCACACAGCTTGACCTACCCTGATAGAAGAGTTAGGCATCCATGTTAAACCACAGTTTTGATAACAGTATGCCATTTCAAAGACCTAATACAAAAACTACAGTATGAAAGACCTAATGGAATGTTATTAAAAATACTGCAAGAAGCCACATACAGACCAAGCATACTAAATAAGGACATGCATAGCAGAGTCTAAAGGCTGTCTTTTCAGCTTATGCCACCCATGTAGCTTTTGTTCGTTTATTCTTTGGGGTTAACAAACATGCAGTTTCTGCTGTTTTACTTCTAGAACACTGAGAGTGTTGATCAGCATTATTTTAGAGACACTATTTTTGCATCAGTGTCCTATGAGGAAACAAATCATGTTTTACGTAGTTATTCTAAATATAAAAGGTATTATTTTGTTACTGTTTGAATGTAGAAAAAAAAAAACACCAACAACAAAACAAAAACAAACAAACAAACAAAAAAAACCAAAACCCACCCCCCCGCCTAAAGTTTGACTTGGAAGTGTGAGATCTTATTAATCATTGTAAGGTATAAAATACCTTAAAATACAAACCATACCTGTGTGGTTTGTATTTCAACTGGCTGTTGCACCAGTTGCATTGAACAAATTGAAGCTAAACCAGTATCTTCATCTCATCCATTTTTGAATTGTTTTATGTTTTGATCCTTGTTTGTACCAGAGTACCCTAAAATGTCCTGAGTGTTAGTTCAGAGGCTTGGTTGCCAGCAGGCTCTTCACAGTCTTCCCCCTGGGAAATCTTTCCTCTGGCCTGCAACACATGTTCCGACTCCATGTCAGAGCTGCCATTCCTCATCTAGTTGATCCTTCAGAACTGTATGAAGAGAAGGCTGGGGGTCATTGCCTTGCTGGGGAATGAAGAGTACTTCAGATTAGTCCCATTCCTCTTGATCCTATAGTATTTGCAGAGGAAGGGTGCCACAATAAAATTTTTCTTGTTATATTTATTCTGCTCTAGGATCTCAGCAAGATGAAAGGGGAATCCAGGCATGTTTTTCATTCTTCCTTCTCCCATCTTCCCAAATACTGCTTGCCTTCTCCTATATGAGATTCAAGCCCAATCATTTAAATCTCAGCTGTGCATCTAAGTTGTTTCATATTGGAGTTGTACCTTGGAGTGACATTTTTAAGAGAAGATAGCTTTAAAGGCTGTGTTGGAAGGGGGCAATAGAAACAAAATGACGATCTCTTTCTGTCATTAAACGCTCGTATCAAGTCAGCAGAAAGAATATTCAATTTAGCCAAAAATAAAAATACAGAAAGGGTAGCAAGTAGGTGAGACAAATTAGGACATTAGCAGAGCCTCAGAAGCTGAATTAAAATGCCATTTTTAAGTGACTATACTGCTGTGTTTGGTGACCCGTTCTCTTGCTGATATTCATCAGTTCAGCCACCAGCTCTTAGATGAACTTGTTGCTCACCTCTTTAAAAATAAAAATAAAATAATTCTTGGGAGTGGTTTTAACAGTTCTTTGTTTTCTTCCACCTTTGGTAATTTGACGGTTTTCTGTGTGAACTGTAAATATGTTTTAAACAGTTCAGGACCTTCAGTGGTTATCAAAGTACATGTCTCCAGAGTAAATGAGATGCATGACTATTTTTTGGCAGCTCCTTTGTGTATGTCTGTCTCTTCACTGGCTTTAGAACTCCGGACAGGAGAGTGGGAAGCCCACATTTTATGATCAGGTATGTGCATAAATGCTCATTAGTTTCTTTTCAAAGCTTTTCAGGAAACTGCCTGATCCATACGCAAATTGCCTGTTTTTTGTTTCCAGGAGCCTAACTAATATAACACAAAATTAAGTTCCTTGAGATTTACATAATAATTATGCTTCACATTGCACACACAAAGCACTGTTTATCAAAGTGACTCTGTTGCATTGCAGACTCTGTTGCCTCACTGATGCTAACATTGTCATCTCCAGAGAACTGTTGCAGTCTGATGGTTGGAAATGTTAATATCYTGGTATGACTGAAAAGTGTCAGGGGTATTTTTAGTATCTATGAATATTTAATAAAGTGTGAATGAAAATATTCTCCAAATATGAGATAAAAAAAAATCAATCTTTAAATTGTAGTAACTAATGTTCTGTTATGGACAGTGAATAAGGTGAATTTTAAAGAAAGTTTTCTGACAGCTTGAACTGACTTTCAAAATCCTGACTGTATCAAAAGCTGCAAATATCAATAATATGTCAATTATGCTGAGTATTTTCAGGAGTAGTAAGAGTTTTCATACAAAAGCTGGAACTGGTTGAAACTTTGCAATTGGGACATCTGAGAGGAATTTTAATGATCATGTTTGTTCCTGTCAGTTTCTGTGGAAATCCTGAGCAGTATTAGGTGGATTGTACAAGCTTTTTCCCATACAGAAGTGCCATGGTTTTCAAATTCTCTATTACTGCCACTACCCATGTCTTTTTTTCTAAAGAAGAAAAAAGTGACTTGCATAGAACATTTCCTTTGAAGTAGGCTTCATCGGAACAGAGGTTGTTATTAGTGCCCTTCAGGGTATAAAAGAGGCAAGTGCCATTACCCAGTACAAGAAAAATTTTAAATGTATGCTTAAGTTTCTAAAGTTAGGTAGTAAGATGTGTCTAATCAACACAAATATATTTGCTCCTACAAGGGTCTGTTGTTGATGTAAGGTGGCAGATAGCATGTTTATTAGGTGATAGCTAATTATGGAGTGCTAAATAGCTGTTGCATATTTAGGGATTGCAGCTGTATTCCTTCCTAAATACATACTTCCTAATTTTTCCTAAATTCGTATGGGCAGAAAATGGCTTCCACACTCCCAGATCTCCCAACTAAGGATACTCTTAGAGCATCATTATGCATTTTTTATTTGTGTTGAATTTTTTGTGCAGACTACTATTATTTTGCAGTATGCAGTGCTAATGTAGTGTCATGGATTTGGTAGTGATTGTAGAGAAATAGTTTGTTTTCCTACTTTTAGGAAGGAGTTTTGGGTTTGGTTTTTTGGTGGTTTTGTTGTTGTTATATCTTACTCTTGTCTGTAATTCTTGAAGGAGAAGACTGGATAAACTCGTAGAGGGTTCTCAACAAGTTGGAAGAGGAAAACTACATACCTTACAAGCCAAACCTGCTTGAGAGCTCTAGTTCTTGTCTGTCCTTTCCACTTAATGTCTCTGTACATGCATGAAAACAGTACAGTGCAAAATGCAGATTTCTGTGCCAATCAGGTGTTTTGCACAGCTTGGGCATTCTGTTTTCCACAATCAGCTCTCACGATCATGCAGTTTCTGTCTCACAAGGCTTAGCTTGCTGCTTATTGTTTTCAGCTGTATATTCTTCATGACATATTCAGATATTATTGTAAATTAAAGCATCCAACAGAGATCTTGGTAATAAAGTATGTGTCTGTTCTGATTTCATCCAGTCAAATGAGGACTCTGTGGCTGTTCCATAGACCACCAACTGGCAGTCATCCAGCCCAAGAGGTGGTTAAGGTATCTGATGGGCAGTCTTACAAGCTGTGAAAGTAGTGGGTAGGTGAGATGAAAAAAATAACTTGAGGGACAATCAGTCTGTTTACATGTGTTGGAGCAGTCAGTTGGTTGTCTATCACAGCAGGCCTGTATTAACAAAGAAGTTGTTAGGCAGCGTGTTTTACAGGTACTTATTAATACATCCATCACTGGGAGTGGTGACGTACTGGCACTTGCAAGACCATACTTGGGTTGATAGCAAATTTCAACATGTCTGTTGGGCAAGGAGGGGAATATATCCACTCACCATGACTCACTTGAGGAGCCCAATCATACCAAGGCTTCAGCAGCCTCATGCACATCTGTGATCTATGAGGTTCTCAGTCTTGCGTATTCCTTATATGGCTTCTTACTTTCCAACATCAAACTGATAACAGATTAGTTGGCGTGAAGAGAGTGTTGGCTGCCAAACAGCAGTTGCTGTTCTCCACTGAGATTAATGGCAGACATACTTTTGCCTGGCTTACCGAGTACAGATGAGCTTTTATAAACCTCCCTCTGTTTTAGTCTTGCATTCTCAACACATTGATGATCATTCCAGGTTTGAAGCTTGGAGTTCGGTGGTGGACCCAGCTGTAGTAGCAGATAGAAAGTAGTAGTTCAGATGGTGAGCATTCCTCAAAATCTGCCTTGTTATGCTAACTAAAGGACTGCAAAAACATCTTTTCCGTATTTGTGCTTTAATTCAGCAAGAACATTAAACTAGCTTGTAATCAGACCAGGTGGGAAAAGTAATTTTCCTAACTTTATGTATCTTTACAGTATATTTCAGGAAAATAAGACCTTAGAATGCCAGAATGCAAGTCAGAAGTAGTAATGTATCTGTGCCACAGTTTTGTGCGCTCTACAGATTGTACATGGCCTTGCATTTCCCGTTTTTCTCTTTGTGCTTGCCCTGGAAGCAGGTTGCTGAAAAATGGGGGCTCTTCTGGGTTTCCATTATGCCGATCTGTTGCCAAGACCTACTAGTGCTTTTGCACACAACATAAATTTGAGAGGGATATGGTGTGATGCGTTTGAGGCACAGTTCAAGCAGCGTGTTGTGTGACTTGCTGCTGAAACCAGAACAATGCATTTTGTTGCATATGTTCATTCCTTGCAGTAAACTTAGTAAATTGTTCAGAGTTGCCTGGAGTGTCTGTGGCTCAAATACTTGTCTTGAAAGACCAAATTCTAGCCATGTATTTGCATGTATGTGCAATCATATCTGTGATTGAAATGTGCATGTAAAGGAGAGGGCGAATTGCAAATTAAAAAAATGTGATGTTAAAGGTGATTTTTTTCTGGAGTTCTCAGACAGGTTTCTCTGATGGTGGGCTAGCCACTTAAGCCTGACTTTGGGTGTTGCTAAAATCTTAATTTCTTTATGCCTAAGAGTTCCCTTTCATTCAAATGAGAACAGTATTTTCCCTACAGTTGGCATGTAGGTAAATGTAGCTCTGTCAGGGAACAGCATAGTCAGTAGTGGTGTAAAATTAGAGTTCTGGGTGGAAGAAATACTGGAAATTCAGAGCAAAAAGAAAGGCTTGTGAAAGCATCAGAATTGCCTAGGAATAAGGAATAAGTAAAATAGCTGTCTTGACATATATTCTGTGTAGGGAAAAGTAAAAACCTACAAAAAGTAGTTGGGGAGCTAGCAATTAAGGTTCGTTAAGCTTTTCCTTTTGATAGGAGGCTATACTTAGGAATCTATCAGTTTTTTTCCTAGTTGGGTAGCAGTAGCTATTTCTGAAATAGGGTTGTTAAAAAATTACCCCAGAGTTACTCTTTGATACACAAAGCAGTATCCGCAATACGCAAAGCAGTATGGCTGCTTCAACCAATACAGTAAACACATATTGTTAATAAAGAAGTCTCAAGTCGCCAAAAATCTACTCACCTTGTGATGCTTTTTCTTAAAGGGCGAATTTAAATAAACCTTACGGTTGGTTCTGCGTGGCAATATTATCTTGTCCCATTAATTTTTGGGACACAGTGTTTAAAAAATGTAGGCTTGTATGTTGGAAAATCATTACATGTTCGTTGTAGGTCCTTTTCAGATGTCACTGTTTTTCAGTAGAACTAGTGAACTTCAAGAAGTAGGAAGTGCACTGTTCAGAAGCTGTTGCAAACAAGGAATTTCAAACTCTGTTTCTAGCAGTGTGAGAAACAGCAGTTTCTTCTCCTCCACATTCTTTGCAGGGGTGTGGAACTAAAAAAACTTTGAGTTGAAGTTCAAAAGTGGGCTGTCTTTTCATGTATCCCTGCAGTATGCTTTGTTTTATTTTTTTAGTAAGATTTCTCTGGCTGCCAGGAAGACGATAAATATGTTCAGACTTAATCTTGGCTTAGTGTTTTAAAGTACTCTGATCCAGCCTGGCAAAAAGATGTAGCAGCATCCTTTAACATTTAACATTGGGTTTTTTTCCTTTTTTTTTATTACAAAGGTGGTGGCAGCTTTGAAAAAAGGCTCTTTCTTGGTTGAAGTAACACCAATAGCCAGTGCTCCAAGTACTACAAAAGAAAAAAAAACCTTTACTGCCATTATGTCAGTAACACTGAATGGATTGGTTTGATTCCTTTTAAATGATCTTTGTTCTGGTTTTTAGTTTAACTGTACCTTCATCTTGTTGAACATGCATTCCTTCCTGTACCACTGCTCCTTTACCACTGGTTGTGATAGGTGATTGTGCCCTCAGGCCCAGGCTGCAAACCACCACTGAGATTACCTATCTGGATGAGATACCTCTATGGCCTGTTTTTAGAGGATAGTGTACTTAAACCTGAACACAATTAAAAAAATCCAACAAACCAAAGCAAAAAAAATCACCGGCATTTCAGGGCTTAGGACAATAAAACAGACTATAGCTTCCAAATAACTCATCAGCTTTAATATGTGAACCCTGATAGACTTAAGGCTGGTGTTTTTACATATTTATGGATCCACATTATCCAGCTAATATTAGCTGTTCTGTGTCCTTACAGATGTTACCCCTCTCTAGTTTTGGGGAAGATGCTATATATTTTTGTTCTGTCATCTCTCCTTTTTCTCAAAACTAAGTCAGTGTTCAACTGTCTGTAGCTTTTCAATATCTTTGGTCCCAACAATTGGCAGTAATCTATGCTGTGTCAACCAGTGGTCA
Organism: Phoebastria nigripes; assembly: GCA_035582835.1. NCBI lineage: Eukaryota > Metazoa > Chordata > Aves > Procellariiformes > Diomedeidae > Phoebastria > Phoebastria nigripes. Next base: position 63,887 of record JAYKAV010000284.1, on the reverse strand, counting down.
AAAAGAATGCCTTTGACCTGTAGTTACCTTCTTATTCTTCCAAGGCAGAACAGTGTTTTCAAACAACCCAATACATAGTAATTTCACCTTTTGATCACGTCACCCATATATTATTTTTTAAATAATCATAAAACTGCTGTTTAATAATTTCTAGGGCTTAGGAAGTTTATGCAAGATGAGAGAAAATAATGTAAGATAAAGTTAATTTGTAGTGTCTTTTTTGCATGCTATTTTTCTTTAGACAGGACTCATGAACGTTCAGTGACATCGGAGCAATTGGCAGAGTTGAGAAAAAAATGACCTTTTCATGAACGTCTATGAGGAATGCAAATGAGCAAAGTGTGAGCTTCAATGGTAAGTTTAACTTTTTATTATTACTAATGTCCTTCTTTACCTGTTCTTGAACACCTATATTTATGAAGTTCTTCAAGTTTCCTGTTTGTTCTTCAGAATGTTTGAAACTTGTTTTTTAATTGCTTTTGAAATATTTTGAGAAACACCTTTAAACCTAAAAAATATGAAGAATTAACACACTGTCTGCCTTTTTGATAACTTAGTATTCTGTGTCAGTATGTTAAATTACTCAGAGTTCTAGGGAACTTAATTTTCATAGTTCTCCGGTTTGCAGCATTCACTTGAACTGCATAGCTGTCTGCTAAAAACTACATCACAATTTATCATCAATCTTGGTTTTTTAGTAAAACATGAAATGTAGCAGTGTATCCAGCTTGTGCAAGGGCTTTTTAGGGGTGAGACTTTTTAATGAGAGTATTTCTTTTAAACAGTAAATGGTGTAAGATGGATGAGACTTGAGGAAAGCTTTCTATCTTACTGATTTTTAGATAGATATATAGTGTCATTAACTTCTAAAATATTGGATGTCTTAATTTGACTTTATTTATCAAGTTTAGTTTTTAATTAGTAAAACTACTCAAGTTTCTGTCCATATATTTCAGCTTTTGTCCATGAAAACTCTTAGAGAAGATGGCTGATGTAAGCCTGAAGGAAGCAGCACTAATAGTTGGTGTGGTGGCAGCCTGCTACTGGAACAGTCTCTTTTGTGGCTTTGTTTTCGATGATGTTTCAGCGATTTTGGACAATAAAGATTTGCATCCTTCTACTCCGTTAAAAAATCTGTTTCAGAATGACTTCTGGGGCACTCCAATGTCTGAGGTAAACTGTTTGTGAAACCCTTTGAGGCATTTAGGAAATGGAAAAAAAACCTTGCAGAGAGTTTTTACCCTTTTTTTCCCTACTGTGGTTTTAACAGAATAGTTTGTTTCTGATGGAATTTGGTGGTGCTAGTGTTTTTTATATAAAGATCTATATAAGATCAGGAACAGATGTCGCTTATATTCTTTCCCTTTGTTCAATAAAAGAACTTGTAAGAAAAAGAAGTCATATATCACACTTCAAGATGCTGTGTGTTATCTAATTCCAATATCGAAATCGGACAACTCTGACCATTTTCCCTTCTCCTCCTGCAAAAGCTAGACATTGACATGCAAGGGTATTTATTTCTAACTGCAGTCTGGAAGGAAAGATAACACACTTAAACAACAAAGCTAGGAGTTAGAGAATGGGTATTGAATCCATTAAATTTATTTGAATAAGTATGTTTATGTGAATTCAGAGTTTTTGGTTTGTAGGCCGTGTAGAGTGGCTGTGTTTTTATCTGAAAAGCTGCATTGGCATTAAAGCTGTTGATAAACATTGTTAAATGGCAATGGCTAAAGGATTTACATATAGTTTAGAAAGTTACACATGGTGCCATTGCTGAGCAAATGAATAAAAATTCTCTGACAGTCATAGGTTTTTTGCCTATCAAGGCATTCCGCCTTGTAATCTTCTCTTTTCTTACATCCATAACATACAGGGTTAGTTCCTTCTGAGATATTAATTGCTAGCTCTACAAATAGACTTTGATACATAATTTTCATATAACCCTGTAATGAAAGCTTCCAGACTCTTTTTCAGATGCCATCTAGTCCTGTAGTCACTGAGAGTAAGTGGGTTCTAAAACTCCTCCCAGTAAAATTTCAAGTAGTATTTTTCAACATGTTTTTACTCCAGGAAAAAACCCTAACCATGTGGAGTGGGAGAAAGCCATCTCATTCAGTGTTGATTTTGCACTTAAAACCAACTGAGAGTCAGGTTAATTTTAACTAAATGAAGTCAGATTAATTTGATCATTCATGGCTTTTAAAATATTTTTTCCTATCTTGTGTTTTTGTCTGTCTGTATGTGGAATTTGGTTCCCTGTCCCCGCCCCCCAGTTTCTTCTTAGATTTTCTTCCTTTGTTTTACGGACATATTCAGCAAAATATCAACGGGCTGTGGGTTGACAAATGCTTTTTGGAACAGGAAGATGGTGTTAAGTATAGTTTTTAAAAGGGTTTATGGATGGAGTAACTGGCAACATAGACATATAGACTGGTAGACATATTGAAAATATGTAGATAATACATTTAGCTGAGCACACCAAATTTTTATTTTATAAAATACTGATCTAAAACATGAAATGGCAGAGTAATCAAAATACTTGAATAATACATTAAAACTATGTGGAAGTAGGAAAAATAGTCAGAATTAACTTCTCTGTTTAACATTTTAATTTTAAATTGAGTTTTCATTTAATTCACTAGATTTTTTGATTTTTTTTTTTTTTTTTTTTTTTTTTTTTTTTTTTTTTTTTTTTTTTTTTTTAGTATCTCTGCTTCGCAGGTTTTTTTTTTTTTTTTTTAGTATTACTGATTTGCAGGTCTTTATTTTGAGGGTAGATGCCTGAGAATAGAGGCGGGGATCATGTATGCATAGATTTTTAGAAAGATATTTTGGACTAAAAGTCCCTTTATAAGTTGGTGGTGACTGACTGATTTATTTATTTTCTTTTAGGAGAGGAGTCACAAATCTTATCGTCCCCTTACAGTTCTTACATTTCGCTTAAACTACTTGTTCAGCGAGTTAAATGCAGTTTCTTACCACTTCCTAAATCTGGTCTTTCATGTGGTGGTTTGTGTAGTCTTCCTCAAGGTCTGTAAGCTTTTTCTGGACAACAGGAGCAGCGTAGTTGCATCCTTGCTCTTTGCAGTGCACCCAATACATACTGAAGCGGTAGGTATAGCTGTGATGTGCTTAATTTGTTCAAGCTGTATTAATTAACCTTAAACGTTGTGGGTTTTGTATCTGTTTATATATTGTAACTCCAACAAGTGTGTGATTTTACTAGTACTTACTCTGCCCTCTGCAATGAGTGGTGGAGGTGACAAATTCTAATGCTTGGAGCTGTTTGGTATTCCATGCAACTACTGAAAAATAATTAAAGAAACATTATTGTAGTTATTAATTAGATCTCTGCTATGAACATTGGCTTTTATGATGATGGCTACTTTAGCTTACATAGATATTTGTGTTCTGTGATGATTCATCCAGTATCATATTTTGCAAATACTATGAATACCCTTTAATTCATTTCCAGAATCGCTAAGCACTCCCCTCTAGCTAATCACCAAGTCTGTTCTGTCCACTTTCTTYTATGTCAATATATCTATCTCAGCAGGGCTTTTTCTAGGGTTGTTGTTGCTATGCTACATCCAGCTTAGGGCCATTCTGTTTGGACCTTCCATTTTTGAACATAGCCGATATAAGAAAGAGGAAATATATTTCTCGCCTCTCATGTTTACCTTTCCTTTGATTCTGAAGGAGTTTTTCACTGCTATGAAAAGCATTATTTATACAAGCTGTCTGATTATATATTTTTTAATGGTCAACCAGGCTTGCAATGTTGTGGAGTAAATGGAGTCTTGTGATCGCCATTCATTAGATTTGTTTCTGTCAGAAACACTGATAAAGCAGATCTGTGGAATTCTCTGCTGTTATTTCTGCACCACTTAGATTGGCTTTCCTAGATTCCAGTTCACATGTGTTGCAAAGCCCATTCTCAGTTTCTTTTTTTCTTATAGTATTAGCTGATTTGCAGAAAACTGAAAATGTTTAAACCTTTTGTTTCTTTGGAGGTGTTATCCCACTTTCATTTTTGCTTTTCTTTTTTTCATGTGGTTTTTTTGGGGGGGAGGGGGAGGTGTCTTTTGATACTAAGAAAATGAGAAAGGTTTGCTCTTACCTTATGTTGTATTTTTTTGGTCCTGATTTGTTTGGGTAAAGAGTTCACATCTCTCTTGTTCTCTAAAGACACAAATTGCTGTCAGTAGCAATTCAGTAGCCTGCATTTGTGTATTTTGAGCAAATCGTTATAGGAATTAAGTTCATGGGCTTTATAATTGGCTGCTATTTGAGCTACTAATATGTCCTTGCTAGAAGAGGTTAGTGGCATGTTTAAAAATGTAAAAGTTAAACACCTAAAAATTTTTGCTTGCTTTTGTGCTTGAAAGCACAAACCCCCATAAAATCTTGGGTAAAATCTGGGTTAAAAAAATAATTTGTTAATTGCATTTTGTTTTCTTTGAAAAAACATGCTTTAAATTTCAAAGTTTGGCTTTGCCTCTTTGTAGTAAATGTGGTAGTATCTTTACAGGAGCATTAGCAAGTTGCTAGTGACTTACATTAGTAGTTCATGGCTTAGATCATCCTATGTAATTCTATCACTTTCATTCCAAATATGATGATTCTTTGTCATGCTTGAACTGTCAGATTCTGTATGAGATAACAGTAACACAGTTGCTTTTAGTACTATGCAACAGAGGTAGCAAAAAGTATCGTACAAATCCTACAAAACATTGTGTAATGAAAGCTTATTGTGTAAGGCAATGTATTACAAAGTTACAAAGTACAGTTATGAAGCAATTTGGTAATAAGTGTGTAGTTCCTGATGTTAGCCACATGAGGGCACTTTAAGACTATGTGATTGGTAGAACTTGGTGCTGTACTTAAAACACTTGGGAGACTCTGAGATTTAAGTGCAATTGTAATTTAATCCCCCTGCTGTTGTACTTAGGTACTCAGTGAAGAATCAGTTAAAGGGTTTTCTTCCTCCTCCCCCCACCTTTTCCAAGTTAAGTTTTCTGCTTTTGAGAAATAGTGCATTTTATCCTTTCAAGTGTTTGCATTGAGAATTCTGCCTAATATGCAACCCAGAAAGGATTCTTAGAGTTGGCAGTTGAGACTTGTGCATGTGTATAAAAGGCAAAACAACTGGAAGTTTCCATACATGGAAAAGAGGAGGTAATAATGAGCTGTATTTTATAACTGGGGACTTGCGTGCCGACTAACTTATTCAGACTTTAGTGAAAACTCCAAAACAGGTCTCATTCCCAGTTTTTATATCATTTGATGGTACCTTTTGTATCTTTTATAATTGAAATGTATCTGATTTGAATTTCTTCAAATTAGTCTCCTACGTATTACTGCCCTGCACAAGAGTTTGAAACAGCASATGCAATACATAAACATTTCAAACCGTTACCTGTCTTATGATAAATGGATTTTTCCTGGAAAAGTTAGCAGAGCAGGATAAATAGAAAATAATTTTCTGCTTGACTTCAGAGAGAAGCTGGGCTCTTGTGGTAGTAATATATCATTTTCTGAGGAAGAATTTTTGAGGAAATGGGTTGAATAACAGCATCGTAGTTTCATTTGTCCTTGTCTTTAGAATTCTAGTTCAGTCTTTCTAGCTGCTTTGCTACTGTTCTGGCCAGAGGCATGTTGACCACCTTTACAGCTACGCGATGTCAACTAACCTTGTGAATGCTGGAATTTTCTCTCATAAGTCACCTTTGTATCCAGAAATAGAATCTCTTTTGTTGGCAGGGGACTGTGGAGGCACACCAGCACATTTGCTTTATTAATGATCTCTTTCAACTGATCTACAGACAAAGTTCTCTTTAATTTCTGTCTTAATGCTCGACAATTTTGACATCCAGACCAGGAATCCTTGAAATGTCGTAAGGCATTTTGGAAACAAACACCTGTATACTATCCAAAATGTTAACACAAACTCTGATGTCTGATCAGTTTGTCTGCACATGATTCAGTGAGTCCTTTGGTAAATGTATGCTACTCCCAACGGAAGCATCAGAGCATGATTTCAAATTCAGACTTGAATGCATTTCTTTACACTGTGACCTTGGATATTGAGTTACTTTCTCTTTTTATGCTGTGCTGGATCAATCATGCTTGACCAAGAATGTATCTAGCAATAAAATCTTCTAGTGGGTCCAGATGGCTGAAAGTCAGTTTTCAGCATCATCATAATTAAATGGTGAGCTATGAGGTTTTCTTAGCTAAATATGACCGTCTACCTTGGGATAGCATGCCATTTTTCAGCCAGCTTACTTGCAGAAATTTGGATGTAATCAGAGGCATTACAGAAGAGGACAAATGAGGAAGAAAGGCAGTCCTAAATGGTACTGTGGTCAGCACAGTGGCTACTGCAGTAACCATTAACATAGTGACCTGTCTTCCATCTCTGGTTGTTGGTTGCACCTTAGCGTTTTTTGAAAACAGCTCCTGAAATGGAAATTAATCTGTATTTCATTGGGGATTCTGAAACAGCCTTCTGCCCTATGGATTTTGGCACTTCTCCAAATTTTCATAAAATCCATTCCTCTCTGTCTCATTACCAAAGGGGGCACTACCTGCAATTTTAATATTGCCAACCAAATTATCATTCAGAAAATTGCCAGACCTGTAGTAAAGCCTGACTCATTGTTTAACTCCATTGCATAGAGCTTGCCATCAATTTATTTGTAACTCTTGGCTGCTCACCTAAGAGCTGCCATAGCACCAGTCAAGGGAATGCTTCTTTCAGATTCAGATCCGTTCAGTCAGTCAGAAAAGGTATGAACAAAAGTAACAATCATAGTTTCTATATGCCCCTGTCTGCAGGATGTATATGTACAACAGTCTTTGTCAGGCTTCACTTAAAGCTCCTATTGAAAGCTAGTTTCTTCCAAGTATTATGAAGAAAGCAGTTGTTACTGTGCACAAATTCTGCCTCAAATGCTATTTGTGGCTGGTATTACTAAAGATAAAAGAAAGTATAGCATTTCTCAGTTGTCTCGTTAATGGTGATACTTAGGGGCACATCAGCCACAGGTGGCCACCAGCCACCTGCATCATCCTGTTCTTGAATTCAGTACTGATTGAACTGAAAGCAGCCTTACCATTGTTAGCCTTTTTTGCTTGGTTTACAGATCTTGTTTATGCATATCCTGATAGTATATCATTCATGCGCTATTCTAGTACTAGAATAGCCACTAGAAGAATAATCTTGTTTTTTCTTCTTTTTCTTTTCAGGTAACTGGAGTTGTGGGCAGAGCAGAGCTTTTATCATCTATCTTTTTCCTAGCTGCTTTTTTGTCATATACAAAATCTAAAGGGCCAGATAATACCATAGGTAAATGATTTACAAATATATAATATATGTAACTTAATTTCTGTATCACTGATAATAGAGCTCTTAAAATGGTAATATGGGTGTATTGGTTATTCAGTGTGTACAAAAAACCCTTCAGCCCCAAGATACACATGTTAATACACATGTGATAGTACTTTCCATTATAAATTGCCCCTTTTTTTTTTCTTCAAGACTTAAGCACTTTTTCAGTTGTTTTGTAACACCCAGAGTAGGGGACTCTTGCACTGACTTCTATTAATGCAATTAAGTGGAAGTATGCTGAGATGCCTCAGGCGGTCACAAGTAAGCTGCAAAGTTTCAGTGGAGATGTAGGAGGCTTGCCTCTTTTCCAAAGTCAAATTGACCTTGTGAAAATTCTTAACTCCCTATAAAACATTACATTTGAAAAAGTGTTCTCGTGAATTAGGAAAGATTGGGTTTTTTTGTTTTCCTATCATAGATTAGTCTTCTACCTTTCATTTAGTTCTTTCAATTTAAGGGCGATAGTTTTAAAACAGATACATGTGTATTATTTTCTGTAGAGTAAAACTGGTAATCTTCCCTTTAATAACAAATGGCATACTGAATAAGTTTATAGAACATAGCATGTTCAAACATGAAGAGCCGAGGTCTTCACTTTTTAGGTTAATTTACTTTATTAAATGTTTGGTTTTGTTGTAAGATGGAACTTTTCAATGTCGTCTTTCTTTGCAGTGTGGACTCCAATTGCAGTAACTGTGTTTCTAGTAGCTGTTGCAACACTGTGTAAAGAACAAGGAATAACGGTGGTGGGGATATGCTGTGTGTATGAAGTATTTATTGCTCAAGGGGTAAGCAGTTGAAAAATAAATTGGATTTCTTCTCAGGAATTCTGTAATGAGACATTAAGTACTTTGAAGTGTCATATTTCAGCACTGATTTTTATCAGTTCAGGCTAACCCTATAGTTCTGTTACATTTTTCAGATTTTTTTTGACTCAACTAATGTTTAATTTACATGGTTCCTGGTGAGGGAATCCAGTGACTTCTAAGTTGTCCTTTACATGCCATACAGAGATGTTACCAAATATACTCAATAAAGAATTGACATGTCTTAATGGAAACCTAAGGTTTTAGTTGACTGAGGTTTGCAAAGACTAGCATGTAACAGTCTTGATTAAAGTCTGAGGTGCGTAAAGATGGGGGATTGTTTGTTTTTAATTCCTGTAGTAAAAGTAGAGAACATACTATATAAAAATGCATTTCATCACATTCTAATGAATAAGCAGACGTTCTGGAGTAGTCTTATTTGAATCAGTAATATTCTTATGAAATTTGTTGTTCTAAGAATACCTTTAAATTTAATTTCTAATCTGATAGGTTTCATCTTAAGCATTGATAAGTCTTTAAGTTAATAGTAACTTTTCTTTTGTTTAGAGAAACAAGATGTTCCTGCAGTGAAGTAATTCTTGGCTTTTTAATAGTCAAACCATATGCAATTTAAAAATGTATAATTGCATATTCTAAGAAAATTTCCTGGTTTACTATTCCTTAATTACTTGAAGGAATATTTTGCAAAAACTGCACCAGTAAAAGCCGAAAGATTGTCTTGGGGATACATATTCAAGGCCAAAATACCAAAATCACATTTTTTTTGTGCTTACAGAAATACATGTGTTTGTAACTACTGCCTTTGCAAGTCTAGTGAATAAGCATATAATTTGCAAACTGGATTTCTAAGGAAATCACTACTATGTGACCACACTTTTCAATCAGCTCTTCCTTTTTTTTAGTAACTTTTGATCTGATCCTCAATTTCATGAAAGTTTAACAAAGTTTGTGTAAGTCAACTGAATGGAAAAGATAAAATCCAAACAGGCTTCTTCTGAGGGCACAGGTGTAGCATGAACTAAGAGTTTGACCAGTTCTCAAAAACCTATCAATATCTGTAGTTCAGCCAACCAGTATATGTGAAGCAATAAATCATCCCCAGCACTAGACATGAAGACATAGGGAAAGAGGTACACAGGGAAGAAATTAGGGGGAACTGTGCAAGATCTTAATGTTCATGAGGCAGGGAGAGATGGGTTACTGCAGTAGAGGCATAAAATAGAAATCCAGGGCTAATCAGGAAGTGAATAGTATTTCTGCTGTTCCTAAGGAGTTTTGTTTATAGGATAAGTTTTCAGAGGGGCTGATAATTCTAAAAATAGTGATTTCTTTTCTTCAGAATTTATTTCATTCTCATACTTGATTTATTGAAGTCTCTGAAGATGATACAGATTTTTTAATCTGTCAGTGCAAAATACAGAACTACAGGCATGCAAGTTCAGCTATGATAGTGTTAGCAAGAATACCTGAATAGAGTTGTTTTTATTAGAACGGTGGACTTCTTTTTGGGGGTTGTCATGAAAGCTCTAAGAAACTGAGTTAAGTAACTATTGGGAGCAGGTATTTAGAGAAAACCAAGGAAAAAAAAAAGAGGTTAGGTAGCTCATATTTATATAAGGACTTAATGAGTACACTGTCTGATTATAAACACTTTTTTCCTTTGCAGTACACCTTGCCAGTGTTGTTGGACACAGCTGTACAGATTCTTCGAGGGAAGGGCAGTATTCCTTTCTCTATGCTCCAAACATTGTTGAAGCTCATAGTCCTAATGTTCAGTACACTGCTGCTTGTAGTTGTCAGAGTCCAGGTCATCCAGTCTCAACTTCCAGTGTTTACAAGGTAAGAGTAAAGTGTCTCTTATTTACAGACACTGATAAATAAGATGTGGCTTAATGAGGTCTGAATGAAATGGCCAAAAATACATCAACTTAAGTGTTTATTAACTTATTTTAAAATTGGTAAGCAATAACTGCACAATATTACATTTTTTGTGAAATTGATAAATGTTATATTTCAGTGTTGACAAGAATGTCCAAAATATTAGAGGTATCTGAGCAGGCATTAATTTTTAAAAACTTTAGTTGTTAGTTCGTCTTAGTAATTCAGACATTAAATGTTTTATTACTAAAGTATTTTTAATTGGCTACGTGTTTGAACCTTGGCTGAATACTCCAAACCTCTTAATAAGCTTTTCCTCTTCTACATACAAAATATTTTTTGGCTTTAGGTATGTACTATGCAGAAAGCGTGGCTGACTTCAGATACAGTGCTTGAAGATAAGTGCATATGAATAATGTTAGAACTGAAAAACTGTAATTTATCTTAAAAGTGTGTAAGCAATGTAGAAATACAAGAATCTAATATTTTCCCTGGAAAGTGAGGCAAACTATTAAAAATATGAAAAAGGACCACTGAACCCAACTTTAGGTGTAAATCATTCTGTTTCTTCAAACTTACATTGATTATATCCCAAACCAGTTTCTTAAACTTGGAGGAGGCTCCGTCCCGCGCTAAGATAAATCATTGTGCGTGGTTCCCAAGTTACACACCTGACAAATGCAGGAAGATTAGGATATTATTGTACATGTCTCTAATCGGTAGTTCTAGCTATGAATCTAAAGTTTGCTGGTTTCTGAGCACAAAGTGTATCAAGACCATATCTTCTTTTCATTAAAAGCTTCTTTTTCTCCTTCCTTTTGCTTTAGGTTTGATAACCCAGCTGCTGTTAGTCCATCCCCAGCAAGACAGCTGACTTTCAACTACCTCCTCCCTGTAAATGCTTGGCTTCTTCTCAACCCCTCAGAATTATGCTGTGACTGGACAATGGGAACTATTCCTCTTGTGGAGTCTTTGTTAGATGTTAGAAATGTTGCCACCCTTACCTTCTTTTGCTTTCTGGGATCTTTGATTGTCTTCAGTCTCCGATATCCTGGGGATTCCTCCAAGACTGTATTGATGGTACGAATGATGCATTGTTTTTGTCCTTTTTTTAAGAGTCTAAGTGGCTCAGGTGGTTTGGTCACATGTCTAATCTGCCATGACCTGGAGGTATTACACGCATCTCCTTTTGGGCTATAATGAACACAGAAGAAAAGAGGAAAACTGTTGTAGCAACAGAACTGTTAAGTTGCGATTAAGTATGTGACTCTGTCAGGGATGAGAAGAATAGACAAGGGATGAGAATAAATATGCCCCTCGTTATGTATTTGCAAACTGTATTGCGGCCTTTCTCAGATATTCAGAACTCAACTAGGAAATGGGGGTTTTCAGTAGAACTTAAATATATTTTAAGGATCGGAATGCATTTCCATCCTGCAAACCATCTACCTTATTTAAATGTCAGTAGTCACGCTGCGTATTTAGCAAGTGACTTGATTTTCTTTCTCATAGGTATAAAAGAAAAGGACATATTTTGGCATTTAGGAATATAGGTTTTCCTCTTTTGTTGTTGTTCTTTTAACAAAGGCACTCTTCTGTAGTCTTTTCCATATTCTAAGGAAAAACTAATTTTGTCAACCTGTAAGATCAGTTCCTGTTTTTCAGTATTATATGACCTTAAAACTGAAATGGATTAACAGGAAAGAATATTTTGGAGGAAATGGAAAGGAGCAAATAAGCTAATATTTTTTCATCCAAACCCAGTCATCTTTTTGATTGCTTCCATTGCACCAGGACACAAATTTTGACAAGATTAATGATTACCTGATACCATGTTTTTTATTAAATCAGTGGTACAATTATGTGTACAACAAACCTGCATGCATAGATCTTAGTCTGCTTCAGAAATAGTGTACTTTTTTAATATGTAACTCAGGCAACAAAAGTTTCAGATGGGTGGGAATATTTATGCACAACTTAAGACTAAGGATTTCTTTGCTAATCAGCTGACAAACTTTGATTCAATTCAGAGAGACCTAACATGATAGTTCTGACTCATATGGTTTTTCTTGTCTTGTCACTGGAGCGAGGCAATTTGTTTCACTAGAAAATCTGTGAAAATGATCTGTAGTATTGCTGATGAAGCCTCTTGTCCTGAATTTGGAAACTGTGTATGAAGAAAAGAAACTTAGATAGCTTATTGATATAATAAATGGGCAAGGTGACAGACCCAGAAAAAAATGTTATAGTTTTACAGCACTTAAAAAATGTAAAGGAGTAGTTTAATCTGCCGCCTTACATAAGCTGAAACAATTTTTCTCCTGTGCACTGATAGCAGTAGAAATGTGTGTGGGGAGTGGTTCACTTTTTTTTCATAGGACAGCTCTTGAACTTTAAGGCTCTTTATTTCCCTACATTTCTRTTTACTCCCTACCCAGTAAAGCTCAGAAGAGGAAAGGGTTAATGGAATTGTCAGCATACATTGTTGTAAGTCCCTTAGTTTTTGTTTGAGGGTGGTTTTTTATATTTGTTTTTATTATTCCAAGTGTTTTTTATAGGAGGGGTCTTCTGAGATCATTCACTCCAGCGTGCAAGCTTCAATGTCGCTTAACACAGTATAATCCTTGTTTAATGAAAGTTGTTTTCCTTTAATATATACCTATGTTGTGTATATAACCTTCAGTATGATCCTGATTTTTTTCAGACATAATATCTTAAGTGCCTGGAAGCAAATTTCTTAGGAAATGAGAATGCAATATTTTATACTAAAAATTAATTGTTATGTACTATAACATGCAACAATACTGTAGGCCAAAGCCTATTTCTGCCTTCCAGTAAGCCATTAATATCCTGATGTAGACTGGATAGTATGCCAAGGGAGAGAGGGGGAGAGAACAATTTCTTTCTGATGGCTTCTCAATCTGACTTACTAGAGAAATCATAGTACCATCTTTAAAGTGAAGAAAGTGAATCTTTATTTAGTGATACCAATTTACACAGATTATGGCAATGTTCCAGATAACTATGTTGAATGACTAGTTTTAAAAAACTTTTTTCCATACTTGGTTCTCAGTTCTGCCAATAAAAGCCTGAATTTGTGCTGGTCAAAATAAACTACTACCCTGGCAGGTATGAATGCTATGTGCTATCTATATGGATGCCACATGGTATTAGTATAATGGTGGCTTCATCACAGTTGGTAGCATGATTGACTGCACTATTTGATGTTTCACACTCTAATAGAGTGTCACTCTAAAAGAGTAGTAAAGGGCTTTGTAAAGAGCTCCTGCCATTACAAATCTTTAGCATGTTTTGGCTCTTCCACTAGCTCAATGAGACCCTGAGGTGTCATGAGGAAACAGTCCACGAGGTTCCTGGAGTGTGTGGAAGACAACTTTCTGACGCAGCTGGTGAGGGAGCCTACCAGGGGAGGTGCCTCGCTCGACCTGCTGTTTACGAACAGAGAAGGACTGGTGGGAGATGTGGTGGT
>JAYKAV010000284.1:0-48401 GCA_035582835.1 Phoebastria nigripes | reverse complement strand
GAGGTTTAGATTGGACATTAGGAAAAATTTCTTTACTGAAAGAGTGGTTAAGCATTGGAACAGGCTGCCCAGGGAAGTGGTGGAGTCACCATCCCTGGAAGTATTTAAAAGACATGTAGATGAGGTGCTTAGGGACATGGTTTAGTGGGCATGGTGGTGTTGGGTTGATGGTTGGACTTGATCTTAGAGGTCTTTTCCAACCTTAATGATTCTAGATTCTATGCTGAAGCCTGATCTAAGGGAAAAGTCTCAAGTTACTTTTGTTTATGAGATCAGAAAAGGTACAACTGTAGACCTGCTGCAGAATTAAAGACGTTTATTTGGACCTTGCAAAAAAAATGCCGAAGAGAGGGATCCAAAATGCAAAAGAGAAGGGAGGTCGCCAGTATGTCTGAACATGTCTGTCTGTATTTGCTGATGTGGATATGGATTTGGTGCTGTAGTGCTTGAGGGACAAGACAGAAGAAGGGATTCCTTCTCCCACTTCCCCAAGTGCCAGTGAACATTCCACAGTTCTCCCCAAGTACAGTCTCACAGGATGAACTCATTACTGGGAGATGCAAAAGCTGAAGGACTCATTTTTAGTCAGTTTTCATCTGTTTGATGCCAGTCATCTCCAGGAAAAATAACTGGTAAGTGAGTACATTGTATTTCATTTTGTCTTGTTTTAATTTGGTTCTAAAATTGTCTTTTCAAAATAGCAGAACTAGGAGAGGACAAAACAGATAAATTACTTTTTTTTGCCAACTGACAATATTAAACTAACAAAAAATGGGACTGTATATTATAAATCGGAACACATGCTTTGGTAGGTTGATGTCATTATGCTGCTTGAAGTAATCAATTATTATTACATTAGTAAAGGACATGCCCTGGAAACAATGTATGAGCAGTTAAATTCTCTTACATTTTCTGTTTACTTTATCCCTGTGAACAGTCAGATAACTTGACTGTCAGACTAAGTGACCTTTGTAAATAGGTTACACTATACATATTGAAAATGTTGAGTACTAAGAATAGTACTGATCTAGAATTACGTTGGTGGCTTTTCAGTCGGTTTTAGAATCGAGCTGTGATCATGGCCCTTGTTCATGGAATTTCTTGGGTATAGACATTCCTTTGTTGGCTGGCAAAATTTAATAAAAGTTTTTTAGTATCTTTTGATATTTGCTAAGTGTCCCAAACAAGGGTTCTTTACCTCCCTTCTGATAAGACAGCACCCCCTGCTTCTCGGCCGCAAACTTCGGTGGCTTGTTACTATGCAAATGTCAGGAACAGACAGGTATCCTTAGGCTTCTTGGAGTAAGTTTTTAACACTTTTAAGTGTGGTGCCAAGACATCAGTACTTCTAAATTCAACGATATTTATTTCTCTACTCCCTATGCTTACACCTCACTTAGGCTTTGAAATGTTTCCTTGTGAACTTTTGACTGGTTACTTAGCAGTTCAGGTACTCTTCGTAGCTTATGGTTGTATTTTAGAGTTTTGTCACAGGCTTTTTTCTTCCTGCGTACTTTAATGGTTTCTGTCTTTTGTTTTTGTTTTTGTTTGTTTGTTTTCAGTTGCCTTGACCAGGATATTTTTCTGCATCTGCTGGAAGACTATGATAAAAAGAAAGAATAATTGAACAGAAGAGAATGCATTTTTATCTGCACTAGGGCTTTGAGTCTATTGCCCAAGAAATTGTATTTGAAGGACAGTGTACTAAGGAGAGGCAAAAGGATCTAAAGAGAAGTTCGGCAAAACATTGTGTAACATTTGTCATCAGAGGAATTGCACAGAGCAGAATATGCAAAAACCTTTTTATTAGATGCCTAGATCATAAGCGCTCAGTGGAGACCAAGCACTTGCTGTATCAGCTGCAAAATCCTTTCCACTCAAACCCATTGGAAAGAATGGGCTTTCATGATACATGTTAACCTCATGGGGCTGTGGGACCAATGTCATTACTATATTAAAAAAAAAAAAGAAAACCAAAAAAACCTGCATTTTTTGAGCAATAATGTAAAACAATAAGTTTTTAAAATCTTAAGAGGTGACTTCTTCAAATCGGTTTATCAGAAGATTTCGTAAAATAAGTTAATTCATTTAAGCCTATGTACAAGCCTTACATACATTTTAAAACTAAATACAGTTTATTCACATTGCAGTAAAAGCATTTGCAAAAGAGCACATTGTTTGCTAAAGCACACTTCAAACATGCTTTTGTACCTTTGCTTTTGTACTCACAAATGCATTTGGCTGCTCAAAACAGAATGAAATACAGAATGATACCCTCACTTCCCATAACCCACCCCCGAAAGTGTGAAGGGATTTGCTATAACTAAATTAAAAACTGGTATGGAGGACTGGGTCGGGGGCAGTGTGATGAATCCTGCATTTCAAAGTGGATTACAAAAATCTATTATAGAGTTCTGTGTTGAGACTTTTACAGATCGGTAGATGCTCTATAAGGCGCACGTACTATAAAAATGTAAAAGAGAAAGGGAGAGGAATGTGAATTGGCATTAAATTTTGTCCCCAAGTAATCCACATATTTTTCTATATTGTGCTTGTGATTTCTTCAAGGCTCAATTATGTATTTATTTTCATGTAGCTTAATGAATTGCTGTGGATCAGCTGAGCCGTGTTAATGATCCATGTGCATATTCTTGGCCCATTGAGCTAAAACCTTACCTGAAGTTTTAAATCAGTGTTGCATTTTTATATGGGAAATCCTATATGGACTTTCAAACTGGATGTGGTAACTATTTTAGAGTGGAAAAGGCAAAGTTACGCTTAAATCTAGACAGGTGACAGCCAGTTGTATTGAAAATTTCTAGAAAATTCCTCTTACTTTCTTTATTCAAAGAAACATTCCATTTCTGTAGGGATTTTGTTTTTTGTAACTTGAAGGCCAGATRTTTTGAAATAATTATTTGAGTCTTTTCTGGTACCAGAGATTGTAAAGCTGCTATTTAACAATCACCCAGGACTTAAAGCAAATGGTCATGTCCACTTCCTTTGCAGCAGATGGATTCCTCTGTCTTTTAATAAACACCCCTTTTGTTAAGATGCCTGTCACCAGCCTAAGGGCTGTAATTATGCAGTTCTTAAGTTCGTTGTCATTTTAGATTTTTCAGGATGCCCTTAGTGCACTATCTAAACACTGATGTTTATTCAGTGGTTGATTCTGATTTTTATGTTATTTCTTCATATTTTTTACAGAAACTAAAAATGGACTTTATTGTATTGTAAAACTGCTTTATGCATCATATAAGCTGGTATAAATTTTTAATTGTTATAAAAGATAATGTCCAAGGTTCTCACACTGTCATGTTTTTGTATGTGGAACTCTTATTAAAACATTGTTTTGAATTTGATCCTTTGATCCTAGTGTTTTGTCATACAGCTGCTCTTTTCCGTAGTATAGAAAAGCAAATACGCTTGTAGGCCCTTACGTAAGGAATAGTGTCATTTGCAGGTTAAAACTTGCCGTGTTCAGAGTGGTCTCAATGTAAAACAAATCTTAATGTTTAAAAGAAAAAAACAAAAACCCAAAGTTCTATTATGTATGTCTGTTTTTCTGGGGTTTTTTTATAACTGCTTCGTAATTTGGATACAGTTTGCCTAATCTTGATTAGAAATTCATTTGCATTTCTTTTCTAGGCACTCTGCTTAATAGTGCTACCATTCATTCCTGCATCAAACCTCTTTTTTCCTGTTGGATTCGTAGTAGCAGAACGAGTGTTGTATGTTCCTAGCATGGGATTCTGCATTTTAGTAGCACATGGATGGAATAAATTATCAAATAAAAGGTAAGGTAGTGTTACCTATGACTGGTTTAACTCATCTCTCTTAATTTCATAAAAGATAACCGTATTTATAACTGCAAGCTTTCCCAGTAGAGCTTTTACCAGTATGAATTTATTACGTTACAGCTCTATTTCAAGTTCTTAATGAACACAGAGTAATGACCAAGAAACCGTTTGGCAGTCATGTGAACAAATGACAACAAGGAAGTTCTTAGGAGACCAGTGGATTATTCTGAGGGTATTATAACATTTATTTAAAATATATATACATATATATACACACACACATACATATACACATATATATATTTTATATATTTTTTATTTTTTTTATATATAAGCATACATATGTATATACAAAAAGCCTCAGACTGCACCAAACATTTTTAGAATGTGGTGTAACTTACATTATATATTGCTACAAAATGGACTTTACCTATGAGCCTAGTAGTATAACCCATCTCTTTTCTGTAAAGAAACACAAATATTTTCTGTTTAAATCCTAGACATTTTTAAGGATTAGGCAAAAAAAATTCTTGGCCAGATTTGATTTGTACTTTATTTAAAGGTGATTATTGACTGAAGTTTATATAATGCATGTATATCAGTCTGCAGCATATTAAAATATCTTTTACTGATTAAATTTTCAGACCTGCCATGCTAGGAATGGACATCAGAGCCATTGAGTATTTGTTAAACTAAAGAATTTTTTGGGTAACAATTTATCCTTAGGAAATTCTGCTCTAAAAGCACATTTTGCACGCACCTTTGTTTTTTCTGCGATCTTCTACATTGGTCTGCACATACCTCCCTCTGACCTGGATGCTTTACCCTTGTTACCCCAATGGCATCCTAATGCTAGTTTGGACAAATGGAAAGGCAGCAATTCCCAGTCTATGTTGTCTGCTATCATTAGAGGTGAGGCCTTGCAGTGTAAATTATGCTAACTGGTGCTGCCAAAGCTGACAGCACTGGATAATGAGAAATTAGTGATACCTTGTGGGAGTGAGGAGAAAGTATTATCACAAATCCCACTATGAGGCAGTAAAAATAGAAGTGATGCGAAAGAAAGCAAGGAACCAGGAGAGGATGGATGGGGAGAAAAATTAGACAGCAGTGTCGTTTACTACAGAAATACTGGGAATCAGCACTCTAAAAAGTCTTATGAGAGAGAGAAGGCTCCTTGCTTTAGGAAAATGTGGAAAGAAAAAACTTTCTTATAAGGCTGGTGGGGATATAGTTTACTGCATATGCCAGTTCTCACTGGTCGCTTTGCTAATGTTTTGGAATTTCTCTCTTAATTCTGCTGTTCTACTTCTTTCTTTTTTAATATTTTTTAAAACCAAGCATGGTTGTCTAAGTCTGCACAACATTTTGTATATCTTAAAAATGGAGGAGAAAAAAAACCTTTCAGTTTTTAGCAAACCCCTGTGAAGTACGTGGCAGTGTGAACAGCTGTTGCATAAGTCAAGTGTAAGAAATAGCTGACAATGGCAAACAGCCATATATCTGCTCAAGAATGAGATTTTTAAAAACAAAATTATATTCATAATTGTAGGAAGGCTACTGGGTGTTTAACATGTTTTTTCATAATTAAATTAGAATTCAGAGACCAAATGACCAGCATGTTAAAGCGTATGTTTTATATCTCTTGTGGTTAAAGTCAGTCATGTTTAAACTCCAGAAAAATAAACTGCATGAAATCTAGAAGATGATTGTTCCTGACAAGCTCGTCGCAGAGAGTGACTTCTGCCCCAATTCGCAGCTTTAAAAATAAAATTGCTACAAAGACACTAAACCTTTCTCCTATTTAGATATTACAGTAGCACTAGGATTTTATTTGCTTATGGAAGATTGGGTAGTCTCCATTGCAGACCTCTCTATTAAGATGTGTTCTACAGTGTGGGAAAGACTGGTGATATGTACAGTAAAGAATTTGTGTGGAATTGTCTGATATGAATCAAAAGGATGGGATGATATTTAGTTGCTTTTTTCATTTTTTAACATTTTGTACAGTGTTTTGAAGAACCTCACTGTTCGATGTCATGATCATGTTCATTGCCTTAAATTACAGATAAGCTCTAACAGAAGTATAATTTTCCTATATTTTTGTTTACATTATATTATGTGGATTGCATTTGTTCTTATTAAGTGAATTGCATAGTGATAACAAAAAATCAGGTAAATAACAAAATTAACTTGAAATTGGACATTACTTCCTTTCAAATTTTGGAGTGCACATTTGGTGACGAGGCAGATAAATTGAGTATACCATTCACAAATATGTTCCTCAGTTTATTTGCCTCCTAGCATATGAGATACTTATTCTAGTATAAATTAGAATTGTTTGTCTGCTTATAACAAATCTTTGTTTTATTTAATAGCGTGCTAAGAAAAATTTCTTGGGTTTGTTTGGCTGCAGTACTGTTGACTCATGCCTTAAAAACACTGCACAGAAACTGGGATTGGGAGTCAGAGTACACATTGTTTATGTCAGCTTTAAAGGTACTGTATTCTATTTGAAAGGGATAATGGAAAGTTTGTGTTGCTGTTCTTCTCAAAAAGCTGTGGTAGAGCATGACAAAAATGGAGAGAAATGATGCTTGTTTTGCCACTTTTATTTCTACATTGACAGTTATTAACATCTAATTAGTTACTTTTGGGAATGTTTTAGAAGCAGTGTGATTCACACATGGGAATTCATGTGCAAGAAATAGATGATAATTTTTTCTTGTGTTAAAGCAGTTGAATGTATTCTCTTATCTGGATGAAAGCACGGTATGTTTCAGTACAAAAATCTACAAAAAGTTTGACGCATAGAGTAATTTCTTCATGTGCATATGGCATGATAGGATAGTTGGTACAACATCCCATAACAATTATAATGAATTTTAAAACATTTGGTATTTAGGGGCAAATAACTAAAATAAATGGATGTTGAGCAACAAGTTGAATGTAATCATTCTGTATGCAGTGTTTTGTTATTCTTTACATATAACAGCTTGATGAAATCTGTCATTTGCTGTGCATTTTTACATCTTTAAGACATAGTTAAAAGAAAATAAGTTGTTATGTAATTTCAGCTTAATACCTTATGCATTGGTATCTTTTTTCTGGTTTTAGGTAAATAAGAACAATGCAAAACTGTGGAACAATGTGGGGCATGCATTAGAAAATGAAAAGAATTTTGAGAGAGCCCTGCAATTCTTCATACAAGCCACGCAAGTGCAACCAGGTAAAAACTTTGACTAGTTGCCATTGAATGGCGTCTCTGCACTCCTAGTATTTCAGTATGCTTAGCTTATTTAACAAAATCTTCTCAATGATTTGTTTTTCTCCAACTGAACATCAAACAATGTCATACACTATGTTAATTGATCCATAGTTTTTGGAAATAAACTCAAGAAAAGTCCTCCAGAAAAGTTTCTATCTATAAAAAGAGAAACTATTTAAAACTATTATTTGGATGATAATCTTTCTGAATTAACTTAAACTGTAATTTCTTATGAAACATTATTTAATTTTCTTATTTAAAACTAAGAAGGTGTATAAAAAAATTTAAAAATCTAGATAGTATCAAAGTGCACATTTACTCTATTTTACATACTATTGCAAAAGAAGTTCTAGGTAGTACTGGACAACTTTTCCTTTTTCCTTTTAGAAGCCTAATAAATAACCTTCAATTTATGTGCCTCTACTATAGCAAGAGATTAAAGATAGATACGTGGAAGTATGACCTCAAATTTTTTACCATTTCCCAAATAACTTTATAATCCATCTTTGGTTCATGGTTAAATTATTAGCTTCATAATTAAGAAGAAAAATAATATAGCATTGCTTTTTTTTGTTGTTGGTTTTTATGCAGTACCTGTACTTAACGCTACTCTGAAGGCATAGGTATTTATTTTCATGATACTCAGTGCATGGAAGTATTTGAAATTTCATTCTTTTCTTTATTAAGATGATATTGGCGCCCACATGAACGTAGGAAGAACTTACAAAAACTTAAACAAAACTAAAGAAGCCGAAGAATCATATATGATTGCTAAATCATTGATGCCACAGGTAATTAGTAACTTTATTTTATCTACCACCACAGGAGGGAACTCTTTCAGACCTATACTCATGATATGTTTTCATAGTTTTCCTGAAGCTCTGTGTTGCTGTATACTTTAAAGTTGTTAGGGTTTTTTAAAAACCTATCTATTAAAAGAGTAGGTTGTATACAATCATTGCTGTTAAAAAAATGCTAACTTGGAACTTCTTTGTTAAAACTTTTTTAAGTTACTTTTTATACTGCTGTGGGGTTTTTTTGCAGAAATTGAGGATATAAAAGAAAGCAGCAGTTAAAAATGTACACCTACAGTTTCTAGTCACAGTAGGTTTATTTTCACTTACAGCTAATACATTGGTGATGACTGAGTTTCTGAGCCCTCAAGGGAAGGCTTAAATGCAGCATTGGAGGTGGGAGAAGGTAGCCGCAGCAGCAACAAAAAAATCTTTGCCTGAACATACTTCTAAAAACATGTGCTTTGTTACCTTTACCATTTGTTAATTTATGTTTATACCTAGCAAATAGTACTTATTCTACCTCTTTAGGAGAAAAAGAGAGGAATATTTTGGAGAACGTATGAAGGTAACAAAAGCTGTGGGTAAAATGAGACTGACAACAAAAATCAGCAGTCCCTTCAGTAGAAGCATGGCATTAAAAAGTTTGTATTGTGAAACAGTATGAGGAATCTAGAAGGATAAAGTATAAACAATACCACAGTTGCAATGTCATAGCAGTTTCATTTTTGACAACTATTTTTCATCTGCTTTGTTAGTGGCTGGTAAAATCTTATTTACGCTTACCTTAGGCTGGAGGGTTAAAAAAAGGAATGAAAATGTCTGATAGAATGTCAGTTTAGGTTTTAGAAAATATTCTTTGTCTGAATGGGGGCAGTTTTGCAAGGTCTGGTTGGTTTCTTATGGCTATCTGCACGAGCCCAATTAGGTAGTAGCAGAGCTTAATTAACTGATGTCTTAAATATAATATAAAAGTCATCTATGTCTTCGTAGAATTAAAGAAGAAAAAATACTCTGTTTATATTTTGATATGATTTTCAGGGAAAGAAGAATTGCTATTTGTAATCATTAAGAGCATGCACACTAATGTCCAGTGATACCCTAAAACAAATGTGGCAGAGTGAAGAGGAGATCTATACTGATTGTCTTTCATATTTTTACTCATCTGTGTTTTGTACATATATTCTTTTTGACAGATTATTCCAGGTAAAAAGTATGCAGCAAGAGTTGCTCCTAACCATCTGAATGTTTATATTAATCTTGCAAACTTAATTCGAGCAAATGAATCTCGCCTTGAAGAAGCGGATCAATTATATCGACAAGCAATTAGTATGAGGCCAGATTTTAAGCAGGCTTACATCAGCAGGTATCTTTTCTAATTTTAGAGATACATATTCTTGAATAAACATTTATGTATTTGCAGTGCTATGAACGGTATTTAGTTCGTACAGTTGAATTAGCTACTGGAATTGATTCATTTCCAAATGAGAAGATGAAGATTTGGGGCAATAATCCATTATTCATTGCAAGCCCTGTTCTTTTAAATTCCTGCTTCAAATGGTGTGTTTCCACATAGGCTGTGTATTCAAACATTGTATAGCAAGACGCTTCCATTAGATTTCTGTATGAACCTCAAACTTAAATTTCTAATCTCCTAGTTTACTTTTGAACTAAAAAGCTTTTGGTTAGTCTGAATCATGGAGCTTTCTTTATCCTTCTTTGTTAAAGGTGGTCCAGAACATGCAAGACTTAACTAAAAAGCACACAAATGTCAGCTAAATAGATAAGAGTAATGTGGCTGTGGGTATTGAGGCTTCTGTTCACTATTTTGTTAGTTGTGATTCCCATTGGGACTTAGGGAGCTGCAAAGATGCCTGAACTATAGCTGTTGCAGTGTAATTACAGAGCCAACATCAGGAACTCTTGATCTTTTTTTGTTTTTGTCCTGCATATGCATTTGTTGTATACAGACTTGAGAGCTGAAAGCTTTGGGAATGGTATGTAAAGAAGGTCCTGTATTGTTTTGTGTTTAAAACAAACACACAAACAAAAAGAAAAAACGCTGTTATCTCCCATCTACTGCCTATAGCAAGGCAAACTTTTAAAAAACCTGTCAATTATTTTCATATTAGTATGAATAAAAGTTGATGGCTAAATCTGATTCTTCAACAGGGGAGAATTACTTTTAAAAATGAACAAACCTCTGAAAGCTAAGGAAGCTTATCTTAGAGCTCTAGAACTAGACAGAACCAATGCAGACCTGTGGTACAACTTGGCAATTGTTTACATTGAACTGAAAGATCCAACAGAAGCCCTGAAGAATTTCAACCGAGCGCTAGAACTCAACCCAACACATAAACTGGCATTATTCAACTCAGCGCTGCTAATGCAGGAATCTGGTATGTTAGTTGTCCCTTATATAAATATCATATATTTGCATTTATAGGATCCATACTATTTAATTTTCTTTTTAATGAACTGTTTTATTTTTGGAAAGCAGAAGTTTGTAGCATCATCAGAGAAGAAACTGTTTATTGTAATAGTCAGCTTTGTAATTTATTGGTGGTGTATGGAATTTGTGCGAAGTGTACATATACCTTAGCTGATCAGCATCTTTAATATAAGTGCTATTTTACAATATAACATCTTATACATACAAAGAAGTGTTACAAAAACATCTTCAAGATTGTGCCTATATAGTCTTAAAAAAATCATATTTAGTAAAATATGTGTAATATCTATGTTTTATATTGATTGATTTAATTCTTCCTTGACTAAAAAATATAGCTGACTTCTGTGGGCTTTAAATCTAGCCCTAGGAAATGTGAATGTTTTCATAAGTTCCCCTGTAATACTGCTTATTAGTATGAATTAAGTCGGATTTTCATGAGTTTATTTTTTTCATATATATAGCTTCTAGTTGTATGGGTAAGTGTAAGCCTTTTGTGAATTCAGGCTGTTGCAAAGAGTATTTGTCAAGTGACTAGTAAGGTTTGCTTCCCTTTTGTTGGGATGGTAAACTACCCCTAAGAAAGAGATAATACAGAGTTGATTGGAGCTGATGCAAATGGATTATTCTCCATCTCTTCTCACATTGTAAGTTAGGTAGTACAAGAAATGCCTTGTTTCTTGTCTGTAGAAGCACAAGGGGCTTCAAACAAGCAGAAGCATTAGCTATCTAGTATTCAATTATTCATACTGGAAGGTGCAGCACTGTTTCAGAAGGTGAAAGAAGGAGGTTAAAATCAGCTCCCTGCTCCCCCATCCTTCAGTAAGTCTGTGCCTGGAATTCCTTACTAAAATACATTCACTGGAGTATTCAGAAAAATAGCACAGACTACAAGCTAGTGTAGCTAATCATGGTATTGTCAGGTAAGATTATTTTACTATACTATATCTTTTTCAAACTTTGATGCAAATTAAAATATGGGAGTTACAGATTTTATTGTTTTGGTGTTAGAAGATATTTTGGCCTGGCTACATCTGAAGTCACCCTATGTGATCTCTGTCTTTAAACTCTTTTCAATCTAACAAAATGAGATCTTCCACTCCAAGTTTGCCTCTGTAAGAGCTGGTTTGTCAGAACTGATGTCTTCTCTGCATTCTGGTTGCTCAACCATACATGAAAATAACTTCTCTTAAACTTGTAGAGACAACTTTTGTATCTGTTATACCAAACCTAAATGTAATTCAACAGATAATAGAATAATGATGCTGACTTTGGCTACAAGTCAACTGTAAGTAGTTTCATTCTATAAAGAAGGTAGATGTCATTTACTTTTGCTGTTACACAGCAACGATAAAAAGTAGCATTTTAAACCCTTTCCCTTTAAACAGTTGTGTTAAAGATGTCACATTTTAATTTGTATAAAAATTAGCATTTTACAGGCCTGGTCTAAAAATCCTTTGGAGTAAATCTGGAATTAAATGCGTTTTCTGTCATTTAGGTGATGCTCGGCTTAGACCTGAAGCTAAACAAAGACTGTTACATTATGTGAAAGAAGAGCCACAGGATGCAAATGGGTACTTCAATTTGGGTATGCTGGCAATGGATGACAAAAAAGATACGGAAGCAGAGGCATGGATGAAGAAAGCCATAAGGTTACAGCCAAACTTCCGAAGTGCTTTGTTCAATTTGGCACTGCTTTATTCTCAGACAGGAAAAGAATTGATGGCTTTGCCCGTCCTGGAAGACCTACTGAGATACTACCCTGATCATACCAAAGGTCTGATTTTGAAAGGAGATATCCTTATGAACCAGAAGAAGGATATCGTTGGAGCAAAAATGTGTTTTGAAAAAATTTTGGAACTGGATCCCAAGAATGTACAAGGAAAACATAATCTTTGTGTGGTTTACTTCGAAGAACGAGACTTAATAAAAGCGGAAAAATGTTTGGTTGAAACGCTAGCACTGGCACCTCATGAAGAGTATATTCAGCGTCATCTAAACATAGTTAGAAGTAAAATTGCATCACTCAGTGCTACGGAACAGTCATCACTTCCAGCAGACGGGACTGCAGCTGCAGAAGGAAAAAAAAATTCATTTCAAAATTTGAAAGAAGTAAAAAATGAGCAGAAAACCACCCAAACAACAGTTGATAACAATAAAGGGCACTCAAAAAATAAGAAACGAACAGAGAAAAACAATATGGACAAAGAGACTCCCAAAAAATCTACAAAAGACATCAAAGACATTGAGAAAAAGAGAGTTGCTGCTTTGAAAAGACTAGAAGAGATTGAACGTATATTAAATGGTGAATAGTCTTTATCATGTCACCATAGACTAAGGGGAGAATACTATTTTTAATTATTTGATATGTGATCCAACTGGAAAGTGGTCTCAGTGCTTTGAAAATAGAAATAATGTTGACTGCATATCAGTTAGCAAACAGCAAAAGGCATTACAATGCTTTATGTGAGAAAAGTACAACTTTTAAATGTGATGTGGGGGATGGGTTGGAGTCAAAGCATAAAGGGTTGAGAATAATCTTAAATGCAGAATCCTAATAGTGAGAAAATAGCTCTCATAAAAATCATTGGTAGTCAGGGATATTCAATAAAGCTACTTTCAAAGAATCAGTGAAAGAAGTGAATGGAGAATTAATGGGATAAGCCAGACACTGCTGCTTTCCCCCATATAAATCTGTTTGTATTACCATTATCTACATTTCAGTTTACACATCATCAGTTTAAATCTTTCTAGACTTCTGCTATCCATGAAAAAGAGTTTTTCTTTGTATTATTTGTTTCCAGAACTTAACAAAAAGTCATCAAAATGCCACTGGTTGTAGTATAGGAGGATGCAACAGTTTTCAGTTGTGTCCTAAATATGGAATGATACAATAACCTTTTAATTGTTCTTTACTTACAATGCTAATGGTTTGTACTGTTTTACCTGATAGAAATCTTACGGTACTCTTAAGATCTTTAGACTATGCTTTTACTTTTAAAGGAAATGTGTGTTTTTTCTTCAACTGTAAATCATCTGGTTGTTTTTAAAAATTATATAAAAAAGGGTGGTTTTCTCACTTTTTCCCCCGTTCATTGAATGCTGATAAATGCACTTTTGGTACAGTAACCAGTATGCTATGCAGTAGTCCTTGTTGGCTTTGTATCAATGGCTGTGGATTGACTCCTTGGTGTATTAAATTCTCCCTTGTTTATAGCAAACTGACTTTACTATTTCTGTCATTGGAACAGTATTTCTATTCTTATGACTTTTTACAACGCTATATAAGCAATGATTGCTGAAGGCAGTGTGGTAATAATTAAGCCACTGAATTTAGCAATGTTTAACACAAGGAAATGTAGATAGTATCCTTCCAAATACTCAGTTCTGTTGTTTTTATACTTTGTCATGGGTGTGTGGTTTTTATTAAATATTTATTTTGACTACTAAAATATTCCCATTTACACTTTTCCAATAATGCATCATTTTAATTTCTTACATGAAATGAAAATCTTTGCAATTTCAGTGTTGCTTTTATCCTTGTGCGATGCATATATTTTTGTTTAAATATACTACCGATTACCTAAACCTGATGTTTTCCTTAATTATGAGAAAGAAAAGAAGTGTCAGAGCTGGGTTCAGTAATAATTTAATTAATCATTTAATCATTAAATCTAACTCTTACTCTTCATGTTTTGTCTTATTTCATGATGTAGAAGTACTCCTTAGCAACTCTACTGTTTAAACTTAATCCTTTCCATAACTGCTCAACTTTCTGCCTCGGGCAGTAGTAATCCAGCTGTAACATGTAATATTTATCTCTGTGGGAGGGGTCTTAAATGGTTGAAGGCCTTGCATGGACCTTTTCTTTATTATGTATCATTTGTTGATATGTTACCGCAATCGTTTGTATTGTAACAACTGGGGGGGGGGGGGGGGAGTGTGTTTTTAAAAAGATGATTTAAAAGCTGCAGACAGGAACAAGTACGTGGTGTGCAGCTGTTCTTCGTACAAAAGTTTTAAGTGCTGCCTGTAGTGCAGAGTAGTGAAGTGCTCCCAGGAATCTATTGACCACACCTTGAAAACTGCTGGTTTACCTTGTCTGTGAATAACTCAGTTACTTGTAGCTAAAATAGCTGGTATGTTGACCTTTATAGAAACACTAACTTGCATATTAAGTCTTCCCTCCAAATCTTTGTTTTGCGAAAGAATTAGTTATTGTTCTGGGTGATAGAAAGGAACATTCATTTGAAAATGGAAGGAACTAAGTAGTAAAGAAAGGTACTTTCTCTCTAATGGAGCAGGCCAGGATTCTCCTCTCTTTTATATCAAGAGCTCCCAGAATCCCATTGCCACACCGCTTTCATTCGGTCTGTAAATTGAAGAGGGGAGGAAAGGCACATTCTCGATTTCTGCAGTTGAGCCTCTGTCACGCTGCTCTCATCTTGACCATCCAAGTAGCTGCTCTTTAGGGACTAGGAAGAATTGTTAGATTTATTGATGCTAAGAGGTGCCATCAGGTTTAACTAACTAAAATCATCAGACTAATGTAAACTGAAGGATGCTGGAGGTAGGTCTTTCAGTCTGTTAGCAGGTACTACGCCCTCTTTGTCTCTTTTAAAGAAATTTTAGTAACAACAAGGATTTTGACTAACGTCAGCACGCTGAGTTGTATTTAGCCAGTTAGGATGTGTCAACCATTTTAAAACTAAACTCATGGGGAAAAATGATTCCGTAAATTGAAGTGGCATAACTTCTGAAAAATAATCAAAATAGCATTTGCTCATAGGAAAACTATCAGAGAGAGAATAATTTTGGCTTTGTCTGCTTATAGATAGAACAGAATAATCAACAGGTGATTTTCCCCTTTCAATTCAACCTATCTTTTCTCCTCTCCCTGCCATTCTCATGTGCAAGAACACCATAAATGTCATCCCTTTTCAGAAGTCCCGATTTCACTAATACACAAGAACTGGGAATTTCCAAGGATGGGACAGGCATACTAAAATAATTCGTAGCCCTCTTCTCATACAATGCAATTGCTGTGGTTGCTGAAGAAACCTGAAGAGTCTTACATCATCTTTGCATACATACACAAATAGTTCAAACTTACATGTACAGCTGCAATAAGCATATTAAGTATTATACACATTTGTGCATATAATTTCAGTGCAAAATCCTGCATCTGTCAGATTAATTTTTGGGTCTTTTGCAGGTGAGTATATGCATAAAGAGTTAGAGATGAATACATGTAAATATAAGGATTAGTTGGATATGCATGCATATAGTTGAGACAACTGGATGCTTATGGGTAGTGCAGTTACTGAAGGACAACGTGTGCAATTGTAGGTTAATCTTTGAGTATAGAAATTTTTTTTGTCTGTTTTGTGCATGAAGCATCCTAGGACTTAATTTTCTAAGCATCATAAGCTTTATTTTCTAAGTATTATTCTTTGCATTACAGTTAAAAACATGATCGCTCAGATCTGATTTTTTTAGTCTACTGGTTTTTATCAGCTCTGTCAGGGAAATAGTCAGGTATTGTGAAGAACAGGAAACACTTTCCTACAAACGGGCATGTACAAAGTGTCRGAGATTGGAGTCACAAAGGATTAAGTGAGACAAATTCTTTTCAATGTGCAGTGCAGTTTGCACCTTGATAAGGCAATAGTGGAATAGATAAAGTCAGGCTAGGAGTAAACATACAGGAAGATTGCTGTGGATGGAGGGTTTCCTATAAAGGAAGGCAAGAAAACATGCAACACGTGTGCTGCCAGAGCCTGTAGCTGAAGGAAATAGGAAGCTTTAGATTTCTGCTCAGTTGTGGAGACTTGCTGAACTGCACCTTATTTTGGAACATAACAGCAATTTCAGTATATTTAAAAGGAAAACTACATGCTGAAAGGCAAGCGTGTCTTGGCTTCAACCTGTGAAGTAATGCTTGCGTAGCTGTAAAACCTACAGGAACTTCTCATCCAGCTCCTCATTCTGCACTGGCTCTCTGGAGTGAAGCAGACAGGCTCAGAAGATCCTCCTACTCTGAAGGGGACACAGGTTTGTTCTGTGCCCATGGGATGCAAAAAATGCACGTTTTTTGTTTTCCAGGAGGTATGACAGAATGGTTACTGAGTTCCCCCTAAATGGATTTAAATCACCATCAACAGAATCTTTTATTACTCATTAGCCTTCATTCACCACAGCTAGCTGAACCATAGGCCTGTGGGATAGGCAACCTCATGTTTAATGGGACTTCCGAGCAAAGCACTGACCTGCGAGAAATGTTGGTTTTCTGATAGAGGAGTAAGTGCTCTCCTTTTGCCCAAAGCAAAAGCTGCTGAAACGTTTTGGCACTGTGCATGTAGGTTGTCCAGCGCAACATCTTGGCAGCTTTCCCTTCCTCACAGCTGTCAGGCATTCTAACATTAAGCGGCACAGAGAGCAGCTCTTTGGGCGCAGTAGTTCAACCATCAGCCACTTCATTGTCAGATGAGTTTATTGCAAGATCAGGCTGTGCCTTGTAGCAGCAAAGCTGCTCACGTACCTGCTTCCAGGGAATGGAGCTTTGGGCTGAACATGCCCAGTTTTTTCCTTCCTGAAGTTTCCTTTGGAAAGACTCAATGAAGATCAAAACAACTCTGGGAAGTTACCAGCCTGCCCCAGGCTCTTGCAAACTTTGCACCCCACAAAAGCACCAGGAAGAGTCCCAGTTTGGGTGAGCGCGTGTGGCTGGGCTTTCCCTTGCAGAGGCTCTATAATCCACCTCTGCCTGGCAAAATGTCTGGAACTGCAGCAGAACCTGCTACTGCTGTAAAGCCCTGCTTCAGCCACTGCCATGTAACCAAAATTATGCTCCTCTGACTTTCAGCCTAGGAATCCTGCTTTGCTTAGACAGAAAGCTTGAGAATGGAAAGACTGGAAGACACCTCTCCTTCCACCCGTCCTTCGCCTCACTTCCTCTCTGTACAAAACTGTAACACTCTTTGTATAGTGCTTCAACTGATCAGGAAGAATCTGTCCCCCAAAACTCCAACATAGCTTACAAAAAGGTAAGACACTCCTGCCTGGGATCAAAATAACATAGCTTACTATGTTACATACATTACTATGCTACATATTTAAAAAAATAAAAAAAAATCCTGGCTAGATACCATGTTATTTTTATAGCATTCAGTGAGTGGTAGTGCAGCTAGTATTTCCTGAAATCTTAAAAACTGCTTTCTGCAGTCTAATATTTAGTGCCTGTCTACAAACCAGTGGTCCTGCATGCGGGATATATGTCTCTCTTGCAAACAGCCAGAAGAAATTTTGTATACACACATCAGTCTCTCTCAAACAAAAAGCAATGATGCAAAAGAAAAAATCAAACCAAAACAAAACCACCACAGAACCTTCTGCATAATTATCCTGGGATGGCAATAACATAATTATGTAAGGCTAATTATTTTAATTGATTAATTTCAGTTGTGTAGACCAATTCTTAGAGTAATTACTTAACAAATCTTAATYGATTAGTTTACTTTTTTTGAAGGCATTATTAAAGCTACCATTCTCTGGGGGGTCTTCATTTCCAAGAGAAATATATATCATATATAGCTAATACATATATCATATATAGCACTATCACTGTGCACGCTGTTCAGGGATAAAGCACTGCCAGCCCAGGGAGGCTTTCTCACCAGCCAGTGTTAAAGGTGTTCAGCCAAACGGTGTGGAAAACAGCTGCTCCTGCAGTGAGGAATTCTCAAACATCCAAGTGCCTGTCTGGGCAAGCTGTGTAACTTTCTTGGGTTAGGAAAACAGTTCCTGAAAAACAYGTTTAACCTTCCCCGGCACAGTGGCATACTTTCAAAGATTGCTAGAAAGAGAGTTGGACTTTATAGATACCATATACTCTGAACTAAGGAATTCTGTTTAAAACAAAATATTAACGTAATGTTAATAGACTCCAGCATAATGCAAACAACTATTAGCTGCTACATCTTTACCAGTATAAGAAATACTCTATCAAAAAAAAGTGAGTAAAAGGTCTCTGTTCAGCTGGTGTCTTCACCGGTGCTTACAGAACTGTAAATGTCTTTTGTTAAATGTCCATACAGAGGCACTAACATTCTTTACAGCAAGTTTAGAGGTTACATGCATGTTTGGGTGAGCTCAGCCTTGTTCAGATGTGGACAGAAACACAGAAAGAAATGAAATGCTTGGGTTTGTGGAGCTTTGCATGCCAGACTACACCTTGGCATTGTGGAAAAATGTATATATACTTGCCAAAATTTTAGTTACTGGTAGGTCAATGTATCAGACAAATTGGTGTATTTGATATAGTTTTGGGGGGTGATATGACTTACTAGCTTTATATGAGGTTATGAATTCTCTGTGTCTTTTCTACACTGCAACTGTTATGGATGTGAAGCCTGAAAGATTCCAGGTAGAATAGAAGTAAGCATTAAAATAAAGCAAGTTGTTCAGATTTCCTACACGTATTCAGCATATAAGTTTGTTCCTTACGTGTAATTATCAGGGTATTGTCTTTTTAAATACACATAGCAAGGTATTTTTAATTATATGTGTATTCATCCACGCACAATGAGAGTAGGTGGAGGAGGAAAATACAACAATTACAGGATGTCTTACCAAAAGTAGAAGTCATGAATCTTGATTTTTAAAATACCATCTTGAACATGGACTCACCTTTATTTCATTTGCAATTGTTAACCCAGTCCTACGCTTTTGTTGTACGTGATTGTCATTAGAGCGCGATGCAGTAGCGCTATAACTTCCCGAGGCTGAGAGCTCGAACGAGATTGTGACAACTGGTGCTTACAAAATGGGGGATTAGTTATTATCTCCCCTCAGTTGCTTGTTTGTTTGGGCACACTGCTCGTTCCATCTACAGGAATATCAGACATTATGGATGACTATCTCAGTTTGCAAGATACAGTAATTTCTCTGTAAATGTGTGCCTTCTCATTAGCAGACAAAGATAGCCTGATGATATTGGGCACACCTGAAAGCTGGAGAGGGTACAAATGAGGGAAGCGAAATTACGAGAAATGTTAAGTGTTATTGAAATCCAGTAAGATAAAAGGTATGTAATAACTGCTGTGCTCTGAAGTTATGCAAAAATATGGTAAGTCTCATTCAGTTAAAAAACCAAAGACAACAATTGGTAGAAGAAGTTTAAAAGGAGCTTCTGAACACCCTTTCTACCCTCTTGAACAAGTTTTAAACAGGTCTGGAATGCTGGGTTTTCTTCAGCTCTATACATAAACATTTACCACTTTTCCAGTATAAATAGCTACAAACAAACAAACAGAGACAATGAAGGGTATGTGAAAGCTTAAAACCCGTGAAATTCAAATACTGTGCAGAAACATAAAAGAAGCTGAATGGGTAGTATTTCTTTAGATGTATTTATATGAGTGGGTTTGCATGAAGTTACAAAGTATGAGCTGTATTGATGAGTATTATTTGGATGAGTCATACTGTATTTCTGCCCCTTACTTGGGTGAATATAGTCAAGGTTTTAGTACAAATATTTAGGTTTAAATTTACCTTTCCAGGGATATTCCTTCAGCTGTTTTTACAGATATTGCAAAAGAACTAATTTGCTAGAATATTCATGAAAAGCAAAAATACAAAGCATAATTAAGTTTTGGGAGTAATTTCCTTCTGATCAATATACATGAAAAAGTATATATTTGAACAAAAATATATGCATTGCACAAGGATAAAAGCAACACTGAAATTACAAAGATTAAGAAATTAAAACGATGCATAAGGATTTTCCAAGGATTTTCCAATTATTTGCACTGGTTTATCTTGTGATAAAAACAAGAGGAACCCTCTTTCCATTGACTTCCTTTACCTTTTGATTATCTTACTGTCTGTAAGACCTTTTCCCCTAAAGAATAGCTTTTGGTTTTTTTTTTAAATTATGAGTACAAAATTGGCAGATGATCCGTCGGCTTACAAACACAAAACATATTGTGACTGTAGAAAAAGAAAAAAAACATAAAACAGAAAGCAACTGAAATGCAAGAAGACATCTAGGGGTTTTTTGTTTTAAAAATCAATAACAAAATAACAAGCACTGTTATCGTAGGCCGTCTAGTGTCTGGGTGTCCTAAGAGCCTTCTGGCTGATGAGGAAATACAGCAAACTTTAACTCATCAATTACCGACCATCTCAACTTCAGAGTTTAAAAACCATTTCATATGGTTGTTTTTACTAGTATACTGTTCGTTCTTCAGCTCTGGATGAAATGGTATAAAGGGATTGAAGGTGAGATTGAATTTCAGTAGCACAGTCTGTATTTCTGGAATACTTTTGGGTTCTCTTTCCTTTGTTCTCTTGTGTTCTTGTGTTTCTGTGACGGCGGTGCTTTCTCACACTGCCAGTGCTCCAGGACAGAAGGCTGTAAAGAGGGAAAAGAAAAAGCAGAGGAGGTAACTGAAGGTTTTTAAGTCTTTATATATGTATTACTAATAAGCATCTTCAGTGTTCTGTTTTTTGCTTCTGATTTAAATATATATTTATAACATATATATGTATGTAAATCACATATGTAAGTCTTTGCTAAAGAACTGGAACACAATTATTTCAACATTCGCCAGGAAGAGTGCTCATTTTGCTTTATTATTGAAAACTATTATTACTGCTATTTGGAACAGCAACGCAGAAAAATACCTACAGGCAGTGATGACCAAGTTACTGCTTCAGGTTGTTACCTACTATGGAGCAGTTGCATAAATCACACAAATGATCAGCTAAGTACAGGACTTACATAAATAAATCTATAGAGTTGTATAATATGTAGAGCATAACAGCATGTAACTGAATTTTGCTGTTATATCTTGTGGTTGGGTTTATTTACTGCTCGGGATCTGGCAGGGTTTTGAGAAGGTAGTAGTTTCTGCTTCCAGGGGCAGCATCTGTTCAGACTGTTGTTCATCTGCTGTCCCTTATCACTTTGGAGGTGAAGGCTGTTACCTTTGTACTTGACCTCTTGGTAAGTACCTTGTTAAAAGGAGGAGCGGAGGGGTAGTGTCAACAAGCTAAAGTAGAACAAGATTTCAAGCCGATCATGATTATATCAGAACCAGCTGATCTACGGATAAGGATGAAATTAGCTAGCATTGTTCCGTATTTCTGTCCTGCATTTAGCTATTTGCAGATAGTCTTCCTTGTAGTCCTAGTAGCAACTTTGGTACAGTTTAGGCCAACAATATAAATCTTAAGCAGCAATCCAACCCATGTTCTCCATGTGACAGGATAAATTGCAATGCTCTGAATAACACCACTGGAAGACATGGCCTCTGACCTGAGAAGCTTATCATCATGGAAGTATGTGATGATCTAAACTAGGAAATAAATAAAAATGGCATTTCCATTATATATTGGGGACTAGCAATAAAGCAGCTAGGGTCTTACAAAGCTTATTAGTTCTACTGAAATATGACGATCTTCATGATATTGCTTGTTAACATCTCTCCAGGCCTGTAGTTTTCTTTTTAAGAATTTATTGCTTTTCTGCGACTGCATAATTAGAGGAAAAATAGTAATTTGCTTTTAAATGTTACTGTCAAATCCCATACTCACAGATTTTTAATTTTAATTCAGGGTGATTATGCATACATCCTGAAGAGCCTGTATGTAGAATTGCACCGAACAGTGAAAGTGCTGTGAAGGCCACGTCTGGAATATTGCAGGTACAACATGACTGGAAAGGGTTAAGACGAAAACAAAAAATCATCCAAGATTTTTGAACGCAAAGATACAACCAGTGTGTCAAGATGTGTTTACTCCACAGATTACTGGGTGCTTGAGTACACACTAGAGAAATATCACTTCCAGCTTGCTTTTCACTTCTCCTTTTCTAAGCATTTGCTTTCAGAGACTGAAAGTGGGTTACATAGACTATGGTCTCATTTGCTGTGGTCGCTCTTAGAAGGAATTCTGCTGTGTACCCAAGGTGGTTGGGGGCTGTAGCATATGATGTGCAAAGAGAGGCTGCAGAAGCTGATTTTGTTTTGCCTGAAGAAAAGACTATAGGGGCTTCTTACTGCAATCTTCAACTCTCTGTAGGTATTTGCACAGAAGCTGGAGCTAGAGTCTCCTCGGTGATGCACGGCAAAAGGTAATGGATACAAGTTGCAGCAGGGGAAATTGTAATTAAATGCAAGAAAATAATTCTTCTCAGCATTCCCATTTGCAGATGATCATGCTATTCAGAAGTGTGTCACCCCTTTGGCATATTGCCTGCTTCAGGCTCTTCAGCAGTCACGTCCCTGTGAGAACAGGACTGTACTGGCCAACCACTTCAGCAGAGCTGGAGCGAGTCATTTTGCCGTGCCAGATACTATCTGGGCTAACTCCAGGCATACACAGTAGAATTTAAAAAGGTACAGAGAAGGGTAACAGCAACTAAATTGATGCAAAGGCGTTGCAAAGGTCATGCGTTACTTATGCAAGAGTTTTCCAGGTAGAAGTGATACAGGGAAGAATCATGCAATTTACAGTAAAGGTGAACAGGAAATGACTTTTCTTTCTTTAATACCAGGCTGGGGAACTTCAATGACTGAAGACTTTGTTGGTAAAAAGAATGTCTTCACAGAATACATAATTAAATTTTATAGTTCATTGCAAGGTGTTGGGGTTGCTGAGGTATAAAAGATTCCAAGAACCAAACAGCTACATTGATGAAAGTGAAGATCTATGAAATAGATGCAACTTCTGGTTTAGAAAGATCCTCGTCTGCAAAATCCCAAAACCTGGTAGGATATACCCAGGGAAAAAAAAAGCTTGTACTTGCCCTATTCCTAAACTTGTTCCTAAGCTCTTCCCCTAGGCATTTGGCAGTAGACACAGTCAGAGACTCTGTAGCAAGCTAAATGGACCTTTGGTCTGACCCATGCCATAAGAAATATTATTCTTAACTTCAAAATCATTAGAGAAAAAGTAGAAAAGTTTTGACTGGAGGAACATAGAATAAACAATTATATATTATAACCCCAGTTTTGGATATATAAATATAGATGAAGATCTTGTCTGTAATGTTTTTGGACAGATAAATGTTATGGAATCTTCAACTTTGCAGATACAGACTAGAGAACAAATGCTAAGAATATTGTAAGGCCTGGATATTGTGTGTAAGCTGGCCAGCAAATTGTTAGTTAGATAGGCTGTGAACCTGCAAAAGGTGACATTAACTAAAATTAGTTTTGATAAGTGGTGGGGTATGTGAGAGGATCTGGCTGTAAAAAAACAGGTTTGAGGAAAAAAAAGGTACAAACAGATTTATTTTAAATTAAATGGAAAAAATAAGTAGGCCTGTTATTCAAGTCTGGTTTTGCAAAGGGTGGATTTTTGTACACAGAGGTACTAAGACAAGTAAAAGGATAAATTAAATATAGAGAAAGGTGGAAATAAAATACCATGAAGTTCTATATGTAGATTGAGAAGCTATTTTATAGTTGGTTTAACAGATGAAGAAAACAATTGATACCATCTTTCTGAAATTCAGCTCTGGAGAAACTAATAGTTAAACTACAGATGACAAGAATTAATGGAGTTATTGGAGGGATAAAAGCTATCCAAAAGGGAAGGAGCAACAGGCAGCCCTGCAATATCCAGTAGCACAGTAGTTACTAGCGATGTTCCTAAAAGAACTTGGCACTGAACGTCTTTAATATTTTCATTAATGGTCCTGGTAGAAATACAGCAAAAATGTGGATTGTATCTGTTGACAATGTAAATCTGTAAGTATTGTCAATACAGGGTAGGGTATTGTATAAAAATCACTTGTTAGGACTGGATTAGTAGAAATGGGTTGAAATTCAATAATAGATAATATAAGGTGATGCASCCTGGTACTGGTATCAAACTTCTGTTCAAAGCTAGAAGTTTGCAAAGAACTAAGGTGGAAATGCACTTGGCTGTCCCACGTAACAGCAGGATTATAAATTACTGAAGTAGTTTAGCCATAAAATGAGGTGACTGTGTTGAAAAGGTAACTCCAGTAGAAATAGAGATGTTTCTACTACAAGACACTGGTGATGCTGATCTGGAATACTCAGTTTTGATTACCTATGTTCAAGATCAATAAATTCAAACTAAAACAAATACCCAAAATCTCTGGCTGGATGACTAAGGAAAGCGGGGGGCTTACCTTCTGCAAAGAGCTAGAGCTTGTTATCTGAGGCTAAACAAGTCAAAAGGGCATGTGGTTATCAAGATATTCAGTAGGAGGATGAAAACCGGAAGAAAAATTACCATTTAGGCTAAAAGCCAATGTTTGTACAAGAACAAAAAGGGAGAAAACAATTATAAATAAACTTGGGCTGGAAATGAGGCAAAAGGCCCAGACTACTGGAACAATATATTTTGGGACTATCTTTCAAGGAGAATGGGGGGGGGGGAAGTTATTTTAAGCTAAGGCCATGAACATTTTTGAAAGTGAATGCATTAAATGCTACCTGTAATAATAAAGAACTAAACTTTGTGATCCAGGAGGTTCATTCTAATTTTGTGCTTCCTTAAAGCACTCTGAGCTAAGAAATGATAGGAATTTCCATCCCATCTTCTGTTTATTTTACAGTGTATGTTTAAATTGGAGCTACTCTTGTGAGAGTAACAACGCCTATTGCAACCTGATGTATTTTGCATATGAAATCTTTCTGCACACAACAATGCAAAATTAGATCATATTAACATTGCCTGTTTTCAGTGGTTATAATCTTACTGAAATATTAATGCAACAGTGAAAATAAGTTGTCTAAACTTGTGTGTTTATTTTCTTCCTGAATTATTTTGCCATCTTACTCCTTTGAATTAAGAAACTCCCACTGTTAAATGAAGGAACAGTGAAACTTCTAAAGAGCCAACTCAATGGTGTTAAGGCAAGTCCCTTGATGTACGAAGTATCACATCGTCGCAGGTGCTGAGTTGCTGGTGCAGTTCATGGGGGAGTGCATGAAGCAACTGAAAGTTTGCAGTAGAATTCAATTTTTATGAAGATGCAAATATTGCCTTTTTACAGCTATTGGAGATGGTAGTGAAAGCCTTACAAAACATTGGAGTGAATCAGTATTGTGGCTAATATGAAGTTAGAGAAGAATATGCAGATCTCTCCCTTGCTTTTCTTGTTTCCATGCCCTCTAGCTTGTAGGTCAAGACGACACAGTTTGCTACAACCATATGTATAATAAAATGTATTTATTATACATTATAATAACATTCAAAATGAAAACCTGGTTATAAATCAAAAAGAAATGGAAAATGCATTATTTTGTACTGGATTATATTATTGTTTTTTAATATGATTTATACTTAATATGTATGTCAAAAGTAAATCATAGGCACAGGATTGTCTCCTAGAAACATTTTAACCAGTTAAGGTAATAAAGAAATACAGAACAAAAGTAGAACGTACTTTATTCTGTTATTCAGGAAATATGGAAAAATTGGTTGCTGATATAATTTGTTAAATTTAAAGCAAAAGAAAAATTATTTCAGATTCATCTTTTACGTGTTACAAAAACAAACAAACAAACAAACAAACAAAAAACACAACAAACCAGGAGTGAAAGCAATTCTAAGATCACAATGAAGCAATGACAATACCAAAGAACGTAGAGAATGTACGCTTAAAATTAAAATGAGGTCCTGGAGTTTCCAGGTTTTCTTTTTT
This sequence comes from Phoebastria nigripes, assembly GCA_035582835.1. Lineage (NCBI taxonomy): Eukaryota > Metazoa > Chordata > Aves > Procellariiformes > Diomedeidae > Phoebastria > Phoebastria nigripes. The sequence continues at coordinate 22,402 of JAYKAV010000284.1, read as the reverse complement.
AAAATTATTGAACACATTTTTTGAAAATGTGTCTGATCCTCATCCAAACTTTTTGTGTGTCTCCCTTTTGTTTCTGAGAGCATGAAGATCTACGGAATGTACTTGCACTATGTTAAAATGCATAATAACAGTGTAATTCAGAAAAGATCCAAATGTAAACCTAGTTATAATAATTTATCATTTTATTTCCCATTGGTTAACAGGTTCTTCCAGCAGAAGTCATATACTTGAAATGCCAGGTGAGGGTCTATCATCTTGAAGTTTTCAACATCTGAGAGGCATAAACACATTTTTATATTTATACTGAATCAACATTATATCATCTTTATTAAAATTTTGGTGGTAACTAGTTGTATTTTGAAGTGTTTCCTGTTTGTATTGCAGTAAAGGTTTGACACTGCAATGCTAAAGACTTTGCTCTCAAACATGCCTTAGCACATATACAAGAAGATATGTGCAGGCAGCCCTGACCACTTCTACCGCTGCTCTGAGATGGCTGAATACGATAACCATGATCCCGAAACAGGATAAATCACTGCAGGGTTGTGCCTAATTTAAGATATAATTCTTTCTAAGCAGCAGAGGTTTAATCCAAAACCTCAGAGACTGTCCTAATCCTCATCCCTCAGAGCTTTCCCAGTGTTGAAACACCTCTTTTCCAGAGCTTACTTCCCACTGGCCACAGGTAGACACCCTCTGCCTCTAGCCGCTGTAGAGCCCAACCCTTGCCTTCTGTTTTTGAAAGAAAGGATACAGGCAGTTTGTCATCCATCCCTATTCAACAACCTGTTAAAAGTAGATATGGCTCTATCTCAGATTTACCTTAAACAAAGCCAGTTTACCAGACGGTTAATTTAAAAATCAAAGCAGAACAAAAGCTTTTTCTATTTTCTACGATATTATAGCTTTTCCCACTTTTTTCCTCCCCCTCTCCCCTGAAAGAGCATAAGATTTGTTCTCTCGCCTGCAGTCTTTCCAGAAAGACTTGACTGCCTTCAAAACTTCTGTTTCCTAGAAGATGTATGATTTCACCTATTTCTGAACCATATGTGCTAGACCTGTGAGGTTTTTAAATGTCTGGCTGCCGTGTGAGGGGTGCAAGGCTGAAATGCCGGTCCTCAGTAACCCTGCTCAGCTGTCATCTCATGCTGAGGCTTTCCTCGTGTATGCAGGACTCACTTCCGCAGCACCCTAAGCTTCTGCTTGTCGAGATCTCACGGGGCTTCTATCACTACACGCACGCGCCGTCCCAAGTCATTAAGGCACCGAAGTGCTCAGTTCTCAGCCTTCACGGGGTGGGCACACTTAGCTTGTGTTCCTATGGAGGCTTACTCCCTTTCTCAATCTTAAAATGCATCGGGAGGATCCAGCCTTGCAGAAAACATAAATTAAGAGAAAGAGATTTAATCTTTTTTGTGTGTTTTGGGTTGGTTTTTTTTTTTTTTTTTCTAACAATCTGTTATTACAGGTTTGCTTTGTATGCAGAGGTTTCGAGTCTAAAGCTAGCCTCTTGATTTGAGACTGCCCTCAAACTGCACAGGGGCAACATTTTAAGGCATGCTTCTCATACTCTTCTCTTGAGAATATTCTGTTGAGGGCAATAGGGATTTAGTTTAGATCTTCATTAGGACCCAAGCTGTTAGGAGTCAGGGGAATTCCCCTGACACTGGACCCATTCACATTACATCTGAGAACTTGCATCGTCTTTCATGCTGCTTTCTCTCATCTTTATTGCAAATGACAGTTTTGGGTTTTTTTTATTTAATCCTTTCCTGTATTCACAGAGAAAAGCTTGTTCATGTGGAACGTTCTTTTTTTTTTTTCCTGGATGGACCAATTTATTTTGTAAAGAAAAAAAAACATTTTTAAACAATCTAACAGATGACTATAAGGATTTTGCTTTTTAAATACCTTAGAGTTCTGACCTACAACAGCTAAGTGCTTAATTATTCCGTTTTGAACTCAGACCCCAGATATGTCTTATACGAGGAAAGGATCTTGATTAGATTTATCCCAAGTGTGGGATGGATGAGGCTAGATGTGGAAAAAATGTTTTCCTCCTCCTCTTGTCACTCGTATTCCAGAGTAGGTTTTTTGTTTCTTTGTTCTGTAATATGAATCTGGTGAAGAAAGCTGTTTTGTTTTAATTTTCTTCTAGGGAAAATATCTGTTCAAATAAATGCTTATAAGTTATCTCTTAATGTAGAAGACACACACACTCAAATAATTAATCCAGGAAAAGATTTATCAGATTTATGAAAAAGATCTTACATTCTTCTATAATTTATAGAAAAAAAGTATGAAATAGATTGGATACAGGCAGCCATAGTCATGGAAAATATTTTATTAAGATCTTAGCAGCAATGTAACTTAAAGGTAATACAACGTACAATGACAATGGTGATAGGGCAAATAAGTAACAGGCAAAAGCAACTCTCATAAATCTGTTGAGTCATTTTTGCCCCCAAAATATCATTGGAGTGAAATTCAAAATTAACATGATAAAAAAAAAACGTGGGGGGCTGTAAGGAGAAGGGGAAATTATACATATATATACATATACATATGTGCAATATTTATATGCACACACATATATTATTATATATTAATATATTATATAGTCTAGTAGATATTATATATATGTTATATAATGTATGTGTGTATAAAAGTTGTCTGGCTGTTTTACCACATTGTTATTCATACATTTTAATGAGTTTCTTAGGAGAGTCTGTGCCTCTGTGTATTATTTTTTCATAGCACTGTTAAATTATCTTTTTCTCCCTTTTCTGCATTCTTTTCTTTTAAGGCAAAAACCACATTGGACCAGATCCTGTAGGAGGAGATTTTTGAAATTTTCAGAAAGATTTCTCATAACCACATGGATAAGCTAGTGTATGATTAAACTAGAAAATTAAGTGTGAGGAAAGTTATGGATTTTTTTGCAATGTACTAGCTGCACCCCAATAATTCCTTGTGCCCATGTTTTCATTCCACAGTAAATAAAAGGAATCTAACACTGTGCTGAAGGTGGCAGTTTCCAATCAAATAATGTGTTGCAGATTCATAACCTGCCTTTTTCTCACAATGAGAGAATGAGAGCCGTGTAACCTGTCCTAAGTTTTGTTACAGTATTTCTCAACCTGCTATGTTACTCAAATTAGTAATAAAATAAACTACAAAAAATATCATTGTAATATTTGAGTAGAGTAAGTGTTGTGCAAGAGCTGACTTTGATTAAGTGGATTTTTGTACAGCTAATGTAGATTTTTCACTGTATTCCCTATTCAAATAGGATTTCCAAAAAAGATTTCTTAAGCCCTAATCACAGCTATTCTCACAGATACCTCATTTTTTACTATACAAATACAAATTGAAAACATTTGAAATGGCAATTGTGTTTCTACTTACACTTTGGTTGCTCTTTTCTTCCTCTTGAGTAATTACAATTGGAAATAATACTATCCAAATAGAAGCACTCCTTTAATGACAGGAATTTTCACATATATTTTCAGGTAACTTGTGTAAGCATATCACACAGAAAGATAAATGAAATCAGATGAGGAAGCAAACTGTGTGGGATCTGGAGCAAGAGGACTTGAAAGGAGAGGAGGTCCTGGGGTTAAATCTCCTCTTTCATAACTCTCACGTGCATGTAAACCATTCTGCTGTTAAATCATAGTGTTTGTTTGGATTTTTTAATCTCTAATAAGTTATACACATGAAAACACATTATTCTTGGAGAAGCTCATGTGGGTTTATAAGAACCTGACTATGCAAATATTTGTAAGTCAGAGTCAGCAATGAATTCATTTAACTTTGAAATAAAATCCTGCTCAAAGATTAAATTTGGCATGAAATTTTAAAAATATTTGTATTTTTAATATCTATGGAAGATAAAGTGATGGAGGGAATATAATTTTGACAAGCCTAATCACAAATTCTGTAGACCTAAGCTTCAGCGGGTGGGATCTTTGATGACAGCAATATATAAAAAGGAGAATATTTGTAAAACCTTTAATACTATTATACATAGTTTTCTGTGTACGTAGAGGTACATCTCAGAAATGAATCCTTCTAATAGACTGAGAGTCTGAGGAATACTTTCCAAAGAGACCTGAAAGATAACTCCTGAAAATATGTTGATTCATAATTTGTTACAGTTAGCCTGTTAATAATTAATGCCGCTAATACTACATATTTCAGAAGAGTATGCAAAAAGTTAAACTCTTCAGAGTATCTTTATAGTCCCTATGTTTATTTGACCTTACTGGAGATTCAACTTTTATTCTGCGTTTGTAGAGGTCAGCACTTCTGATTGTATACCAGTCCGTTTTGTAGTAGGTCTATAAGATCTCAGGTTGTTAGAATAAACACTAGACTTCTTTTGGATGATCAGAAGCAAACACTGAAGATGTGGCCTCTGGTTTTCTTCCCTATTGCATTTTTACATGACTAAAATAAAAATTCTTAACTTTTAAGCTCAAATATGTTAAAAAGTTAGTATGAAATACTGCACTCCATGAAAAATTTTGGTGGAATCTTTTCCAGTAGACTTATCTTTAATATGCTGGCTAGTGAACTAAATGAAGCCCAAATTATCTTTTTATGCTGAGCAAAACTGAACTCCATGTACATATTGTGTATGTAACTTGCATTGAAGACTTTAATACTTCTACAAAAAATGAAGTTGTTATGACTTTTGCCTTCAATGAATTTTAGGAGATAGAATATTTCTACTCACAGTGGACTTAGAAATCTCTGCTTTTTCGCTATTGGTGTCAGTAACCATGGGTCAAAGGTTAGCTTGTGACACTTCTAAGCCTTCAAATATTTTGACTACATCCACGTTTTATTTTTTTCTTTCGTTTCCCCATATTCCATAATTCTTTTATATTAAGTTTAGTAAAGGGTATGTATTCTTGTCTACTTACAGACAAGAGCTCTGATATAGTGTCTTACTGCCTGCTAGTATTGCTTTAAACAATCTGACAAACAATAGTTATGTCATTTATCCTTTCCTTTTCAGGACAAGCAACACAGTCAAGAAGCTTGCTATGGAAGTACTGCTCTTAATTTTTAATGTCAAACAACATGGTATTTAAAAAAAAAAAAAAAAGAAAAGAAAAAGAACTATGATTGTATGAGTGAGCTTGTCTTCAGATCAACTCCGACCTCCTAGAGGAATTTACCCCAGGATTTCAGGTCAGCTGACAAGTATATTCCCTTATTTGAGTAGACCGAGGACCTATCTTGCCCTATGGAAATTCCCTTGTGCCACAGGAGCAGAGTTACTTGTCCTGGATGTTAGGTGGTGTTAGGTGTTCTGCCCCTATAGGCTATAGAAAAAGAATGATGAATCCCTGAATGTTGCTAACGTGTTTTTTTGTTTTTAATGGGACGCTGGCATGGGAGGAAGATGGTAGATCTGATCTGTGTTGAACCTGTGAAGCAATGTGCTGGTGAGATGTGTCTAAGCAATGAAATTTTCTAGGCTAACTGTATCAGACAGGTGTCATTGGAGAAGTGATCAAAGCCTGCAGTCCACCTGAATGAGGCTAAATTAGGTGGCTAAACATCATTGCCAGTGACCCTGTTTGAGATTTAGTGCCAAGAGTTGTCTAAACTTCTCTTTAAGAAAGGCCTTTTGCCTCAACCTTCTGTACAAAGAAAGGACATACACCTACATGCACAGCTGCCATGCTTGTAACACGTCCAGTCATGCCACGAGGTATTGAACAGTTGGACATGTTCAGGCATGTGAGTCCCTTCATGCATCCAAGGGCATGCTCAAGTCTGAGCTTGCATGTGCATTTTGCTGTCTTTATGGACATGTCTGATTTGTGAGAATGGGACCACACTGTTAACCAAAACATATTAAAATGGCAATGGGAACCTTTCAAAATTATTTCCTTTGCTAACTATGTTGCTTCCTTACTGCAAGTTGGTCCAGTTTTAGACCAATGTTTTTCATTTCTTCACTGACCTTACCAGGTCAGCACATTTTCTTTCTTGCTGGTAGTGATGTAGGTGTATATCACAGAGAACAGGAGCTATGCATGTCCTCTAAAGACAGATTGTAAAATATTCTGTTTGGAACCCAAGGCACTGATGTTCTTAGTGGACAACTGCTGTCATACAACAAGTGGTAGATGATACACTTAGGGAAATCAATGAATAAAAATAAGTCATCTCAATTGTAACAAATATTGCCATTGTACAAGACAAAGTTGTATATAGATTGTTTAAAAATGACTCCCCTGCTCCAGAAAATTTATGTTTAAAAGGAGAGTTAATTATATCAAGGGACATAGGAAAATTATTTATGATATTCCTAAGAGTCACATTTGGAGTGATTTGACAGTAGAATGGGTAATAAATATTCTTAAGTAAAGCATTGTTGAAAAAGCCAATTTATAGAGGTTTATTGTGTTTTGTTCAAATGAGCTTTTGATGATTCAATTAATTTTTGGGGATGTCAACACAGGAGTCTCACTGGGATAGGGAAAATCTGCCAGGATTTTTGGTGGATGTGCAGCAGGTTCAGAAAAGCTGCATTGCTGGAAGCCCTGTGGCCACCAATCTTGTAATGACCTGGTAATTGACCTTGTGAATAACCTTGTAAATGACCTTGTAAATGTGGTCTTAGATTTGCTAATTCACTTAGCAGTGAAGTAGCCAAGAACATACAAGGAGGAGTGTCAGGGCCAAAATCTTCCAATTTACTGGAAAGTACTTTCAAAATATAAACAAATTCTGTCAAAGCAGAATCCCAATTTTCAGTCAGATGGGTGTTTATATCTTTACAAGAAATAACATGTGTGAATATCTTTTACCTTCACTGAAAGATAGCATTTATCACAAATCTGAATTCTAGAGGTACTTTAGCTGAAGTACAGTTTAAAGGCACACATGCTAGGTTCTCAGTGCTATTCAGTAAAACACAATTGCAGTATTTCACGTCTTGGTAATGTCAAGTTCGTCTTCTGCTAGAAGATACTTGTTGGCTTTGTAACAGGTTCACTGGTTTGGGTTACATTCTTCTTCTAAAGCCTGTTAGTCCTGAAGAAACCCAAAAGTGGAAAGTTGGAGTCTCGAAGTTACGCTGATTTGGGCCATTGACAAGATTTACTTAGTAATCAATTTTAAGTATGCTATGAAAATATATATGCATTAAAATACACTGATGCATTATCATGCAAATCTGAAAAAAAATGTCAGTCAATTGTGTAACTGACTAATTAAGAAATATTTGGAAAAAATTTCCATTTCAGCAACTAGGGTTAAATGGATAAACAAGTTCCTATCTGTGAGTATAGGTAACAGACAGATGCGTCACTTCTCTTTCTGTTCTGTTCTGTGCTTATGCTGTTTTGATTTTAGTAGTCACATGAATTCATGGCTCAGTTTCTTCTGAGGTAAACCCATGATATCCTGCAATACTTTCAAAGTGGTGAGTCAGAGAGAAAGATAGTGGCATTTACAAGTATTTAATTACCCCTCTCTTCCTTCTCTGAAAATCAATGTTATTATTATGTTTATTTACAAGTATTTAAATGTAAGCCTTTGCGTAAGACAAGCCTGCTACCTCTTTTATGCGAAAATTAGCATTTTATGTGCAAATATAGCAAGGTACTAAGGCACTATAATTGATTACCACTAAAAAAAAAAAAAATCAAAGACTGAAAGACTTTCTAATTTTTTACATTAAAAAATATATTTATTATTTGGCCCAAACAAAGTTTTAATTACTACTACAGCCTAACAGAATTAAAAGAATACCCCAGAAAAATAGCTGAATGAAACAAAAAATAGCTAAAACTTTAACATTAAGGATGATTTATTAATTTCCACTGCAAAAAAGCAAAAAAATATTTTCTGCTGTAGAGGATTTTGTAATAAAAAAAAGAAGTCAAGATTACAGTAAAGCTAGTTACCATTACAGTCTTGAAAACTGGAAAATATTGAGGGGTATTATCTGTGTATAATTAAGTCCCAGAAAGACCTTCCATCTTTGAGACCATGGAAAAAGAAGAATAATGAATCTCTGTTTTTGCTTTCTGATTTCTAATTTACTGTACTGCACAATCTTAGCTCATTCACTTTCAGCACTGAGATCAGTTTTCATTAGCAAGCTATAAGCGGTAGCAAAACAACTGAAAGAAAGAAAGAAGCCATGATACGGTACCAAAAATCAACCTCTAGTTTAATGGAGCATCTGGAGCATACTAACTTTACTGAGTCTTACTCATTAGTGATAGAGAGTTCAACTAATCACTGTTAAGGGTGTATAACTTCGATTTTTGTATTAATAATTTTTAAACAAGACTGAAGATAGCTTTTAATGCTACAATCTTTTAAATTGCTGCACTTAGGCAAGACCTGCTTTAGGTTATGGAGAAATAAACTTTGGTCTTCTCTTATTTGCAGGAGATGAGATTAATTCTTGTTCTGATGTCCTGAAACAGTAATCTCTGTTGGAAGATCTCTGTGAACTGGACATTCATAAAATGTCATAGAAGTAATAACTAAGACTTTGGGGGTTCTTTGTGTGTGTGTGTGTGTGTGTTCAAATTTATTTGGATTTTTTTTAGACTTTTTCCTTTTTTTTAATAGTAAACTAGCTATTTCTAAGAGGTGTGTGTAGCTTACTTGTCTTTGTGTTGCATCCCTTAAAGCTGCGTAGGTGAGGACTGAATGCTCCCTGCCCTGCTCCTAGTAGTCCCAGTGCCCAAACTATTTTCCAGAAATATTTTTAGCAGACAAGCTGGCACCACTTTTTTTGGCATGGCCTGCCTTTTTATTCTCTTTTTTTTCTTTAGGCTATATATTTGTACTAATTTGGGGGACAAAATTACCTGGTGCTTACCATCAAAATGCCTCTTTCAATGCCACTGTCTGATAACTGATAACAGACCCTGAGAGCAGGGTGTAGCCATACATAGTGCATATAGAGGACATTTGTAAGAGAGAACCTGGCTCGTACTGCACTTTTACAGGAAACACTCATTGCATGACAGGATTTGTTTTGATTCAGTTCCCAACAGATGTGAAATTACAAGTTTTGCAGATGAGGCTCTCTTCTTTTTTGATAAATATTTATCTTCTGAGTCATTATGGACCATGTATATCTACCTTCTGAGTAGAAATTCAGAAATGATAGAACTTTAGTTTCAGTCTTCAAAAGGTTTTGCTGTATGAATTTGAAAAATATCCATTTCTTTGGCTGTTTTCATCCTATTTCAACTTTTGGATAGAGCAACCTTTTCTTTTAACTAACTATAATTTCACTGCATTTTTTGTAAGTGGATCCAAATCTTACTTGAGCAAATACACCACTTTGTTTTCAGATGTTGCTTTTTCTACAGATTCTGCATGTGGTATCCTTCATTTAGTACTGCCTCTGTCTTAAATGTTCTGGTCTGATTTTTCTTCCAGAATTACTTTTCAGAATTTTTGAACTCTTATTTATTATAATGTATTTGGTTGCTGGGCACTGAAGAAATTAAGTATATCAAACACTAAAAGTCATCCAGTTGGATTTCTACTCTGTTCTCTGTATTCTGTACAGTTATAAAACTTTTGCATCAGGTCTAAAGCCTATTGATTATTGTTGACTCAAGCGAATAATTTCCACTGAAAATAGACAGTGAATTTGGTAGACTTTTGAGATAAGGTGAACTTCCTGCACAGACCATTAAATCAAACAATGTACTGGATATTGATGTTAAATGGAAGCAGAATATAGTATTTACATTTATTATCAAGCATTTCCTAATGTTCTGCTAACAGAATCTGTGCAGTGACTGAAATATTGATCAGAAGATTTATCTGAAAAGTAACCCTGAAATTAATATTGGTAGCAGTAACTATGCATTTCATCTGCTTAGTTTTTGTGGAATTTACATATGTCAAGTCTGTCTTACTGATCTAAAAAGTGCAGACAGAGTGTAGGCAACTTTCTCAATGCCATCCACTGCATACCTAGTCTTGCTAGAAATCTAAATTGCCTGATTTTTCCTGGCATTTTTCTGTCATGCTTTTAACCATGACAAGTATTCTATACAAGGTAATAATTTGTTTTAGGGAAATGAAATACATTCTTTGTAAAATCTTAATTAATGAAGAGAGGCCAGAAGGCATAATTTTCTGATAACAGAAGATAATGTCCAAAACAAAAAAGTTGAAATGGGTTGATAGATTCAGCATTTGACATTCATCTGGTGTGAAGCATACAAACACAAATCCTCAGTCAAGTACCAAACGATGTTAAATATTGCTCAGATACTAGTTTGAGACACTAACTTTGAGGTCATGTTCCAAGGATTGTGTCTGTCTACAAGGTATAAAGAGAAGCAAATCTCTAATTTCCCCCAATCTCAGCTGGGTACAGAGCCAGGCTCTTTTGATGACTTGCTCTGCTCTAGTGCCATGGCCAACATGTGGACGTCCTCACTCAAGCTATTCTCTAGCCTGTCATGGCCTTTTTCCCTTTCACCAACAAACTTAAATTTCAGCCCTGCAGGATTTAAAACATTAGGACCTGCAAACAGAGGGAACAGAAGGGGTAGGAAAAAATTGTCTACCTTCCTTGCCAGCATTGTTCTACTTGTCCTGCAAGAAAGTACTAGTTGAATCATGGTGAGTTGGTTGGTTAGTACATTCACTTACCACAAAGCAGACCAAAGTTTGCTTCCAAGGAATGCTTCAGTATTTCATATTATACAATCATTGGAGCAGGGATTAGGAATCACATTTGACTCATACCTCTCAGTGAGGACTCCATTAATACAGTGCATTAATACCAAATTTTGTTAACACTGGTAGGATAAATTAGTTTCTGAGAACTTTCAAGGGAAAATGGTATTATAAATACTACCCAATTTCTCTAAACTTTATTTTCTAAAGGACTCGGGACTTCATCTGATTCTTAGAAGGGTCATTGGGGAGCGTGTATTTTAGTGAATGATGAATTAGGCCTGCAATAAACACAAGAATAGGAGTCTGCAAATAGTGCTAACGAGAGCTACTTCTTGTAGGCTACAATTTAAGAAGGTATGTAGGAACTTAGTATGTATTAACTAAGCATGTAAACAGTTATATTAACTTCAGGAAGTTTACAAATATGCTCAATGCAGGGAACATACTGAGCTCGGGACATCCAAGAAATACGGTACAAAATCACAGGCAGGCTGAAAATTATAATTTCAAGTTCTTCTTTCTAAGATTCCGATTTGCTTTCTATGTTTTTATTGAAATTTTAAAGTGAAACTCTCTGAATTTCCAAAACATTTACTGGAACTGTAGAAAGAAGTTTCAGATGACATTTACTTCAGTATGATAATTTGAATTCAATTAATTTTGTTTTGTTTGTCAAAAGCTTTTTTATTGTCTCAAAATAACATCTAGTACTCTGCAAACATCATCTATAGTTTGCCAAAAAAAAGAATGTAGTCTACGTCACTACATCAGTGTTACCTTTTATTTTTTCTGAACACAGTTGATCATCTCTATGAATTTAATGATTAAAATCACTGAAAAAACAGACGTCCACATATATTTTCACATATTTGATTACGTCTTTTTGCATATCGCAGGTAGATCTATTTTATGATAAGTACAGTAATAAAAATAAATAAATTAAAAAAATTTGGTTGGAACTCTTTATTCAGTGTGACTTCTCAAATGAACAGGAGTTTTCAGGAATACTTAAATAGTTACATTTGAAATCATTACGGATATATGGGTTACACAGAGTTATAGACAATATAAGACTTCTGAGACAGTAACTAGCGTAGTCCTTTTTCCAAAGGCAGAACCAATAATATCTAAACTGTTGACAGCAGTTTTTCCAATCCGTGCTTAAAAATGCACAGTAGTTGGGTTATACAGCCTCCCTTGGTTATCCATTGTGGTGCTTAATTGCCTTTGCGGACACGTCTATCATAAGGAAAGCTGCCTGTTGCTCTTGCAGCAGTTTAGCTTATTGCTCCACTTCAGGGTAGTTTGGAGTGGACACAGCAAGCAGTTGAGTCTCCTCCACTTCCTTGGTGTCTGAAGGAAAGAAGGAAGGTGCCTCCAGATGGGAAGCGGATGGCTGTTACGGGCGCACCTGCGGGAGGCTGGAGGTGAGGAGCTGAGCCCCGGGCTCCCTGGCTGTGCCAGACAGCCGAGCGCTGAGCCCGGTGTGGTTTGAAATGGCAGTCGGTGCTGCCCGTGCAGGTGGGTCTCGGCTCCTCTGGGGATATAGCCACAACTACAGCGCAAGTCACCTAGGCCAATGGCTGGCACTGTGGCTGCGTAATGACGCTTCAGATTAACAATTTCCTTTACTAAGAAAATATGGGGACTTCAGTACTTCCAGTATGTTGAGTCTCTAAATTCTTACAGGAGACTGTATTGTGCTTGCACATAACAGCCTTCCAGAGATGAGCAGATTAACAACAGAGCTGAGACTGTTTTGCGTTACATTTTAATTATGGTGTAGATGGTGGTTTCTTTTTTGTTTTTAGTGAATGAAAGATAAATTTTGCTTTTCCAAGTTTTGAAATAAAAATGGGTTTCAGATTTCTGGTCTTAAAAATTGTACTTTACTAAATACATCTACAAAAATTCTTATTTTGGGGTGCTGGGATTTTATTTTTCCTTTTATTTTCTATGTATTTCACCTTCTTCTTACCTGCTGCTCCAACTTGTAAATGTTGATGACTGGATGTGTTGGGAAAAGAAGTAATCACATGAAATAGGAGGGATTTCACAAGAATTGTATCTGAAGATCCTGTTCAAAAAAATCCTATGCTGTAAATCAATAATACTTTTAAAAAGCTGAGAATATATGTTTTTCTGAAAAGTATTTTAATCTAATTTAAAATGCTAGAACTGCATATTGCATGGGCTCCATTCCCTTGGACGTATGAAGATATATGATATTTATACGGAGAGCTACACTTCTGACATAATTGTTTTTAGTTAGCAAAATGACACAAAAGGAATCATAGATACCAGCGCAGATGAGGGGAAGAGAAAGACTTTAAATCATCTTTTCACATGCAAATGCTGGCTTACTGAATATTATGAGAACATAATAAAAGAAGGATGGAAATATGAAGGAGGAGATATGAGGAAAATTCTTTTCAGGATTTTGACTAATTATTACCAAAATGAAAGCATTTAAAAATCATTAAAAAAACCAAAACCACTTTACTTATTATTGGTTCTTTTTGTAAGGAAGGACATTAATTATTATTCTTGACATTGCTGAATTCTTATCTCTTGTACTCACTGGTCTTTATTAAGCTTTGTGGCAAAACACAACATTTCCTTTGTAATAATAAATGTTTCAGAATGAAGAAACATTACAGTTCCGTTTTTTGTTTGTTTTCCAGGAGAAGAAAATTTAATTAAGACTTAAAAAAAAAAAAAGTCAAAGGATTATTGAAGACCAAAGGCAATACAACTATAGGAAACAAAGACTTTTTAAGCTGAAAGATTCTTCTTTGTTTTTTCATTTAGGTGTTATTGTGAGAGATTATACAGAAGAATAGATGGATGAAGTCACCCAGCCAATGCTGAGTCAAAGGTAGGTTGCAAAACCCCGTTTCTGTGCTAATGAATGCTTTATCTTTTCTCCTTCAAAAATATTTCATTTTTTAATGACCATTACCTAAGCATTACAATTTGAGCCCCTTCTTACAAAACCTTAATTAAATTGAATTAATTTAATATTTTTTATTAACCTATAGTTAGTTGTTATACTGGTTTATAATTTGGTTATTGGGTCTGGCTGTGACCAGAAATGAAACTAAGGCTCTGTTTCACTCAGAAAAAAAACAACAAAACTTAACAGTCCAGCCATTTTTTAGCATAATGATACTAGTAGTAAGTAGTAGTGCTATTATTTCAAATACAACAGTAATTTTCTTTCAGAAAGTTGTCTAGAAGCTGTGTTAATATGGTCCCATTACTGTCAATGTGAGAGGACAGATATTTTTAGAGAATGGAGAATACCGCCATTGCAGAAATTGAAGAATGTCTAATGGTTTCCCCTTTAAAGAACAAATTTCTTCATATGGGACAACATGCGGAACATAGTAGGAGTACATGGAGAACTGAAATGAAAGTATAGCTTTCATGTGGGAATTCATCCAAAACATTTAGATGGTATGACTTATATTTTGAAAATACATACAGACATGCCACAGCTACATTGCTTATGCACAAAGCAGGTTACATAGACAAGTGTAGGTATGTGAATATATTTGTTAAGTGTAATAGTGTGGCAACAGGCAAATTAAAAATGCCTAAATGAAATACAGGTTTCATTATTTGCAGAAGTTAACTAAAATCTTGGCAAATCTTTTTTCTTTGATGTTCTATACCTAATTGTTATTAAAAATGGATACTTTTGATAAACTTCCTAGAATTGTTTCTGGCATCTTTAAAGACACAGTTAGTTTAGTCGGTACCTTGTTCTCTGTTCTAAAAGTTAACATTGCCTTTGTTGTTTAAACACAAAGCATGTCCCTATTGTCACTTCCAATTTCAATTTTAGCTGGTCTGAGAATTAAAACATTGTGAATTCTAGGACAAGTAGGACTTTCATGTCTGACTCCATCAAAGGCTATTATCTTTACCTTATATTTTATCCACCTATATGCACCTCTGTTCATATATCATTATTAGGTTGCAAAGGAATGCTCTTAAAATTTAGGAAATACCAGAAATAAACTTGCCTCTGCAATATTATGCCAGCCCCCTTGTGTACTTTTCAGTTTTTAGTTATATTTTTAACCTTTAATCCAAAGATGTGCTTACAATTAACTTTACAAATATTTCTTTACACTTTCCATAATCATTCACTCAGGCCTAAAAAGATGGAGCTGAAATAGAAGGTGTAATAGAAGGTGTAATTGACTGAGTTAGAATTTGTCTGGGATGTTCAAGTTAACTCACACACTTATTTCATACTTTAACCATATACTTTAACTATTCCTCTAGAACATTATTCCATTTCTAAAGACCTTGAGGCAAGGACTAATTCAAGAAAGAAAACCTATGTAATTCTCTTGAGTATATATAATTCTCTTGAGTAAAAGCTTTTCTCCTAGTGAAGCATAATCCAGTTATATATAAATATATACGTGTGCATATTTATGTGTGTGTGTGTGTGTGTGTGTGTGAACTGCAAAAATATAGAAACTTTTTTGAAGAACAAAGAGAGGAGTAGTTTATATGAATCATGGCACACTAAGACCTAACTTAAACATCAGCGCTGGTTTTATTGGCAGTTGTTAGAGATGGCCAACAGATCATGGTTGGCAAATTGAAAGGAAAAAGGCAGCTTTATTTTTGACTGTCATATATCTTGAAACACTTACTGAGTTCACAAAGTTTCAGTTAACTCAGGCAGAAGAGACTAATGTTTTTGAATATGATAGATTTGGCAAACACAAGGAGTAATGACCAAGGCTTAGAGAAGAAAAAATTATGACTTGGATCTGACCAAGTACAGACATTTTCAAAGTAGAACCCTCTATTTGTGAATTAAAAGCGCATATGCTAGCTGAAGTCTGAAGTGACTGTCTAGACATGTAGGTGCTGGATTGTGCCCAAATCTATTGGGTTTACATGGCAAGGCTTTGGTAGCCGGAGGGGCTGCAAGTGTGGCTTCCGTGAGAAGACAGCAGGAGCTGCCCCCATGTCGGATGGAGCCAATGCCAGCCGGCTCCAAGACAGACCCACTCCTGGCCAAAGATGAGCCAATCAGTGATGGTGGTAGCGCCTCTGTGATAACATATTTAAGAAAGGGTAAAAAATGCTGCACAACAGCAGCCGGGAGAGAGGAGTGAGAATATGTGAGAGAAACAACCCTGCAGTCAGTGAAGAAGGAGGGGGAGGAGGTGCTGCAGGCGCCGGAGCAGAGATTCCCCTGCAGCCCTTGGAGAAGACCATGGTGACACAGGTCGTGTCACTGCAGCCCATGGAGGTCCACGGTGGAGCAGATATCAACCCACCACACCTTTATATACACAGTCTCTCTCAGAGAGGCTTCCTTTCTCCTGGTTTTGTTATTCTTGACACCTGGCACTGCAGATAAGTTTAGAGAGGGGTGGATTACTGGACAATTCGGAATTAATCCCTAAAATTAAAAAAAATTAAAAGTTTTCAAACCATGGAAAGCATAATGAATGAATGAATACAGGAGAGACAGCAGCTTGATCTATTGACATATTCAAAAATTAAAACAAAAGAAGCTGGAGGATGCACATTCCTCCTAAAGGAGCATGTAAAATATGTACATTGGTGAATAACAAATTTAAAGTGATATATTGTAATACAAAGGAAAAGAGCTGCTGCTACTGGACTGGCCATGCACCAAGGTTTGTGCTATTGTCAGGAGGATATCCTCATTTAGGGTTTAGAGGTCCAGAACAATTAAGCAGTTTAAAAATGTCTCCCAGAGTACAGAGAAACCCTTAATAGAGAACAAAAGGGAGCTGGAAGAAATTAACACAGGACTTGTATATGTAGATCACAGCACAGCTGAAATCACCGCTAAGGTGTCTGCCCTAACTGGTGAAGAGAGTGTCCACGGGAATGACAGATTATACTTGGAAATTTTTATTCAGTTTGTTGCTTAACCCAGCTTTTTGTGAATGCTGTTGGGCAGTGTTTCCCTATGGACATGCAATGCAGATAAAGACTCTGAGAAAATGAAAACTTACAAAAGTCCAAATTCTCAGTCAGACTGAAGTACAAAATTTAATTCTGCTCAGGTACTTCCAGGAAGGGATACAGTTCTATTCTAAAGAAGTAAGATCCAATTTAGAGATTTAGGTATTTTGAGCACTAATGAAAATTGAAAGTATTATTCAACCCAAGATATTTATTATTGTACTTTGACACTTGCACTGAAAATGGCTGTATCTATGTTGGACAACCTGGCCTGTGAGAAAATGGAGAAGAACAGGGCTGATTCATCTGCTTTACTTTCTGCTTGTTAGGATATGTCGATTTGATTCGGTCATATTACTCCTATATTGTTTCAGTACCTCCAAATATATCAAGATGTGTAGAATCAGTTTGAACAGATACCTTGATGCATATAAGAAAGTTTCATGTCTTTAACTAAGACTGGATGAAACTGGTTATAAACCACTTGCTGCTGTTGTTTAAAATGGCCTGGAAACCTCTCCGTTTACTTTATGAGAGTTGCTTTTTTTTGTCCGTTATGAATATAGGTTGCAGATGCAATCTTTAGAAAATTTACAAAAAGTGCAATTAAGCAAAATACAAAGTTAATTTTTACAGCAGCATGTTTTAACCCCAAACAAACAAAGAATATAGGCAGTATCAGATGAAATAGGCATTAACTGCCCAATTTAAGATACTCTGGAGAATGACTGAAACTACCAGAACAGGTTGAATAGGATGGCATGCTTCCAGCCCCTAACACCAAATAATCACAGAATAACAGAAAGGTTGAGGTTGGAAAGGACCTCTTGAGATCATCTAGTACACCCACACTGGTTCAAAGAAAGGTCAGCTAAAGCAGATCACTCAGGGCTGTGTCCAGCTGGCTTTTGAACATCTCCAAGGATGGAGACTCTAGATCTTGCCTGGGCAACCTGGTCCAGTGTTTGACTACCCTCACAGTAGGAAAATTTATCCTTCTGTTGAAGTGGAAATTCCAGTATCTCACTTTGTGCCCTTTAACTGAGCGCCATGGCTAAAAGTATGACTTAATCGTCCCTCCCCGCCATCAGATATTTGTACACATTGGTAAGATCCACCTGAGCCTTCTCTTTCCAGGCTGAACAGTCGCAGCTCACTCAGACTCTCTTCATATGTCAGATGCTCCAATCCCTTAATTACCTTCATGGCCCTGCACAGGGCTCACTCCAAGTCCATGTGTCTTGTACTGGGGAACCCAGAATTGAAGACAACACTCCAGGTATGGCCTCACCAGTGCTGAGTAGAGGAGAAGGATCGCCTCCCTCGACCTCCTGGCAATACTTTGCCTAATGCAGCCCAGGAGGCTTTTGGCATCTTTTCCTGCAAGGGTACATTGCTGGGTCATGTTCAATTTCTTGTCCATCCGGACTCCCTCAGCCTTCTCTGCAAAGCTACTTTCTAGGTAGTTGGCCCCCAGCTTGTACTGCTGTCTGGGATTATTCCTCCCCAGGTGCAGGATTTGGCATTTGCTTTTGTTGAACTTCATGAGGTTCCTGTTGGCCCATTTCTCCAGCCTGTCCAGGTCCCTCTGGATGGCAGCGCAACATTCTGGTGTTATCAGCCACTGCTCTCAGATTTGTATCATCAGCAGACTTGCTGAGGGTACACTCTGCCCCATTGTCCAGGTTATTAATGAAGATGTTAAACAGAATTTGTCCCAGTATTGGCCCCTGGGGTGAACCGCTAGTGACTTGCCTCCAACTGTACTTCATGCTGCTGATCCCAAAGCTTTGAGCCCAGCAGTTTAGCTAGTTTTCAGTCCATCTCACTGTACGTTTGCCTAGCCCATACTTCATCAGTTTGTCATTAATGTTACTATAGGAGAGTGTTGAAAGCCTTACTGAAGTCATGATAAACAACATCCACTGCTCTCTCCACATCTACCAAGTCAGTCATCTCATTGTAGAAGGCTACCAGGTAGGTAAGGCATGATTTCTGCTTCATAAATCTGTACTGAATACTCTCCATCCTCTTCTTGTCCTTCATGTGCCTGGAAATGGTTTCCAGGAGGATTTACCTCCATCATGCTCTAGGCAGGGATTGAGGTGAGGCTGACCAGCCTACAGTTCCCTGAGTCTCTCTTCTTGCCCTTCCTGAAATAACATTTGCTTTCTTCCAGTCTTCAGGAACCTCTCCCAGTTGCCATGACTTTTCAAAGATCATAGAATCATAGAATAGTTTGGGTTGGAAGGGACCTTTAAAGGTCATCTAGTCCAACCCCCCTGCCATGGGATTCCTCAACAAGATCAGGTTGCTCAGAGCCCTGTCCAACCTGACCTTGAATGTTTCCAGGGATGGAGCATCTACCACCTCTCTGGGCAACCTGTTCCAGTGTTTCACCACCCCCATTGTAAAAAATTTCTGCCTTATCTAGTCTGAATCTACCCTCTTTTAACTTAAAGCCATTCCCCCTTGTCCTGTCGCAACAGGCCCTGTTAAAAAGTTTGCCGCCATCGTTTTTATAAGCCCCCTTTAAGTATTGAAAGGCCACAATAAGGTCTCCCTGAAGCCTTCTCTTCTCCAGGCTGAACAACCCCAACTCTCTCAGCCTTTCTTCATAGGAGAGACGTTCCATCCCCCTGATCGTTTCCGTGACCCTCCTCTAGACTCGCTCCAACAGGTCCATGTCTTTCTTATGCTGAGGGCTCCAGAGCTGAACGCAGTACTCAAGGTGGGGTCTCACCAGAGCAAAGCAGAGGGGCAGAATCCCCTCCCTCGACCTGCTAGCCACGCTCCTTCTGATGCAGCCCAGGATACGATTGGCCTTCTGGGCTGCGAGCGCACATTGTCGGCTCATGTTCAGCTTTTCATCCACCAGTACCCCCAAGTCCTTCTCGGCAGGGCTGCTCTCAATCCCTTCATCCCCCAGCCTGTACTGATACTGGGGGTTGYCYTGACCCAGGTGCAGGACCTTGCACTTGGCCGTGTTGAACCTCATGAGGTTCACACGGGCCCACTTCTCGAGCTTGCCTCTGAATGGCATCCTGTCCCTCAGGTGTGTCAACTGCACCACTCAGCTTGGTGTTGTCTGCAAACTTGCTGAGGGTGCACTTGATCCCACTGTCCATGTCATTGATGAAGATATTAAACAGTACTGGTCCCAATGCGGACCCCTGCGGGACGCCACTCATCACCAACCTCCATCTGGACATTGAGCCGTTGACCACTGGCCTCTGGATGTGACCATCCAACCAATTCCTCACCCACCGGCCAGTCCACCCATCAAATCCATACCTCTCCACTTTAGAGAGAAGGATGTTGTGGGGGACCGTGTCAAAGGCCTTACAGAGGTCCAGATAGACGACATCTGTAGCCCTTCCCATGTCCACTGATGTAGTCACTCCATCATAGAAGGCCACTAGGTTAGTCAGGCAGGACTTGCCTTTGGTGAAGCCATGCTGGCTGTCTGGAACCACCTCCCTGTCCTCCATGTGCCTTAGCATAGCTTCCAGGAGGATCGGTTCCATGATCTTCCCAGGCACAGAGGTGAGACTGACTGGCCTGTAGTTCCCYGGGTCTTCCTTTTTTCCCTTTTTAAAAATGGGGGTTATGTYTCCCCTTTTCCAGKCAGTGGGAACTTCACCGGACTGCCACSACTTCTCAAATACGATGGATAGTGGCTTGGCAACTTCATCTGCCAGTTCCCTCAGGACTTGTGGATGGATCTCATTGGGTCCCATGGACTTGTGCACCTTCAGGTTCCTTAGATGGTCTCRAACCTGATCTTCTCCTACAGTGTGYGGCTCTTCATTCTCCCAGTCCCCGCCTTTGCCTTCTGCGGCTTGGGCGGTGAGGCTTGAGCACTTGCCGGTGAAGACTGAGGCAAAAAAGTCATTGAGTACCTCCACCCTCTCTGTATCGTGGGTAACCAGGTCTCCTGTTTCGTTCCGGAGAGGGCCCACATTTTCCCTCGTCTTCCTTTTATCCCCGATGTACCTATAGAAGCTTTTCTTGTTGCCCTTGATGTCCCTGGCCAGATTTAATTCTATCAGGGCTTTAGCTTTCCTAACYWGATCCCTGKCTGCTCAGACAGTTTCTCTGTATTCCTCCCAGGCTACCTGTCCTTGCTTCCACCCTCTGTAGGCTTCCTTTTTGTGTTTGAGTTTGTCCAGGAGCTCCTTGTTCATCCACGCAGGCCTCCTGGTGTTCTTTTGCCTGACTTCCTCTTTGTTGGGATGCATCGCTCCTGAGCTTGGAGGAGGCAATCCTTGAAAATTAACCAGCTTTCTTGGGCCCCTCTTCCCTCCAGGGCTTTGTCCCATGGCACTCTACCAAGCAGATCCCTGAAGAGGCCAAAGGCTGCTCTCCTGAAGTCCAGGGTAGTGAGCTTGCTGCATGCCCTCCTTGGTGTCCTAAGGATCTTGAACTCCACCATTTCATGGTCACTGCAGCCCAGGCTGCCCTTGAGCTTCACATTCTCCASCAGYCCCTCCTTGTTGGTGAGAACAAGGTCCAGGATAGCACCTCTCCTCTTTGGCTCCTCTACCACTTGGAGAAGGAAGTTATCCTCGACGCATTCCAGGAACTTCCCGGATTGCTTATGCCCTGCCGTGTTGTTCCTTGTCCTGGTTCCGGCTGGGACAGAGTTAACTTTCTTCCCAGTAGCTGGGGGTGTGTGCTGTGTTTTGGGTTTGGTATAATAGGACCATTGATGGCCCATTGATGTTTTGGGTGGTGCTTGCACCGGGCTCTTTTCGGCCTCCCATGCCCTGCCAGGTGCAGGGGAAGCTGGTGGGGGGAGCATAGCTGCGGTGGTTGACCCAACTGGCCAATGGGGTATTCCATACCATGTGACGTCATGCTCAGTCTAAAAACTAAGTGTGTCGGGGGGGCTCTGTGTTCTGGGACGGGCTCTCGTATCGGGCACGCGTCGGTTCGGTGGGTGGTGAGCAATTGCATTGTGCATTGCCTGCTTTGTATATTGTTGTTGTTGTTGTTATCACTGTTATTATTACTGTTCTACTTTGTTTTGTTTCAATTATTAAACTGTTTTTATCTCAACCCGCGAGTTTTCCTACTCGTGCCCTCCCTATTCTCTCCCCCATCCCACCGGAGTAGGGGGGTGAGCGAGCGGCTGCGTGGTGTTTAGGTGCTGCGAGGGTTAAACCACGACAGTCCTTTTTGGCGCCCAATGTGGGGCACGAAGGGTTTGAGATAACAACAGATTAACTAGAGCATATTAAGGAATTTATATCTGTTAACAGTTGTTGGTCACCATATTAGTTTATCTGACCTGCATCATGTTCTTGTTTTTGCTGTACGTGTTAGAGATTGGTGCTGGTTTTTGCAGTATGCTGTACTCTGCAGTGATCAGTGATGTTTTGCCGGGGAGATTTGTTATTAAAATGCTGGCATTGGGCATTATTTCGTATCTGGGTGTTGTACTGAAGCCACTACTGTACTTTGCGTACCACCTCTTGGAGACAATTTCCTCTGAGGAGCTTTTTAAGGAGGAAATACAGAATGGCACCTTTCTTTATGAGGTTTTCTCCTTTGTTACAACAACTTGTCAGTACCTTGAACATCCCTGGGTAGTTAAGATGTATCTGTTGGTATTTCTTGGGAATATTGTTTTGGTTTTGTCTAAGGTTAATAAGCAATTCAAGAATATCATGCAGAGATCTGCCCCAAGGCTGGATAGTTATGAGTGGCAGGGTGTGTGGGATAGCAT
>JAYKAV010000283.1:0-141058 GCA_035582835.1 Phoebastria nigripes | reverse complement strand
AAGAATGTTGATAACACACTGATGTTTTTAGTTGTTGCTAAGTAGTCTGCTAGTCAAGGACTTTTCAGCTTCCCATGCTCTGCCAGGTGCCCAAGAAGGTGGGAGGGAGCATAGCCAGGACAGCTGACCCAAACTGGCCAACAGGGTATTCCATACCATGTGACATCATGCTCAATATATAAATAGGAGGCGTGGTCCAGGAAGTAGCGATAGCTGCTTGGGTATTGGTTGGCAGGTGGTGAGCAATTGCATTGTGCATCACTCATTTTGTATATTTTATCATTATTATTGTTATTACCATTATTTTCCCTTCCTTTTCTGTAGTATTAAACTGTCTTTATCTTGGTCCACAAATTTTACTTTTTTTTTCTGATTGTCTCCCCCATCCCACTGAGGGGAGGGGCGAGTGAGCGAGCAGCTGTGTGGTGTTTGGCTGCCTGCTGGGTTAAACCAGAACACATGCTCTGCCAGGTGCATGAAAAGCTGGTGTGGGGGAGCATAGCTGGGGAGATTGACCCAGCTGGCCAATGGGGTATTCCATACGATATGATGTCATGCCCAGTATAAAACTAAGTGTGTGGGGGGGGAGGGCTCTGGTGTCATGGGACGGGCTCTTGCCTATCAGACTACACGTCGGTCAGTGGGTGGTGAGCATTTGCATCGTGCATCACCTGCTTTGTATATTCTATTGTTGTTGTTGTTATCACTGTTATTATTACTGTTCTACTTTGTTTTATTTCAATTATTAAACTGTTTTTATCTCAACCCACGATTTTCCTGCTTGTGCCCTCCCGATTCTCTTCCCCATCCTACCTGAGTGGGGGCGGTGAGCAAGTGGCTGTGTGGTGTTTAGTTGCTGGCTAGGATTAAACCATGGCATTAATTTATCAACAAAATGCCATGGAAAAGCAAGATATACATGCTCATTGGCCACGTAATATGAACCTGCAGGCCCTTTTTAGGTGATAGACCATTACTTCCCAACATTTGCTGTAAATCATTTTTTTTTTATTTAAAGGGTTTTTTTTTTAAATTATTTTAGAGTCATGCCAGTCACTGTGCCAGAACAAAAAAATGAAATTATTATTTGTTAAAGTGAGTGGCATCATTCCTCTTCTCATTAATTAACTAGTAAATGATACTTGGTTTGAAAAAAGGCTGAAAAATATTTGGCATAATGGTCTCTCTGGCAGTCTTCGACATTTTTTATTTTATTACTGAAAGTTTAAAGCCACATCTTTGATACACAGAGCTGTTTTGTGTAGCAGAACATACTCCCAGTGCTTAGAACTTGATTCAATGAAGTTAGCAAATGCATCTCCACTGGGAGCCCCAGGGAGGAGGGTCACAAGGGTGGCACAGTTAGTTTTATTGATTATAGCAGTGTGTAAGCAGAAGCACCCATAGTGTTATTCTGTTCTGAGACAGATAGTCACCCTGTGTTAGGTCCAGGATATACTAGACCTTGTGTATATGTGCTCTGCTCATGGTGTATTTATGCACAGTAAATATAGCATGCTCCTGTGCACTTGACAGATTGTGCATGGAGATCTGTGCCTGCAGGGCATGTGCCTATGCTGCATGTTTGATCTGCAAGTATGGATGGGATTTCATTTGTGTGTGTCCACTGGACATTTTTGAGTCTTAGAAGCATTCATTAGTGAAGTGGGAAAATAGTTCTATACTCAGGATGTCAGATGTGTGGGCAGAAATAGAAGATATGGTCAAGAAGGCCTGAAAAGTAGGGTAGTTCTATGTAAGCGTCAAAACCCCATTGTGTTGCACATTATAAATCTTCAGTTTGTCAAAAGACTTCATTGGAATTTACTTTCATTACCTTATTTACAACAAGATCTGTTAAGTAGCAGTGACTTTTCATCGCAAGCTTGATCTGGTGTAAATTACACAGATTTTGTGGAAGGCTCTCTATAACGTTCCTGAACTACAGCTTTTTGGGAGCAACTGTCTGTCATGGTCTCTGTCACTTTAGCTGCTGCAGCATTTGCATCAGTGGAACTGCACCATCTCATACCAGCAGAAAATTTGATTGTTTTTAATATGGGATTGCTGTTATGTAGTAGCTGTTTGTTTTGACAGATGTTGTTTTATCTTCCTGTCTACCAAGTATTCAAAAATTTGTACTTCACTACAACTAATGACATAGAATGCTTCATTTCAATAACCAGACATTAAGTGGTTCAGAAATTAAATTCAGACTCTAAACTTTTATTTTAGCTTATTTTGGCATTCTCTAATTGAAAAAATGGTATAATCAAAGCTTTTTCTTCCTTTACAGCTCATTCTTCATAAACCTTTGAGTCAGAGTTCTAAATCTTTGCAGGATTCTGTTTTGAGTTTGGCCCCATAATGGTAGTTTCCAAATTGCCTGCCTCTGTTCATAAACATTATTGTAATCTTGTAAGAAGTCTCGGTCTGGTGAATACCTTTTATTTCTTGGCCCTGAATACACCAGAATCTATGCAATAAACTGCAAGACATTTTTGGTCAAGTCACTATCAAAAGAAATGATGAGATCTATTGAACAGTTTATTGGGGGAGAAAAAACATAGCTGAATATATTCATATTGCCATAGCCTAACACAGCCCCAAAAATCTCAGAACATTTTTTAGAAGAAAGTCACAGTTTTGATCAATTAAATAATGGAAGAAAAAAAGAAAAAGATGCAGAATACAATGGAAAAGGCAAGTGACTCGGAAAAAAAGGGCATGGGTGCTTTTTAGATCAAATTATACCTCTGGACTGATATGCTGAAAAGAATAATGAAGTATATGTCTTCCTTTTCCCAGCCCTCCCAACATGCACACAGGACAGAACAAAGTTGCTAGAAAAGTTTTTACTTTGCCATAATTAACTGAATTAACTGATTAGCAGTGGTTGTCTGGGGTTCTGTTTACTCCCATTGTAAGCTTTGTTGGGGAAAGTTAAATTTGTTCTAAACAGCAGCAACTCTTTCTTCGTGTTTCTTGCAGCTTACAGGAATGGTGTTCAATTGCTCGGTACTTTTTCCATATCTGGGGCCAGGATTGGTTGGTACTAGAGCTCCAGATGAAATTTCTTTTCGCATTTGAAGCATTAGGGTTTTAAAACAACAGGTGGAGTCAGTGACCAGGTTCTCAGCTGGGCTAGAATAATCGTCTTTTGGGTGAGAGTATATGGCTGACACAGTGCCAGTATTTACTGGGCTGACTTCTGAAGGTCTGATCTTAAAAGGCTGTATTCTCAACAATTTTCCACTGTTGTTTTCTTAACCAGTATTGGATTCTACAGCTACCGTGGTCTGCTTTTTCATAGTCCCCACTTTTCTTGCTGCCCCATTTATTTTGTGAAATATGATGAAAATGCTCTGTGATCTTTCTCTAGAGATAACTTGGTGGATAAAACCAAAAGAAAACAAACAAATAAAAAGCCCATAAGCTCTCTTGGTGGATCAATAATGTGTCATTACTGGTATTTTACTATTTTTACAAATCAGCCTGTTTCATCTGATGAAACAAACTGGAGGTGTCAGGGCAGGCACATTAGGTAAAAACTTGTCTTAAAAATAGGATTCAAACACCCCATTCATGTTCATCTGTAGTAAAAAATTGTCTGTGTCTAATTTATTAGCTGTTATCAATACATATGTATAAGCATATGCACATGTGAATACACATAACTGATCCTAAGACTGCTGAATGCAATAGTTACAGAAGTGATATAATTAATGGGAGGACAGTGCCTAACCCAGCTAGGGAAAGGGGCAAATGAACTATTTATATGCAACGCCTGGGCAACAAAACAGGGAGGGCTGTGAACAACTGGTGTTACATGAGGTGGATATAATAGAGCAGAAACATGACAGAGCAGCAGACACTGCTCAGGAAAGTGAAATTGAGGTAAAGCTGGTAGGAAGGCATTGTACATTAGAGCTCCAATCATCTGTAATGAAGTTTGGTGATGTGTAGGTAAACTTGGTGATGTTTCTCTGTGCAGGGGAAGCAAGAGAAGATGGTACAGAGAGGCATTTATAAGACAAGGACACAGAGTAAAAATCAATGCCTGAGAAAGCCAGCAGTTCAGCTCTGGCTGAATTCAGGAAGAGAAGTGAGGACAGAACGGGAGACCCTGCCTTAGGAAAGGAAGCAGAAAGAGTGCAGCTTAGCTTAATAGAATGAAGGCACAGAGGGGCTGTGATTGCTCTCTATAAATGCCTTACCATAGAGGGAGAAGAGTTATTTAAGTGTGAAAGATTGTTGGCAAAGGCATACAAGTGGGTGTAAACTGAATAGTGGTAAATTTAGTCTGGGAATTAGATGTCAGTCCATCGGAGAACTGAGCTGCTGGAACAGTGTATCAATGGGAGTAGTGAGGGACAAATAACCTATGTTGTTTTAATATGAACCATTTTAAGCATGAATAAAGACTAGACCTTATGGCTCGGGAGTTCAGTTTCAATCCTGTGTCCTAGAAGGAATATTGACATCTGAAAGAGACCAGCTGCATTATAAGATTGGATATAGGAGAGCAGAGATTTCAAGTTACTCTGGTGGAACTGAAGTGATCTCATCCACTCCCCTAGTTTCATGTGCAGGGAAGGTTAGATCCTGGGTAGGGAGGAGGGATGTAAGGCAAAACCCACCAGGATCTCACTGGCTATTGCCGTGGAGCCTTATAGGAGGTCTAATAACCAAGAAATCTTTACAGGAAGACTTTTAGCACCAACTCTACTGTGGTCGGGTTTATTCTCTGTTTATTGCTACTTCAGCAACTCCATGTAGTTAATTGGCCCCCATGGTCTTTGATTTTTCCCTTGCTCAAGGGACAATAAAGCTTAACATTTCTGTAGATTCTTGTGCTGCAAGAAATCTATAGTTGCTCCTATCTAGTGTTTCCTGTCCCAGCAAAGGCCCCTAAATCTCACCCTTTGCTGCCAACCCTTGCCCTATGCTGCTAGAAGAGAAACCAGTGAAAAAGATATGTTTCCCCTTCTTTCCCCTTAGCACAGATTTACTTCCTATGGGAACTGCTGACTGTAGATCACAAATAGCTGGTTAAAATGATCAATGGTTTCCCTTATTGAAATGAAAATCTAGTTATAGGATGAAGTGTGTTTTTGTTAGATTAACTATGGTGATAATCCACAGAAATGTTTAAGAGATGGTTGCACCAATTCATTTTCCTTTATAGCACAACCTTGTGGAAGTTGACAGTTACCATGGTTTCACATTGCTCAACATTAGTTCCCCTGGAAAAAAAAAACCAACTTGCCTTGTTTTTTCATAGTGAATGAGGTATTGTTGTGTAAATTGAAATCCAAACAGATAAAGGAATTTGAATTTAAAAGGAATTTCAATAAAAGCGTTGAAAAAATGGAAGGAAGGAAACATGTCAGTCTGCAGAAACAAACTAACTTGGAGGTCACTGAGAAATCTGAACTTCAGTAAATTTCTTAGAGCAGCACAGATGTGTTTACAATGACAGGGCTTTTCCACCCTCCAGCTCTCAGGTGAATCTCACTGCTTGAGATGGTTTCTGCCAGAGGTATGACAAAAGAGGGGAAATCAGTGCCAAGACAAATTACTCAATTGAAAAGACTTCATTGTGTTTGATGTCTTCATTGGAAATTTTCCTCAGAAGGAAATAGCTGTTCTATCTCATGCAGAAAAAATTATTATTTATACAGTTTAAACGAGAGGGGAAAAAACAAACAAGAAGAATGATCTATCTGGGAAGAAAACACTATTTTATTGCTTTGTAATTGCACTGCATGGTTTGGTAACATTATGCACCTTGCGTTTGTTGTACTGGGTTGGGAACTAGCCCTTTTTCTTTCATAGATACCTGTGGGTGTTCTCAGCTTCTTGAGCCTGTCACTCACCTTCCATCTGCTGCTGAGCGCACTGTTGGCCAGATCATTTGACAGTGGTCAGGGCCTTTGCTTAACGTGGAGGAGAGGGAATGGAGGCATTAACAGTCTCTCTCTATATAATTTATATAATTTGTCAGATCTGACAAAATGTGTTTCCACCGATCCTTTCCCTGGGGGTTCTCTGTGGGGGGGGCAGTGTGTGTGTGCAAAGATCTGATGAGGTCAGTCACCCACCATTAAGCTTTTTTTCCATTTCTACCTTTTTCCCATTAGACATTTCTGTCTGTGTAGATCTCTGGGCTGTGCATCAAGGGGCCTTAAGCTAATAAACAGTGTTTGCCACCGGTTAGAATTGGTGCCTTCTAATTGATCTACTGTTGTCAAAAGATGACTTGCACTATGGAGTCATGTTTGAAATAGTGATATAAATCTTCAGGCTGTTTTTAGGTAGATTAGATTTTGATGATCATTAAGATGAAAGGTGTGATTTTTAAAAAAAAAAAAATTCTTTTTTGTATGGAAAATTGGTATGGGCACTGTGTGATATATCTTTTAGATATTACAGGGTCTGCAAATTAATTCAATGTTTCAGTGACATCAGGTGGTCTTCTAATTATGAGAGGATATTTTAAATCCTTTTGAAAGTCAGCCTTCTAATCTATTTATAGAGTTATTCTCCTGGGTTTTATGGTACGTCACCTTAATGTACTAATTACTAATTCAAATTAAAGAGTTGCCTAAAGCATGATAGAAATTGTGACGGTCTGTTTGCTTGTGCTTTTTTTCTCTAGTTTTTTTAAGGAGTACAGGGAGTTATGTTGGTAGATGAAACAAGTACATACACAGCATCTGGATACAGATCTGTTAAGTATCAGTTGATTCATGATTATAGTTGTAGGTAGTAGAAATCATTATTATTAGCAAACATATATACAAATACTTGTGTGTTATAATGACTAGCTGTGTTTGTTGGGAGATGGTGTGTATCTGATAGCACTGCACAGGAGCAGGCTGGAGCTTTGTTCCATTTGCACGTGAACCCTGATCTGGGTGAGAACAGCTGTTGGGGTGTTTGGCTGACTTCTACTTCCCATCTACCATCTGCGTCCTGGGGCCCCATAGTCAGGTAGCAGCTTTTGAGCCTGAAGCTAGACTTCTAGTAGAAGAGTAGAAATATCACTGAAAAAACAGTTCTTATTTTGTTTTAGCCACTGGAATTTCTGTTGAAGGTTAAAAGTGCTGTAAGAAAGAAAAACACAATACAGGCATACATATACAGGCATAGCTAGCTTGTAAAATAAACCTGTAAACTGCAATTTAGAGAGTGTTCTTAATGGAAGATGTAGAGATATAGCTACAAAGTAGAATATGTTTCTGCGACTAAGTCTAAGTGCTGTTATTCAGATTAGGTGTCTTCAGTACACTTTCCCCTTTGATGGTTACCAGAGCCTGCAGTTCTCTGCGAGGAGACCCGGCACTATCAACCTGAGCAAGACTGGAACACAAGTGGTATGTGCTTACATGCTGCAAATACAATGGTATTCCTGAACGTAACTAGTTTGAGAGGATTATTTCCCAAATATACTGTCCCAGCTTGCAGCAATCTGTGGCTGAGGTATTTTCTGAGCCTTTGGGTTTTAGCTCATAGTGGCCTTTGGTACATTTGTGTGTTAGGAATTACTTACTCTTTTGGTCTCTACGAGGTAGTAGTGGTGCCAATATGTGATATAACAAAGTATATTCCTGTTTTAGCCCTGCTATCTGATAGTTTAGTTTAATGCCCTGTTCCTCCACAACCACCCCAAGACTGTGTAAAAAACAAATTTCCTCCTTCTTTTACAGGCCGTTCATGATTTTATTGATTTTATCATACCACCCACAGCTATCTAGTTCCCACATTAAAGAACCTTAATGTATTTAGCCTGCCCCAGTATTCCAGCTATCCCACGTACGTATTGCCATTTTTGTACCTCTCTGTACTCTAGCTGTATCCTTTTTGAAGTGGGATAACTGGACTACACGGAGTCTTCAAGACACAGGCTTACTATGGCTTTGTAGTGGTAAAAAAATTTTTTTTATATGGGAAGAAGAAGGGGGAAGAAATCTAACATTGTGTTTGCCCTTTCTGGCAATGGCTGAACACTGAACTGACGTTCTCAAATTGACTGTAACGATTCTCAGATCTGTTTCCTGGGCAGTGGTGGCTAATTGTATGCCCCGCAGTGTGTAGGTATTTAGGACAGCTTTTACCTGGCTGCATTTGCTGACTTTGAACTTAATCCATCAGTTTTGTTGCCCAGTCACTCAATATCGTGAAATCCTCCCCATGACTCTTCTAGGACAGCTGTGATTTTCCCCATACTGAATAATTTGTATCATTAGTAAATTCTGTTACTTTAGTGGAGCTTAAATCTAAACATGTTCTTGAGCTGGTTCTGAATAGGAAGTCAGTGTCTCTCTCAGGATGTCACATTTCTCCTATTCTCTTTTGCAAGAATAACTAACTGTGAAATTGGTAAATTTAAAGTTGCTGTCACTTAGGGAAGTTTTGCCATTTTCTATGGTTACAAAATGGTGTCAGTGCCAGTGTCCCAAGTCTGAACTGATGACTGAGTGTGAGTGGGCAGATGCCTGTGTTCAGTGGGGATGGATAACTCAAGAAATTGTTACCTGACTCAAAAAAACTTGCATGCATATTTTTCATAACTGGCTTAACAAAAAGCCAGAAGAGCAGCTAACAAACTTTTGTCTGAGCCCAAATAGTCTCTAGAAGATGCTTTTAATGCAATTTTGCTCCAAAAGTCATCTTGGAAATTCAGCTTCTTTAATTCTTTGAATCCTTTGAGCAGTTCTGGTTCCTTCCATTCTGCAAGGAATTCTGTGTTGACAGCTTTGTTGACTTCCTTTTTTTAGTTTACTTGACATTATATAGATTCAGATTTCCATGCAGTCTTTGTTTCTTTGTGGACAGGCACATAAACACGTGTGTATGCACATGCACACACGCACACTTACACCTCTCTCTGAGAAAGTTCCAGTAGATCTATTGTCTTTGGGAAAATCAGCAAGTTTTCTCTTTAAAATGCTGGCTCTTATTACAGCTAGTAGAAGGCCCAAGCATGCTGCTTATAAGACAAACTTGATTCATTTAGTCCACCATGCAGTTACAATCATCGCAAGCTTGCTGTAGAGGTTTTACAATCTCTGTGGCAGGGCAGCTTCAGTACAGTGTCTACCACCGTCATTTTGAGTTGTTAGGTAGGGTTGTAACTTGAAAAATTGTCTGTCTCAGCCAGAAAAAGGAGTAGTATTTCCTTTCTTTGTCTGTTAGATTAAAGATTGACTTAATCTTTCTAGTAGTGCAGTAATTGCAAGAGTATCATAATGGTACTGACCATTTGAAGTGTATTACAAACCTCAGCATATTTATCCACAGGCATTTAAGCAGACATGAACAACTGACTTTAAAATCACTGAATTTAAAGTAATGTTTTGTTAACATTCTGTACTTTGAAAGTAGGCATACATCCTCCCACCCCACTTTTTTTCCCCACAGAGAACTGTAAAATGCAGCACTCAGTGTTTCCAAAGCTGAATTCTCTTAAAATTTAATTGAGGAAGCTGTGATCCCATAAAAAAAAATTCCCGCCTTACTTGGTTGTTAAAACCAAATTTCATACATCTGGAAAGCGCTGTTCATTTCTTGTGTTACACAAAATTAGCACGTCAGCTGAATGGAAAAGAAAACAAGGGATGACACATTCTGCCAGTTATATTTATACTGTGCTGCTTGTATCAAATATAAAGAAAAAAAAAAAAAAAAAAAAAAAAAAAAAAACCAAACCACAAAACATGCAGGAACATGACAAATGCAAAAGTAATAGACCATTAAATTTACCCGAACTGCATTCATTACTGTGGAATCTGTTCTGGTAAAGATCAGATTTCCCAGCAAAGAGGGATAGTCTTTCTGCATCTTGCTCCCCAGAAGTTATGGCTATTTGGACATAAATCTTTTCTCATGACCCACCCAACAGGTGGATGATGAATTTGAGGCACTTACAATACATTGTCGTTAAGTGTGGATTGTTTGTTTATGTTTTGTGCCACCTTTTTGTTGTTGCTTGTAGCATTTGTTCATAACATTAAAAGCAGTTAAGCTGAATGGAGTGAACATGTAAAAGTATCTGCATGATGGTTATTTGGCATTGTTCCAAAGTGTGATGCTTGTTCTTTTCACTAACAGATATCCTAGTAAAAATAGCAATAAACTTCCTAAAAGAAAAGCCCTGTGTCACTGGAAGGATAAATAGTGAGAGAAAAAAGTAGATAGGACTCTCAATTTTGTGCCTCTCTGCTGGGCCTGGATGGATCACAATCCATAAGCTTTTGGCACCACTCAAAGCATAATAGCATAAATGCATAAAAGCATAATAGCAGTGATAGATATTTCATGTAGAAGTTTAATGCCATTATAGATAAGCTCCCAGTATTCATCAGCTACAGAGGCACAGAGCTTCCCGTGCTTGTACCTAGCAAAGTTTCCTGACCCAAACCAGACACACACAAGCATCCCAGAGAATGGCAGTGAAGTATTATCATTTGAGGCAAGATGTAAAACTAATGGAGTTTCTCCGCAGAAAATGAGCAAACAGAAAAAGGAAAATGATGGGATGACTGTTTCTGCTGTCTATGGTTCCAAATTTAGATGTACTTGAAGCAATAAGGGAGTCAGATTCAATGAAATCTAGTCTAGCATGATTCATGGTATGTTTTCCAATGAAAATGGTCTTTATGCTTCTGTCCTGTCACTGGTAGGGCATTTGGGACTGAAAAGATCTCTTTTGTGTTCCTGATTCTGCCACTGACCTAACTGTCGCCTTAGTCAAATCACTTCATTCCCATATGTCTCTCCCATTTCCAAAGCTTTGCCTGCAGGGTTTTTTTCCCCCCGCTACATGTTTATACTGTACTTTATAAAGTACTGCCATGATCTCTTGATAGCATCTGCTCATTGCAGAAGAGATGCATTACTGCCATTAGGATTGGCAATAAAACTTACTGGTGGAGCATTATCTAAAAATCCTTGCTTCCAAACTAGAACAATGTCATTCAGCTGCTTAGAAGACTGTTGATTGCTCTGGTTGCTACTTGTAGTTTCAAAGTCAATGATTCATAAGGCTTCAATATAAATCTCTTGAGATGCCTTTGCTATTGTGTTATTGCATCCTTGTGAGGCTCACAAAAATTTTATGTGTTTAAAAATGTTTAGTTTTCTGTTAAGGCTGTAGAATTTTAGTAAATGGAATAGTAGTTTTAGGAACTGGTGACAGAACTTTCTTTTTTTTTTCTTTTTTTTCTTTTCTTTTCTTTTTTTTTTTTTTTCCCTTCTGTAGGATCAGGGACTATGTGTGAGCTTAAGAGTGAAATTTAATAAAACATCCTTAGTATCTATCTCCCTTACTCTAGCCTATGATTGTTCTGAAGAAATTTATGCTGCTTTGTAGCACTTCATACTATGTCTGAAAATACCTTTTCTGTCAACACACAAGAAAATAGGTAATTATACTGGCAGAATTGTTGCGCAGCAAAATAGGCTTAGCAAAAGATGGGGTGTTCAGGTTTCCAGCTGGGATTCTGTTGAGTGATTTTAAAGAGCCCTGCTGCTCCTTTGCTGCTCTGCAAACGCTGACTGTGTGGAAGGGAGCCAACATGGAGTAATTAAAAAAACTTCTCAGAGTACTTCAGGAAAAGCTCCAAATACTAGGCATACTGTAACACAAGAACAGCACAGAAAGATGTGTGTCGTTCTCTTCTGCTTCAGCTGCGTCAATTTGTAAAAGATTAACACAAAAAGAGCTTCTATTATTTTTAATTAGATATTAGCACCTGTGGGGTACTCTACAGTTCTAAACATACAGTTTAGAACTCAATCAGTTATGAAATGTAAGAAATTGCTGGCAGGAAATACTTGAACGAGTATTTTATTACATTCATTAGGTAAAAAAATTTCCCCAGAAGAAGCAACAGTATTTAGAAATGCACACATGCTCCTTTCGTATTTTTCGTTGTTGTCTCTGTCGGTATATTGTTTTTTCCTTAGTTCAGTTGACAGAAGAGAAACTGAGTTTTTTCTGTCATTTCAGTATGATCCTGTACAGCGTAAGCAAGGCAAAAAGTATTGCATCTGCAATTTTCTGGTTTCTAAATTGAACTTGTGACAACCAAGAAGCCCAGAGAGTAATAAAAGTGGAGGGTCTCACAGCAAACCCCTAGAATGAGACTGTTCATATTGGAATGTTTCAGCAAAAGAAAAGTTGTTTCTTTTCTTCTTCCTATGGTAGTCAGACACACATTTATGGGTAAAGCATGGTTTTAGTCTGAAAGAGTAGGCAAAATGCTGGAAATGGCATCAAATGTACAAAAAGGTTTAATCTGACAGTGTTGGCCAGTAGTTGGTGTATGAGAGGTGAAATGCTGGAAATTGAATGGCATTCGTCTGAAAGCAAATTTTGAAAAAAGTTTGCACACTTTTGTATCTGTGAAAAGTTACAGAAAATGAAATGTTTTTGTAAAATAATCTGAACTTTCCCTTCTGTAAAATATTTTTCCAATATTGAATGTTTCTAAATGCAAAAAGCTCTGCTAGACTAGCAACATCCATACCCACAAAGGCTGGTGTTTTATGTGCTCTGGCTTCATATTCTGCAGCTGACATTTGAGAAAGAGCACTACTACCTTTGACAAGGCTTGCTCTTAGTTAGCAATGTACAAATGTTATTTATAGACCACAGGAGTCCTTAGAGATAAGTAATTATATTTCATCCCTTTTTTATGAAGAATGAACCTCAAGCTTTCAAAGAAATATAATGCTAAGAATTTTCTCTGGCAGGAATGGCTGATGCTAACCCTAGTTTTGGTAATAATGGTTGTGTAGCCTTGGGCGAGTTGCTTAACTTCTGCGAAAATCAGTTTCCTAGTAAAATGTGACGTAGTTATGTTTGCCTTACGGATGCACTTTGAAGCATAACCAAATAGTCTTGATTCAATTCTAATTAAGTGCAACATATTATTAAGGCCAATGAAGTGGCTGGCCTAAGATATAAAATATAGAAGCTCCTGGTCCACCATATGTTTTTAATCCATACTAACACTTTTGCCTTAATTGAGGCAGTACTGCACTGAAACAAGACTGCTGTCATCTTGGATTATTGAAGAACACTAGTTTTTAAATAAGATCGAAAAGCTGGTTTTGGGGAAAAAAAAATCAAAAGAAATGGTAATTTCTGTGGCACAAAAAATTCCTGATATTAATTGTCAAAATGAGCTATGCATCTTTTTGTGAGATTGTTTTCATTAGATTTGGGCCAATAGCAGCATCTTATTGGATACCCTGTCTGGAAGGGAATCAAACGAACTATGGCTCCCATCTTCCCAACAGACCAGAAGTCTACATTTCCCAGAGCAGATGGGTGTTTCAAGTGATCCTCAGAAAAAGCAGTGTTTGGCATTTCTTTAATTTGAGTTATGAATTTGCAAATAGAAACTTTCTTCATTTTTCCAGTTAAAAAGTTTAGCTTAAGCAAGATATGTATGATAATGGAAAATGTTTACTGTCACTGTAAGAAGGCAGTGGTGGAAAATCTCTAGCTTTTGACCAGCTTTAGTTGTTTAAAAAAAAACCAAACCAACAAACCAAACCAAAAAACAACAACGAAAGAACTGTGTGGCAGTTTTAAGGATATTGAAAAAACTTGGATATTTTCTTTTTAATTATAACCTGGTGTTTTATTAATGCTTGTGAATATAGCAGGGTTAAGCCTTTTAATAAAAGTATGCTTCAGGCCAGATCATATTTTATCAAAAATCTTTTATGCATGGTATTAGGCACTAACGATATGCCAGATTCAAAAGGGAAATAACTGTACTTGTACTTTAGGAGTGAAGTGAGATCTGACAGGAAAGACTGACAGATTTTTTTGCTGCTAGTGAGAATTTCTGTGGGCTATGCCAACCAAAAGAGCAAACTGGAGTTTCAAAATAGTGCGTGTAGAAACTGCCACCTAATTATCCTTCTGAAGTGAGATTGCAGAGGCTCATTTAGGATGCAGAAGAGCTGGTAAGCCCAGTACTGCAGCCCTCCTACAGCTCATCAGCTCCTTGCTGTGGGGAAGAATAGCACCGTGGGTCAAGCTCCTCCGGCTCAGCTGGCAAGCAGAGGGCCAGCATGTCCTCCACTCCCCATAGCCTCCAGCCAGCAAAGCCTCTGACGCCTCTTTCATCCATCCCAATTGCACCTTCGCATGGTTGAGCCTCGCACGGGGAAAAGCAGCAGTGCTACTATAGCAACTCGGCCCCTGGTGCATCCCTTTCCCTCGTTACCACCATTGTCTTCCTGTTTTCATTCTCACTAAAACACACGTTTTCATTTTGAAGGACTTGTGCTACATGTCCCATTGCTCGGGCTCCAGAAAAGAAATCCCTTTGCTGTCAGAGCTCATCTTTTTGAGCAACAGGCCCCAATTCTGCCCTCAGCAGGCTATGCCAGGAAGCACTGGTAGCTCCTGCCGTGTGGGTGGATGTTGACAACATTGATATTGCCTGTACACAACCATCAGAGCAGAATTTGGACCACTGGAGATATTAATGCTTGATTTGTGTGACCATCTCCTTGGTTTCTTCAGCACAGATTTTTTCCAGTGGCCACAGTCCTTTTTCTGCTGACTGAGGATATGGACATAACTATCAAACGTGTTTGTCCAGTGCTTCATGCTGTTCCCTTCTTGTTAAGAGATTTAAGACTTCATCTGCATGGAATATTTCAGCAACCAGGAAGGGATTGCTGCCATCATTTTGTGCCATGCAAGGCCAGGTTTCCTATCCAACAGACTGTAGCAGTGTTCTTCCATCCTGGATGTAGCCTCAATTCCCCTTTCCTAATTTTAGCTACTTAACTGAGGCAAGTAATTTAGGAGCCTGTTGGCCCCAGTCTCCATTTGCTGTCAGCAGAGAGAGTTAGGCAGTTGAAGTGGGTGATTCAGCTCTTCAGTGGGCTGCGCTGGCTGCCAAAAATGCCTCCTCTCCTAAATGAGAGGCCAGCCTCAATTTTTTCGCTGGCTTCATCCCATCCTGCCATATGACTGCTCTTACAGTGTAAGAGGAGTCCTCTGTTCAGGCTAATGAATAACTGAAGAATTGCCTTCCTTTTATATGTCTAATTCTTTACTTTTGCCCTTTTTTGCTGTATGTGAAAGGGGATGTTTGAATACAGGGTATCTGGAAGACTATAAGACATTAGGAAAAGAGGACAAACCTCCATTTTGTTTTTGCTTGTACCTGCTTTTGATTCTCTTAGAGACAAGAAATAGTGTAAAAAACAAACAAACAAACAAAAAACAAAAAACCACAAGTTCTCAAACATTTTCCCAGCTGTATTGGATATTTTTCTTTAAAAGCTGGATTATTGTTTGCATTCCGTATATTAGCTCCCTGGCTTCCAGGTGAGCAAGGCACATTTTATGTTAATATCTTTGTAAGCAAACAAACATAAATTGGCTTAAGTTGACCTACTTTAGCAGTTCAAACAGGATTTTCAGAACATGGAACCTGCCTGAATGTGGCAGTTTATCCTGACACTTTCAGGTGTTTTCAGGCATATTTGTAATGTGCCATACAGTCAGGCTATGTCTTAGTGCCATTTACAATTCTTTTGTGTATTTAGGGGAAAACAGTACCTTTTTTAAGGTTTCTTATTTCTTAAAACAGTTACCCACACTACTTCTGTATTTTCTTTGTTTCCTTTTTCTTTTTCCTCTTTTTTTAATTTCCCTTTTTTCATCAGAATCCATTATGCTCTTTGCTTCCAGTCTGTATAAAAGTTGTGTCATCTGTTTGGAGAACACATGCGCTCAACATGTATTGTCAATATTGTTTAACATTGTTATTGTTGTCAGCAACATCTTAAGGCCATTTGCAACAGAATCAAGTATGCTTTCAGTAAACTTTGGCATTAATTTACGTTTTCCGGCTTGCTTACGCTAGAAAATAAAAGTAAGGGGGGAGAGAGAAGTTAGAGAAATACTGCTAGAAATGTTTGGCCAGTGCAATTACTTCTTTGTGGGNTTTTTTTTTTTTTTTTTTTTTTTACATTGTTTGTCTTTTTCCCCTGAAGTCTGGTGTGCTTACAGGCCACAATTTTAGAGTACCTATTTAAGACCATTCACTCAGGGAACGGAGGCATTCCCTCACATTAGCAGGCCCATTTGTGAGTGACCTTCGGGATCTGAAGAGAAATAATTGTAGAAAATTAACATTTCTGTTTAATCTGTAGTGTTTTGCATATATCGTGAAATAGTGCTTTCAAAGAGTGAGTAAATTTAAGAGGATGGTGATGTTTTCACAGATACTCCCTGAGCAGAGGAATCAGTTTAATTTATTAAGTTATCAGAAATTGGTTACTTGATCAACTTTAATGAGAACAGTTTTTCATTATAGCCTGTTTTACCTGAAGGCTCATATGCACAAGCAGAGTACTGCAATCTTGGGTTGCAAACCATATGCTAATATTAAATTCCAAACCAAAAACTGTTTTCAGTTACTTTTTAATTAAAATTCCTGGCATTTTCTATTGATAATGTTATAGGTTCCAGAGACAAAACAGAAACATACTTTACACTTGAAGACTTTTGTGTGAGATTAATAAAAGGACAACTGAACACGCCCAGTAAAGAGTAGGAGGCCACGTCTGCTTCTCTTCGGTTGTGTGGAATCAGCTCTACTCCACAAAATGGCAACCACACCTGTAGGTCAATTCCCTGGATACGTAAGGGTAGGGTGTACCAAAAAATCAGGTAACTATGCTTCACGCTAAAACCCTTTGTTCAAAATTTCATATATGCATACGCAATTCTGCACCAATGCCTAATCTGGTCATAAGCAGTCCCTGCACACCCCTGAACTTACTCTGCACAGCTGGACTTAAATACTTATTGTATCTTTTCAGTACAGTTGGTTATGTTGTTATTGCTTCCGCAAAAGGGCAGAGTTAGATGTTGCACCACTTCTGAGGTTTGTGTGTAAGAAGAGGGATTGAAGGCAATGGTTCTGAGCAGGTGMAATATCCATTTCCCCAGTCAGCGGTAACAAAAATATTCATGTTAAAGCATTGTTTTATGGTAGTCAGTAACTAGTGTAGTATTTTTCTCAGTCTCAGAAATAGGTCACAAATTCAGAAAGATTGAATGAAAGCATTACCTTTTCTTGTGGTTTAAAGTTTTGGGATTTCTTTTTCATTTTCAGCGTTTAGTTCAGCTCCCGTGAGAGAGGAAAACAGAGAAATAGATGATTTTTTTTAAAGTGTCAAATCATAGCTTTCAGAAGAAAATGTTCCAAAGAATAAACTATTCAAGCTTTATTGGATGTGTTTTAAGAAGTCACAAATGTTACACTGTAATTCATTCTGTTTTGCTGATTTTTATGCTGGAAATGCGTTTCATCTGTAAATGTGAAGGAAAGAAGCAAAGACTTTAAGAGCAAGAAATATCAAAGCAGATTTTTGTTCTAGGTTATTCAGTGTTCACTAATTTTCTGAAAGATGTCAAAACATCACTTTGTCCATCTGTCTGCTTGTAGAATGCTGTCACCTGGTTTAAATACTTTTCAGCAGAGTTTGAAATGATCATATTATTTGTGAACTGGAAAGCAATGCATGAATCTTTCACTGCAAATGAAATGTTGGATAAATCTTCATAGCACACTGTTATAGCTGTTTTCTATATTTCGCCAGTAGGAATTACTCAGACCTCAAAGCCAAAGTTTATTTTCCATAGCCCAAAACAAGAGTTGGTGTAAATCAACATTGTGCTACTCACTTCAGAACAGCTATGTTGATTTATTTATTTCAGAACGTGACCTCATTAGCCCAGCTGGGCAGAGGTCAGGTGCAACAAAGATTGAAATCAAGAGTAGTATTTTTCAATAGCAACTTTAAGTAGCCTTCCTTTCTTTGAGAATGTCAGCACTTTAAAGCCTGATTGTATGGGCTCTTCTAGGGTAGGCAATGTATTCTGGGTCATGTTTGGGAAGCCAGAAAATCTGTCTAGTCATATCAAGCTCGTATTTTTTATAACATTCAGGGATATTAGACTTCAAGGTAAAAGTTGTTTTTCCAGAAAATTGGGCAAGGAGACTGTACTAATGCTTGCCCACTTGTTGGCCATAGTCCAGGGTGACCTAGAGCAAAACCAGTATCTGTCTTTTTGGTGGGGATAGGCCATAATTAATTTGAAAAGTTGTTTACTGTTTATTTACTTTTCTTAAAAATTCAGCAGTTAAAGACTTGTAATGTTAGAATGAATTATTCAGAGGTGAATTGGTCAGGACCTGGTGCTTTTGTAGTTTGTTCCATTTATCATCATCTAATGCAGTGTCTATAAACAGCATATTTACTGTAGCATCGGTAGTCATCTGGTAGTGTGGGTCTGTATTAAGAAGTGCACTTAAAGAGGGAAAAGGTTCTATTTTGCCATCCTTGTCCATAAATTTATTTAGTGTCAAGATCTTACTTTACCTTATGGAAGGCAATCGGGTGGAGAAGTTGGGAGGATGCAGTTGGAGAGGAGCAGAGGAGAGGCAGCAGCCTGGGGTGGCACAGGCTCAGCAGGGATGCAGGTACAGAGATCAGAGTTGAAAGGTGGTGCTCATCGGAGACAGCTGTAGTGCTGCTGCTGCCATCCCTTGTGTGGCCACGCTGTGTGGCCCCAGGACCTTCACGTAAGGGCTTGTGTGTTACATACTGTGTGGGAGCAAGACAAATTCATGCAATGTGAGAATGCAGATTTTAGGTTGCATTTATAGATTGTGAGTAGCTTGTACTGGAGACTGAACTCTCGGCATATTTTGATGCATAATGCTGCATCTAATTTTATAGTTGTTAAAAGATGGGCTTTTATGCTGATTGTCAGCTTCTCAGGCTGCCCATAAGACTACCTTAGCGCCAAAACCATAACAACTGTTCAGTGATTTATCAGTTTTCTTATTGTTAAAGTGTATGATAAAAACTATAAATCATAGGTTGATAAGACTTACTTAACTGGACAAATACAATGAAATTAATAAAAGGCAAATTTCCCCATAGCCAACCATATCCACAAAGTTGCCATCAGAGTGCTGCTAGGCCTCTGGTGGAACAGCTCATCCTCTGTCAGTGCCTCTCACCTGCATGTTCTAGGTTGGGCCCATGCTGCTTGAGATAGGGTTTGCGGTAGAGGATTTTGTAGRGGTCAAAGCTTTCCTGGTTATTGGTGAAGCAACCTTGCATATTGTTAAAAATACCTGGTTATAAATTGTTACAGATCGTTAATATTTCTTGTAACAATATTGGTCTGTACAGTCCCTGCTTTTTGGGAGTTAATGAACCCTTCAATGGAAAGGGCAAACTCAATAATTACGCTGATATGTGGAACAGCTTTTTCCATGCTGATGTACATGGTTGTCTCAGTGGTGGCTGGGCCAGCTGCAGCGTGAAGCTGGAGGAGGAGGAGGCTCCGTCCCCTCCTGCCTAGGGCCTGTGCCAGGCTGGATCCCAGCTCTGTGCAGAAGCAGCCCCTGGACAATGCTCAGTTTCACTAAGCTGCTGCCCTTCTGCGGCACAGGCACAGCAGGAGCAGATCGCCTGTCTCTGAGCTGCCAGGATGTCATCTGCCTGGGCAGACCCCTCTCTCCTCTATGGGACAACCCCTCGACTTCTCTGCTTGTGGCTTAGCTCTGCCATGCAACTACCAGTGGTGACAGGGCAGAGGCCCATGGGCAACACGAAAGCACCCATTGCCTCCTCACTATCTCTGTGCTGATAGTCAACACCACCTTTTCCACTTCCAGGTCATTGATTTCTTGGCAAATTGTCTCTGGTGCTATGTTGCCTCAAATCAGGTTCTTTTTTCTGTTGATCCCCCTTGGTGTATAAAAAGTATTTTGGTTTTTAGGTGGAATATCTGATGCATAGCTATGGAGAATGAGTTACTGGTGGGACATCAAAGAAGCCAGAAGGGGCATCAGGCGTAATGCAGAAAGAACTGACCTCACCCCTTCCATTTCCTTGAATTTCTCACGAGTTCAGGAAATGTGGTAATCGGGAATTTGCAGTAAGGTAGCCTGGTAATACAAAAGAAAACAAACTGCACCACCAACAACCAGTGCTGGTCTTTGCCTGGCTGACTCTAAAATCCACAGGGCTTAAGCCCCTCTCCATCAGAGCTCCTGAACAACACACACCCTTGCATGGAAACTGCGCAAGTTTGAAACATTCTTTCTGCTCGTTATTTGCAGAATCAACCACTCTTGTTGAAGCCCTTTAGCAGCCTTTGTGCATTGCCGTGACCCTTCCACAAGGCTCTTTGGAGGAAACCTACCCTCCCTTTACCTAACAGTTCATAAGTAATTGTTGGTTAACCAGGAATTTTACCCCACACTTCACATTTGTGAACAGCTTGGAAACTGTGATGTCCATAATAGGAGGGAGAGGCTCAGAATTTTATGGTATGCATGGTAATAAAAAGCAAAGCAATTGTCACATGCGTTTTGGCTTGAATCATGACAAGAAGCAGATGTGTGGCATGCCTTTTCCTTCGCTTGCATGTATGCCAAATGACGCAAAATTCTTAAATGTTTTCTGCTTTTTGTTGCAATTTAATCTTCTCCTGAATAAACTGAACACGACAGTGAGTCCATCCAGAGTAGTTGCAGTTTGACATTTCTGTGACTTTTCAGAAAGTGCTTGATTTACATTTCTTTTGAAAGAAAGTAGGGGAAGGATTATATTTATCTTGTGGTGAAAAGATTAAGTGTGTTTTCAGGTTAGAAAACTGTAAAAAGCATACTCTGCGTTTGCAAATAATGACTGTATATTTTAACAGCACAGAGGCCAGTGAACTCTCTTGTATAACTTAGAGCTTTATTTTTTTGTGTTTAGATGCACATGTCTGCTCAGAAATACAGGCATTGTTAAATCCAGTTTAATCTAGGGAATCCAATATCAAGAGTGACATGTACCGTATACAACAGTGGATGGTAATAGAGAGCTCTGTAAGACGTTCTTGCTGATAAGCATATCACCAGGGTGCCTGCACCATTTGTGTTTAGTTTTTCAGATATATTACTATGACTGCAGATTTCCACTCTTACATATATGTGTTATCCTACTCTGAGCCTTCCTAAGCTCTTGTCCTCAGTGGTATTCTGTGGCAATGAGTTCTACAAGCTATTTGTGTATGATGAAGTGCATTTCCTTTCCAGTATAATCCTATGATGAGAAACAGAGATTACGGGGGTCATTCTAATGCCAAGACCTGCATAGGTAGGTCTGGCCCATTTGCAGAGTCAAATGATCATGAGGTCAGCCCTCAATTCTTACAAAATTTAGCAGATCGTCCACAATTTAGACAACTGAGTCCATTAAATGAGACAATTTCATTTTAACCATATAAAGCTGGGTAATAAACTTTCTTGTAATAATTTTCAGTCTAACAGGAGATGCCTCTTTTGGGCTAGTTGTATGAAAGACGCTCTATTTTAAATATCCAAAACAGACTTGTAAAATGGTTATAAAGCTACAAAGCATTTCTGAGCTTGAACCACATTTCAAATTAGAGCAGCAGTCTTTTTCTGCAAATACAATATGTGTAATTGCCACTGCATGAAATGTTTATCTTATTTTGCTAGGCAATAAAAGTAAACTTCAGTTCTCACTATCTTCTGGCTTCCATGATTGCTTGTGATTTAAAAAGCAGTGCACAGAGATCAGCTTAGCTTCTTGTATGCAGGGTTTTGTGCAAATGCAGTTAAAAACAGTGAAGATCTCAAAATCAGGAGGAAAAGAAATGTCACTAAGTATCATAATGCTAGATTGTGAGTGGTCCAGTTAAAAGATACTGATAAAGAAAGATTACCAGAATTCTTCGTCCCTCCAACCTTTCTCCCCATGAACTTTTATTGGTAA
This sequence comes from Phoebastria nigripes, assembly GCA_035582835.1. Classification (NCBI taxonomy): domain Eukaryota; kingdom Metazoa; phylum Chordata; class Aves; order Procellariiformes; family Diomedeidae; genus Phoebastria; species Phoebastria nigripes. The sequence goes on along the minus strand of JAYKAV010000283.1, from coordinate 119,194 downwards.
TAGCAATCATATAACAAGATGGATTTCAGTCAAGTTGAGAAGGGCTCCTTTAGCACTGTGTAAAGCCATAGAAAGGGGTGAATCTGATAGAACAAACAGAAGCAAACAAAATTAACATCTTTTTAAGAACTATTCTAAATGCTGTTCATCCCAGCACACCTGGAAGCATTAGATTTGTCTTTAGACATTGCTGTGTACGTGTCTCAACTGCTAGCATAACTCTGAGAGATGTAGAAGAATCCTTAACATACGTTAAATGTTCTTAATGTTCATTTTTAGTAAGATTAGTGATCTGAAGCTTTTCTACTGAAAACCATAAAGTAGAATTTCAAGTAAAAGTCTTGCTTTAATTGAATTACCAAGCTAAACAGAAACTTCAGAGGCTCCAGTAGTGTTAAATTCTGTCTTACTGGGGGATGTAGACATTTTGTAACAGTTCCACATCGAGACTAAAGCTGGTTTCCTCTTTTGAGTTCATTAATACCTGTTGTAACTGTAGTTCTTTGGTCCAAACGATCTAATTCTTCAGACAATTCAGGAGAAGAAATGGAAAAAAAACCCAAAAGCACACCACYACTTTAAGACATTTTATATTTTAAAATATTGTCTTCTTACTCTCATATAATTTTTTTCCATTTTGCTTCTGTTCATTAAAAATTATCCTAGCCTCCACAAATAATTTCACATTCCAAGAAAATATGTGGACCATGAGCAGAATTTAATGGATGCTGGCAGTATATTTTTGAAACCTTTACTGCACACTGAATAATCAGTTATATCATCAGTTACATACAGCAATATATTCTATTACTGAGGAGAGCAAAGATGCAAATTTAAGATTAGCTGAATGGTATAATTGGAGCAGAGTAATGGTGAGCGATGAGACATTGTATCACAATGGGGAATTGGCTGCATCTCTTAATTGCTCATGGCCAGGCTTTTATCTATAGACTTTTCTTTTTTTTAAAGGATGAATTTTTGTAGGTAAAACTGAATTCCACTGAAACTCCTAATGTTGTGCACTCAAACATGATCTCCTTCTCAGGTGAGAAATTATTTAGGAATAACAAATTGAAAGTTAATACATTAAGCAGTTATTTAAAGTGAACACAAGCTTTTTTAATTGCATTCCCTACAGAAATGGTAATAAGGATTTCTTATTCCTTGTTCACAGAAATAGTGAAATTTATAGCTTGTTTTGTGAGAGCCTGTAAGAACTGCTTGCAAAAATCCTACTGGAAAGAAAAAGATTATGCATTAGTCCTGTACTTCTTACCTCTACAGCAGTTCAGCAATCCCACCAGAGTCACTAGGTATGAAAAAGATGTGGAGATTAGGCAGCCAGCAATATTTCATACTGATGCTAGATGCGTGTTTAGTGTTAAGTATTCAAACCTGAATTGTGTGAATGTGCTGCCTTAAAACAAGAAACCATTTGCTGGTGGAAGATGTTTGGAAGGGTAGTTACAAAGTTTGGATTTCTTTTCCCCACTTTATTCCCGCCACAGATCTTGCAGTTTAATATTATTCAGATTGTTTTGGGTTTTTTTTCTGCAGGATGTGCACAATTGCAGTGTTTTTTTCAGGGGACTGAAAATACCAGTTCTGGAAAAAAAAAAAAAAAAACCCTAAACCTAAAAACAATTTACTTGATGAATAAGAGTAATCTGTAAATTCCTGTTTTTTTTGCAGAAGGGGCAAGTGCTGACCTAAACTCTTAACTGTCACATGCTTTACCCCTCTGCCTTCCACTGATGGATGGATGTACTAGGTGAGCTCCTGTGGCAGTCAAGGGAGCATTCTGCGTGATACCAGTCACCCTCCAGTCCATTTGAGAAGGAGGGAGAAGACAGTGCTAAGTACCTCTCAGAAATCCTTCCACTTTTATCCCGAATTCTTCACCTGGAAAGCTTCTTACAAAAATTAGTTACCTACATATGGAACAACATTTCCTTCTTTGACTAGATAACTGTTTTATATAAAAATAAAGGGCCGTTGTCATACACTCTTTTTTGGCAAGAAGTCAACTAGGTAAATACGCAGTGTGAGGTGGTAGCAACTAAATATATTTCTTAGAAAAGTTATTCCTGCAGCTGATATGAACAGGCATGTTATGATTATTTCTTAAGTTTGTTCTCATTTGCCCTGTTCTCAGTGTGAATTGTTTCAGAATTTCTGTCTGAAGGCTCTAGCATTTTATAGCTCTGGCTGTTTAAGAATGATCACTAATTAAACAAACACAATTGCCCATCTTTCATGTGAAAAATTAATGTCCTACGTTTTTCCTGTCCCCTTGGAGTTATCAGTGCTTTGTGTTTCCCTACTTATACATGAAGTCGTCTCCACTCACCTCCCTCGACACTCCCTGTAAAACAAAGAGTGCAATCGAAGATGTTCCATGACCAGCACTTACTGAGTTGCATTCGTTAAGTATTCTAAGAGAGCAGCTCGCTTCAAATGGACTCTGTGGATTTTGAAGCTTGGTCATCCATTCATTAGCTTAATGCTGAATCAGAAATTCCATATTGCTGTTGTGGTAGAAAATACAGCAATCCTCTTAACACAGCTTCCATCTGACACATTGGCAAGCAAGCTCTTATTTTTGCTTCTTGATATGCATTCCACTTATCTCTCAAAGGAATAGGAGACCAATATCTTGTCAGTGTTTTGATTTATGATTAATTGTTAAAGGACCAAATTTTCTGCAGTAACATAAAACTTGGGAGTGGAAATATAAATTATTGTATTGTTTTCTTTGACACAAATATCTGCTTTGACTTCAGGGAGTTTTATCTTGCCATGTTTAAGTCTCTTAATGATACCAGCAGGTACTTTTTTACTTCAGAAGATTTATTACTTTCCAGTGAAGTAAGGGATGATAAAAGTATTAAAAAAAACCCAAAACAAACCCAAACCTCTCTCCTGTTTTGCTCTGGGGCTTCCTACCTTTTTTTTCCCCCACAAGTCTGGAGATCTGTGTGGAACTGTTGCTCAAGCAGCAGTGCTGTTGCAGTTTTGCACACAAGTTACCTTTAAAATGATTTACAATTGATTTTTTTTTTTTTTTTTTTAAGAGTAGCATCCTTTAATTGCTAGAACTTTCTTCTTCCACTTTCACATACATGGGGAGAAGAAAGAACAGTGAAGGCGTGCACTGGGAGGAGAAATGCCCTAAAACTTCTGGGCATAAATGTCACATTCCTATTTCCCTCATGTCTGTTAAGTAACATTTTCCTCTGTTTTGAGAGCTGACAGTGTGAACTGTGTCGGAGCTTCATAGCCTTAGAAAGATTAGCAGGCAGCCCACAAAGGCACATGCAGGTAGATAACAGAAGGCGACACTGATAGAGGTGACAAGTGAGCATTTGTGTCACTTTCTGATGCCTATTGACTTGGCACTGGGCTATAAGCAGTTGTGGCAATTAAGAATTAAGAACAACATTGAAGAATTAAAACTCATGTGAAGGCTCTCTGAAGGTACAGATGGGCATGGCATGCCATACTGAAAAAAAAAGTACTGAGGGACATTTACCAAATGTAAAGATGAATCCAATTCGTTCTACCCAATGAAACAGGATCATTTTGATAAAGTAATCAGCAGTGACAGACTCCTTCCTTGGGGAGACTCTTAACCAAGTCCTGGATAATTTCTTTGAATCAGCCCCAGAAAATGTTTGGCTGTCAACTTCATCCCGTTTGCTGCCAATCAGCAAATTTCCTTCCAATAAATTAATTCCAGGCACACCCTATTGGTTTGGCTGTTCTCTTTCAAGCACAAGGCTAACATCAGACTTTGAATTAAAAACTACTTACAACTTTACATGGACATCTTTGCTAGCTTTCAAATTCACTGCATTGTTGTTTGAGATTGTATGCAGTGCATTCCTTATGAGAATTTTTCACATACTTGCACACTCTTGAACGTTTTGGCACTCCTGCAGGGTTCTTAATTAACTGCTGTTTCATAAGGAGAAAAAATATTTCAGTCTAATGTATAAAATGTTTCTTGGGTTTTTTTTTTAAAAAAAAAAAAAAAAAAAAAAATCTCAATGGAATCTAATGTTTCTGACTGCAAATGAACTTCAGACAGAGAACTTGCTTTACGTAAAAACTACACAATTCACATAGCCAGTGCACTTTTTTTTAAAAAAAAAAAAAAAAGAAAAAATCTCAAAGGAAACTAAAAATTCCTTAAAATGTTAGAAGTGAGAGAAGTTATTTGTCACTTTTATTGAATATCTATTTACTTCCCTGTGTAACTCTCAATTTTATATGTGGTTTGAAACATGGATTTATGCAGAATTCCACACTTGGTAAGGCCAAGGTTAGTCTTGCATACAGAAAGGTGTTGGTATGATTTTTCTGCTTTCCAGATAGTACTGAACGCAGAGCTTTAAAATAGCTCAGAGCTTTAAATAGCTCAGAGGTATACAGAGGCGGGGACAGGGGTATTCTTTGTACCAATGATATGGAAACACTCAGTTCTTCCTCTTTGTGTTTCAGCCTTCAAAGAATTCATATGATCTTTAAAGCAGTATGGAAAAAGGTGGTTGTGGGTATAATTAGGTGATCAGATGTTTAGTACTAGTTGGAGTTTAGTTACAGTGTCCTAGCACTTGTCTCAGTTAATGCAATTTCTCATAAGGATCTTTCAGATTTTGATTGTAAGAGTGCCTTGGGTGATAGTCTGCTGGATTCTGTTGGCATGAGGTCAGGTGGAGAACAGTCGACCAGTTTCAGGAGAAAGAGTCCAATTAGAAACAAAGAGGTATTTTTTCTTCTGTGTTTGTGTTTTTTATAAGTTCATCCTCAACTTATGAATCCAGTTCATGGTGTTGCTAGCTCTTTGTGTGAGTTCAGAGACTGCCTATTGGAAACAGAGAGGGTGACTTCTTATTTCAAGAAGTTTTATCAGACCAGTGCTCCCTGAATGTTTGAGTGTCCCTTGGTGTGATCAAAATGAGCTTCCGTAAGTCTGAGTGTGTGTGGGCCTCGGTTTCTGTGAGAACGCTTTGTATTTGGGCTCTTACGGTTTAGCAGTATGGAAAGGCTGGCCTAATGTAGCAGTTCCTAACTGGTGATTAGCATATTTGGACAATCGGACAATTACTGCTCTAAGGAAACAATTATTAGGTTTATGCAGAGGTTGCTTCTCAGCCACTGCATACCATATTCTTCATGATCAAGTGCTTGTATCAGCCTCTTAAATCTCACACAAATACCCTAACTTTTCATTTCTTTCTTACTTTCAAAATGCTTTCAAAGTAAATGCAAGGAAGCTCATGAAAATTGCTAACTGCAAACAAGGATTGCCAGCCTGAAAAAATCAAGAAATACTGGCTTAGAACATAGGGCTTTGGGTGAACACTCAGAAGTGAGTTCAGTCCTGTCTCAGCCTGCTTCTGTCACCATGTCAAGTCACTTGGAGAGAAGGTAAGGGAGTCCATTTTTCCCCTTTTTGAAAATGTTCCCATCTATCATCACATTACTGAGAAACTAAAATCCATTCAGGGTTAAGAATTGATCACATAACAGGTCAGGCTTCACTTGCTCAGCCGGTTTAGTATCTTTCTTCTAAACTATCTGTTTTTCTGACCTTTGAATGTAGTTACATTATGTTTTTCCTTTTGAAAGACAGCAATTTACTCAACCCCGTAAATTCTAGGAGTATTTCTAGACCAAAGTGTAGCCATTAAAATTTCGTCAGTGAGTTAATATTCAGGATGTAGTGTTAATGGTATTAAAGACAAATAGGCCAGAAAAGGGGTGCTATGATCCCTCTAGTTTATATGACTAATTTCATACACATCTACAATCCAGTTCTTCAGCATATAAGGGCTGAGCTGACTGCAGTGGTACAGAATCAAGTCCTAAATCAGGAGTGACATGACAGTGAAGTCAATAATGTAAATCAGTGTTCCGCTGGCCAGCTGCCCTAAGTCTGTCTTGGAGGAGGTAGAGTGGCTACTACTCTCCAGTGCCATAAACTGAACTGCTCAGCACCTCTCCCTCTGCACAGCTGGCTGCTTAGAAAGTATTATGCAAGAGAAAGAGAAAGTGCCAGCCAATGGCTTTTCTGCCATTCTCACCATCTCTCTTGTTCTCCTTCCTCTGACACTGCCCAGGTGCCAATGCTTTCCATGGTGACTTGGAGCAGCTCATGGCTCTTTGCAAGCACACATATGCAAGCAAAATAGAAATTCTTAGGGCAGTGCAAAGTCTTACCATTCTTGGCCAAAGCCAGGCATGGAGGTGACAATTTGTCTTCTTAAGACCAGTGAAGAAATGCTACTAAGGCTGAAATAAGCAGTAGAAATGTCTGTCTGTTTCCTCCCCTGAAAATATGCACAAGATAAAGGAGAGGAAAGGCAAACGGTTTGGTTTTTTTTTCAATAGCGCTGCCTGTAATTGGGAGTCTCTCAAGAGAGAGCACCTTTAAAAAAAAAAAAGAATAGACCTTAAAATAATTTGAACCCCAAACCTCAGACTTCTGAGGGGGAAATGGGAAGATGTCCACAGTTGCCACTACATCTGTGTCTCATTGCGTGCAAGTGAGGACTTCCTTGGTTGAAGGAGGGCTATTGAGAGGCGCTCTACCCATGGGCACAGCTTTGGAGTAATGGCCCACACTAAGTGCTCTGTGTTCATTAGGAAGAGGACATGTGTGTGGTTTTTTAGTAAGTTTGTATAAAGTAGTAGTGGAAAGATTGCTGTTCCTTAAGCCCTGCAAGACCAGTAACACGCCTGTGAAGCACACATGGGAATTTCAGCTACATGCATAGAAAATGGTTTTCATATGATGTAGAGAAAATATGATAGTAATTCACTGGTCTTGCAGAATCAACTAAAGTGCCCCAGTTATGTAGTCCCATCCTCCCAGGCTGTTTGGTGGTTCTCTTTCGTTAAACAATATAAGATATTGCGTTTCAGTCAAATCTAGCAAGTGAAAGCAATAACACATTAGCAACCACCATATCAGTAAAATAAGAAGGCTACACACCAGTGTTCCTCAGCCCAGTATATATACCTTCCCCCGAACCCTTAGTTTGAAATGACTGCTTCCCTGACCCACCACACAATGCAAGCTCTCCACAGCCCCTTGAAAACGGATATGAGAACATTTCCCAAAGCTCTACTTAATGAGCTGTAAAAATGTTTTTTATTTACCAAATCCCAGCAACCTAACCACAGCCTGAACAATATAACCAACTCTCTTCTCCCTAGAGCTTTGAAGTTTATACTGTACATAGGAAACAGGTTTTTGAGAGAGAGAACTCTTCACCCTCTGCTCTCTCAGGGCTGTATCTTGCCCCTTGTCCACACAAGCCCAAGTAGCTGCGCTATCATGCACGGGGCCCTGTCACGTTAGAGAGAGCAGACTTTTCCTCCCTAACCCCTAAGTAGTGGATCTGCTGTGTGATTGCTACTATGATCCTTAGTCTTCAGTAGCCCTTATTCCTGAAGGACATTAATGAGAAAGATTTATATTACATGCATACTTTGTCTGTGCCAGATATAACAATGATGAGGGAGGAATGCCAGGCATTTTTGGATCAGTCAAATCACTTGTGGGTTTCGCTTCTCAAAGAGCTCAGTTCTTGTCCCAATTGCACCAGTGGCAATTAAGAGTATATGCACTGAAGTTCATGAGCCACTTTTTCAACTGCTATAAATTAATGTATCTCCACTGGCAGGCATAGATTCATGCCATTTTATGCCCGCTAACGAGTTGGTAGAAAGACTAAGTCTCTTCAGATGAAAATTGAGTGGGGTCCTGAAGTTTTAATATGAATCATCCCATTCCATGTAGGCAAGCTTTGAGTCAGCAGTGAATCCACTGAAGGCTCTGCATTGTGCTTCCATGAAGAGAATTGGTGGGAGAGCAATGACTGTGTCTCAGAGCACTATCTCAGATGCTTGTCTCACTGGGGGGTAGTATTGCTGTCTATAACTGTGGAGAAAGTGAGAACCTGAAAATAAGTGAGGATGCCATATTGTGATAATAAAATATTTTCTGGTTGTAATTTAAGTTGGAAAAGCAGCTGCTAGTCCTTCTGAAAGTTGCTTGCCACAGGTAGAATTGAAGAAAATAGGGTTGGCAGGCAGAGGACCCCAAGAAATCAGCTCATTTTTTCAAAAAGTATTTACGACTACTCAGTACAGTGTTTTTGGTAAAATTTATCCATTTAAGTGCCAAGGACTTTTCTGATCTTTATCTCCAGCTTCTACAAGCACCTATGGGAAAGAGTTTGAGACTTTTTTTGGGTACTTTGCATGATTTATGGTGCATATCCCTTTTCTATCTGTTATTTATTCCACCAGGAGCATCAAGGTAGGAGAAACAATATATGTCCTACCATTGCATTAGTGTAAGTCATGATGGAGTTAGTCATCTATATTTCATGTATCTGGCCTTTTGGTCAAATCACACTTTGTTGTATAGGTAGCGGTGCCTGGCTGTCTATTGCTGTCGCTGTTGTCATCAGTTACAGTCACATCATTAAATGACTGCAGAACAGTGCAGAAGCTATATGGATAACATATTCTTCAGCTCTTTACTTCTTTCTCTTCCTTAACATACATATTTATGCCCAAGTTGTTTTTATAAAATATTTTGGAACTCTAGTCCTATTGGATAAAAGTGTACAAATTTGTCATCTGATTTTAGATACTGAAAGTTGTGCCACTGATGCAATATGTATGCCAGATTCAAATATACTTTTTTTTCCTGAAATCTTAAGTAACCTAGTTCATACTAAAATTCAAGATACTTTTCTGCCCTGCAACTTCTCTTGAAGTGAAGGGGCCAAGCTGAACTGTGCTTATTTAATACAATCACTGTATTAAATTATTTTTCAATGAAGCAATAATTCTGAGAAAGCTTGCAGCACTTTTGGCTAAGATCATCCTAGGAGAAAAAAAGCAGCCCATTGTTAGCCTGGAAAAAGTTCAATTTATAATGACGTATAAAAGGATTAAGACTGAAATGACTTTTCATATAGTTTTCCTTTGGATGTTTGCAGTTGCTCGCTCACTTCTTGGCTTTGTTTTTACAATCTGCAGCTGCCTCTGAACTGCTAAACTTCTAATTGTCCAAGTCTAGTTTCTGTACGTTGCAGCAGCCTGTGCTGCAGCGATCTGTTCACAATCGTTAGGAAAATCTGTCATCCAAGGCCCGATGCTAACACTCAGCAGGATGTGTAAGCACAGAGCTGAGCAAGGCTGGGGGATAAAAATTCTTTGTGTATGGAGCTTGGCCTGTGTAGAGAAAAGGCACAAAGGGGAGGGGGTGGAGAAGCAGTGGTGTATGGTGATAATTCGTCTGAGTCAAAGGGTTTCAGAAAAATGATCAAGGTTTGTGTTTCTTCCTTCTTATGTGAATAAGGGTTTGGCAAGTCTGGTGTTTAAAGTATAGTGTGGATCTGAGGAGATAGAGGCCCAGCTCCAAGTTAGGCTATGATTCCTGCTCACAAACATGACTTAGTCTCCCTTTGCCTCGATTTCCTATCAGTAGAACAAGGATAACAACCCTGCCTTTCTCCCACCTTTGGTCTCTGTTGCCACCTAAGCCATTTCAGGCAAAATAGTCCAAACGAGGTTGAAAAAATGTCAATGGGAACCAGCTCAGGCGGTGATAGTACCAACAACCACTGTGCTGCTGTTATGGTAAGCAGTCACTTCTGGCAGGAGAGGTGCAGGTAGACAGGTTGGGCAGCAAGGAAGACACTACTGGAAGCAGCATACTCTTGTCTGTACCTTTGCTGGTTTATTTTGTTCAGATGCTTCCAGTTCCCCCAGAGTTAAAGGACTTTGCTGTTGCTAGGACTGAGTAATACAGGATTTTCTTCCAACTCAGAGGTGTCTGAGGTACGTACTTCTCCATGTCATCTGAGCCAGCATGCAGCCCATAAACTTGCTCCAGCAATTCATGCTCCTTTTCAAGAATGCTAAATGTAAGTTGTTATTCCCTGTTCAGGAGACTTTTTCTCACAACAAAGAGATGGCTTCTTCCTAAGGGTTGAATTAGCAGCTCTGTGCCTAGCTGGACGTGCTTGTTTTTCCCCCTTTCTTTCTCTGTGCCTTGCCATATGTTAATTTTTCTCCTGTGCATTTCACTAGTTTAGATTGCTCATGCTGTCTAGTTTGAACTCTGCCAACACAATCAGCATGTGTTTTCAAACACTCACTCTAACACTTTTGCTTTGGGAAGGGGCTGTAATGAATTCGCTTAGGAGCACTGCGTACTCTGTGGTGTCTTGCATCTCCCATCGAGCTTATCCTCTGCCCAGCCATTCATCTGCGCTTCAGCAAGATGTGAACAGTTTGCTTTTGCATCACTGGTGTTGTCCATCTCTCTGTTGTAGGCTAGTTTCTCATCTCAGGGAGAAAAGGAATGTTAAAATTCTGACTTCTGGTCTGTTTCTGAAGTCTAACAATGACTTCCCTTATGTGACTTCAGTGCTACTTCCAAACAATATTTTTAATTCTTGGGGGAAAGGAAGGAAAAGGCTAATTCCCAGTCACTTACACTAGCAGAAAATCTGCACAAGGTGCAACCACAGTTTTTTAATTATACTTTTGCCTCACTTTGGACAAGCATAAATGATTACATATGGTACAAGGTGAGGGAATGGGGCCTTCAATATATGCTGGGATAACTGAGATATAACTTAGCTACATGACTTCATCTGTTATATAAAGCCTCACAGAATTCACTGGTGCCAGTTCAGAAGTTCATAACTTGGGTGGCTGGGAAAGATGGGGTGTTTTAATATTGTGGTGAGGGCAGATTGAGCCCACTTGGCCTAGATCACTCCCTGAAAGCTGTAGCCCTTTCAAACAAGCCCAGCTCCCTTTGCCTTCCCGCAAATACTGCTGTTCCCCAGCTGGTGGAAAGCTGATAAACTCTTATAGTCAATGGTACTATGATCATTTATTCCAGTTCAGCAGCTCAGCCACAATTTTCTCTCCCAAGCCTATAAATCCTTTCTCACCGTCATCCTGGTTTTCTCCTTTTCTTTAATATATACTCTTCTCACCCAAGATCAACCCTAGTCTTCTCTCATTCTTCAACAGAAAGGGAAAAAAGCTTTGGCAGAACTTGCTGTCAGCTTTTTCCTCTGCCTCTTGCTTCCATCAAATATACAAGGGGTTCGTATGGGAGGAGGAACAGGCAGCTCAGCTGCCTGCACTGAGTCAGAAAAGGGCTCCATTTGTGTGAAAGGCCTTTAGGGTATGCGAAGGGAAGGAGGAGGAATGGAGACTTTCAGAGAGAAGAGAAAATTCTGTCCTCCAGGAGAGCAACAATCTGGAGAGGGGCTGCCTGGCACCCCTTTTTTTTTTCCTGTAATTGTTTCTCTCTTCTTATTGCTGCTGTCCTTTGTTAAGAAGTAAAATATTAATGACTGATGGTTGTTTGGTGTAACAGGCACATTAGCAGTACCTAAATGCATTATACTATAACACCACTGTGCTGTCTCATTCAGATGCCCCTTTTCCTCCTCCCCCCCAGCTCTGAGAAGAATTTTGTAGCTCACAGCTAAATGATTCAAGCCTTTATGTTGAAAGCAGTCAGGTGAGAGTGCTTTTACAACAGGTATACAAGGGCTAAGCCATCTATTTTCATTAAAAAGTCATTTCATTGCATAGCGTATGCAATGTTTGAAAGCCCGGTGGTTCTTTCATTTATATATATGTGGGACGGTGCTTTGCTAAAAATTGCAGCAGTTACCTCCCTTTCCTTCATGCAAAATATTCTTGGCATTAGTATCACCCCCCCGCAACACACATGTTGGTAATCCCATCTTCTTATTGGTTTTCTTGTATCAAATCCCTGTTCATTGATAAATACAAGCAAATTCTCTCATTTAAAATCATTTCCCAAGACAGAAAAGTGCTAAAAATGGCCATGTGCTGATGAAGCTTTGACCGCAAAGGTGCCGTCCCTGCTGTGTGAGAGTAAATCAGATATTTGGGGTTCACACAATATTCCTTGACCTGGCTTGAAGACACTAAAATTTAATCAAGTATTTCAGAAGTGGAAATTCTAACACAGTCTCAAAATTATTAAATGTTTGGAACAAATGTGCTTTTAAAGTATAGGCAGAACTAGCCAGGCATTTACAAGGATCCTAGACTGAGTTAGGTTTTTCCCTGCAGTTAAGCATTGTTATAAAAAAAAGCTTTTTTTTTTTTTTTCTTTTTTCTTTTCTTCCTGTTTTTGGCTTAGTTTCCTACAGAAACAAGGTGTTTGCAATCTTACAGTGTTCTCCTGTCTATCTGTCTGCTCTTAACTTTTCATTTCTTGGACAACTTCAGTGAAATTTGAACCAGTCTCAACCAATTTGATGGAGAGGAAGACGTCTCAACAATATTAGCTCTACAACTCCTGTAAGAACAGGAAGCAGAGAGAAATCACATTAATATTTCCATTCAGTGAAAAACTGCAGGGTGAGTTCAGCTTTATTAGACATGAAAAAATCCGCAAAGGAAGTGCTTCTTTAGTTCTGTTGCTCACAGAGCTACCTGTTTATGTAGCAAGAACACTTTCTGAGCTATTTAGAGTCATAATGTTCATGGTGTGTAAGGCAACAAGTGGCAAGGCTGTGACAGTAAGTCTGTCTGGATTTCAAATTCGGGACTCCAGAAGTTCCTGACGTACACTGAGAATGTGGCATTTGCTTTCCAGCTTGGGAGGAGGTGAGAGGGGAGTGAGCAGCCAGCCCTTGAGCAGCTCTCGAGCTCCTCCCTGCTCTGCACTCAAAAAAGTTGGGAGGTGAGTGGCAATGAGGGGCAATAACGTCACATGCTAGACCTTGTCAAGGGGTAGTGCAGATGATCTTCTCTTCCCCCTAACAGCAGAGGAGCCAATTAGGTTTCTGAATCATAAACACCTGGGTGGAAGAAGAGACTTCTTAGTGCTGGTTATGTGGCTGTGTCCATGAGCATCACTGGGCATTGCCTTTGAGCAGGTTCTGCCACCTCTACTCACAGGGAGGTCCCTCTTGCTTGAGTGTGATGCTGTTCAAGGTGTCAGGATTTTTAGTAGTGATAAAAGCAGTACACTTCATTGATTATACATTATATGAAGGTAATATACTCACAACGTCTTTTGCGCTCATCTGAATTCAGCATATTTAGCAACCTGGGACACTTGGCTTTCTTAGTCAGAAAAATGAGAGTTCTGTGAGGACTAAACTCTCTTTGGTCTTCACATTTGCTCCCTTAAAATGTCAGTATAGGGAGTTGGCAGACAGACTCAGCATGGGAAAGGAGCTTCATCTTAGTTTTCTGTTTATTTATTAAGTGTTTCCTGCTGCTAATGCATCATAAAACAAATTAAAAACATTCTTAACTGCTTACAGTACAGACGAGGTGCTTGGAGAAAGCAGTAAATTTGAGGCCAGCTAACTGTTTTCTGATGAGAAAAAAAAATTTTAAGCATTTTGTCAAGGAATGTAGTTTTTAAGGCTGAGATACAGATGTTTAAATAGTGAATTGCTATAGAGTTGAGCATTAAGCATTACTGATGGTTTTGGAAATTATACCCTAAATTGCTGAAAGAGAGGAAATAGACAGTAGAAAAGAGATTTATGTGAAGAATTCACATATAAACTCATTTCCTTGATTTTGATTAAATGGCCAAAATAAAATTTTGCCTAACGTGACCACTTGCATGAGAGATCACTTTCAGTTGACAGCCCCTTGCAATTCATTATCTAATAAATATCTTTTTATAGGACATTACTGTGGAAAAAGTAAGCTCCTGTTAGTAAGGGACTCTCAATTTCTCTCCAGTCCTGCAGAGTCCAGGGAAATCAACATTTGCAGTGTATTTATTGCCTGACATTTCCAAGTCCAGTCCAGAACATGTCGTCACTTTATATTCTCTGTGAGGAAGTAGGAGAGGAGGCATTTGGGCTCTGACTCCGGCCAGCAGCAAAGCTGTGAGATTCTTGGTTCCTTTTTACAGTTTCCTACTTTGGGTGTAGCACCCTTCGTAGTACAAAAAAAGGAGGCCAAAATCTGCTGTCTTCAACACCATAGAGCTGTGTTGATTTTATTTGCATATGTTTAAAAGGCAGGGCAGAGTTTAGCTCAGCACTAGAAAATCTGTTTCCCAGGAAAAAAGTCAACAGAAGATGGTATTTGCACACTCAAAAAAAAAAAAAAAAGGGCAAAAAAAAAGCATAGAATTACTACTTAATGTTCCCTTATGCTTAATATTTTTTCTCTGAGGATTCTATCAGGTGACAATGCCAGGTTGAATTACACATCAGACTGTCTAAGCTGGCCTGTCTCCTACTATTTTTATATTGTTCTGTCTTTTTGCTTCTAATTCCTAGAAATGGCAGGGGTACTCTTTCATGCCTAAAGGACCAAACTTTTACACTGTGTACAACCAACTTTAGTCTTAAACCATTATACTCTGTTCCTAAAGTACACCCCATCACATAATTGTGGTGGAAGCCAAGACCCAGGGTGGCTGTTTCCTCCTTTCTGGAATGAGACTGCTTTTGATTCACCAGGGATCTCCCACGTAGCTTTTTATTTTTCAGCCTCATTCCTTCTGACTGGATTTTGACCAGAGCTGAGCTAACAGTTTTGAAGCATACAAGCAATTCTCTAAGTGTAGTCAAGATTCATATAATTCGTGGTTTGATTTTTTTTCTGTGTACCAAGCCTAAGGAATTATTTTCCCCCAGAAAAGATCTTTCCCTTTTAATAGTACTTGGGTTTTCTAGATTAGTTTTCAAGCTGCGCAGATCACATCAGAATAAAGGCAACATTATTATGTTCTGGTTCCTGGGGTGCCATTGTAAAAACTCTTTTTTCCCCCTGAATATTAAAGGCGCCTTCTGCCATACTTTGTCTCTTAAAGATGTAGGGATGAAATAAAAATGCAAGAATCATGAGGCAGTTGTATTTTATATGTGCACCTCTGGGGTGTGACAGGTTTTCCACTTCTTTTACCAGTAGGTAGATACATGGAGGTATTATAAAATGAGTGTCATTAGGTCTTCAAGAAAGATTAACTATGCAAAGAATAACTTACATGTCCTAGCATATAACAAATGACTAGTAAAGTGAGAGCCTCTAGGTAGTACCCAGTGTGCTTAGTTTTGTGGGTCAAACCTGGACAGTGCCACTCAGCTTTTCTCAGGTTCATGATGCAATAACTTATTTGTTCCCCACAAACCTACACAGGAATGGGATTCTTGGTGGAGATGTTTCCTGGGTCTCTGTGGGAAAACCTTCAAGGCTCCAGGATCTGTGCACATTGTTCTCCACTCCCTAGGAAGAGGACGAGGCCCGTGACTTCAGGCCATGCTGCCTCCTTCAGCCCTTGCTGTAGCTCTCCCTGTGATGAAGGGCTGGAGCCATCATGGAAACCTCCAGAGTGGAAGCAGCTTTCCATGGGTGGAACAGGGAGGGGGCACAGCCATTGTCCTCATTTCTTTTCTTCATCCTATCCATCTCCACCAACAGGAGAAATTTAGGAAAATTTAGTGTAATATTGCACATTGAGAAGATGGTTGACTCGCAGAGATTCTGATGTAATGTGTTAAGTGAGCTGGCACAGCTGCGCGGGTCCATTTTGACAGAATTACTGGGATTTTTTCTTGTCTTGTTTTCAAAAAGACCATTTTCCTGTGCCACCTGTCCTCTACTCATCCTGAGAGCGCTAATGAGGACCTGCAGAAGTGATCAGAAGATGTCCGCTAGCAGTGTCATTTCTGTCTATGATATCCTACAAAAATGCATTGGATTTAATTTATTTGGTGGGACATCTGTTTTTTGTCTGCTATAACCAATTTCTTTGACTAACCACATCTGGTCTAAGCAATGTGCACTATATTTATGTGGCTACAGCAATTTTACCCTGGTTTTAAGATTTGCAGAAGTTTGTTCATTTTTGAGCAAAAAAATGCTCAAAATTCTGTTGTTAGCGTTGCTGTGGAATGGCTTTTGTTTAGGTTACCTTCATAGATACTCAGACACTGAGCCAAGAATTGGCTTTTAACATGAGCCAGACTTGTTCTTTGGCAGCCTTATTTAATTACAGATCCATCCTAAAATTTGTTTTGTCCTCATTGGAGAATTCATTTTTGAAGATAGCAGAAAAAGCTCTGGAAGATATGACTTTGTAAAGAGGTGTTCATTTCGACTGGGAGACTTGGCCTCAAGTGATCCTACAGAGACCTCTGTTCTCAGGACTGAGAATATTTCACTCAATTTCTTTTGCAGATTCCAGAAAATATCATTGATGTTTGATACTGTGTCAGACTACCCCAATGACAAGCAGGGATTAATACATTTTCCCCCTGAAACAAACTGTCTTGAATGACGAGACTCTGCAGTATGTTTTCCAGTCCCTCTAATACCTAAGTCTCTAGATTATGGCATAGCGTGGCTGCTGACCTATAACTCTTATGAATACAATAACACAGCACTGGCAGACAGCCAAAATTCATAAACCAGTGAGTGTATTTCCTCATAAATAATATTAATATTTTGAAATACTACCACCTTCTGGCAGTTAGGGGAGAGAATATTCAGACCATTTCTTGGTGAAAACCTTTACAGTGTCTTACATTATGAGAAGGCACACTTTCTGAAGTTAACTTTGAATTTTATGTTCCATTTATTTTCTGCAGGAACTTTGCTTTCAAAGACCTATTGATATGGATTTCCAATGTGTTTCTGTCGGGGAAAGTGTCTTGTACTTTTCCTGCTTCATTTTCCATCTTAGTCATTTGTTTTAACAGGTGCCTGCAGTCTTCACTAGTGCCATTGGGAAGAGGTATCCCTTCTATGCCCCCCTTTTTCCATTGCCCCCTCCAACATTGGTATAGAATTTTTATAAATATAAGGTGAACCAAGCATTAACAGGATATCTTCTTACTAATTATATTCACCTTTGAAGCTAGCAGTTTAGGAATTGTTAGTTTACATGCTGATAGCTTCCTTGAAATGCATTCCCAGTGTTCGTTTGACTACAGAGACTCAGTCAAGGACATTGCATTTGTTTACAGTGAAGAAGGAAATGGGGTGATGTTCCCCTCATGCAAAGATGCCAGCGCATCTACTGGATTCCTGATGGTTACCTGCTCTTCTGTAGGCACTTGCAGGGGCTTTGGGACAGACATAAAGCCATTGCTCTCTTCCTCCCTCTCTACAAGGGCCTGTAGGGATCAACTGTGCCCTCTGAGTAGTCATGACAGAGCTGGACTTCTCTTCTCTGGGAGACAGTGGAAGAAATTCTTTCCCCTTGGTCATTTATTTCAATCTGACATACAAAGGTGTTAGATTACCAGCCCTCAGGAAAGGGGAAGATTTCTGTGTCTCAGGTTTCTGATCCTGTGGCCAGAGAGAAGTCCGCTTACTAGATACACATAAAAATTCAAAGCTGGCAGGAAAAGTTCTTATTTCAGGGGAAAAAATTGATGTGTGTTATGTGATTGTTTGGACTTGAGGGTTTCTTTTGTGTTTTTTTCCAAAAAACATTTCTTGTATAACAATACAAGAAGTTGTTGTATTTATGTATTGTTGGGTTTTATTTTTTCTGCCCTGAACAGCTTTATAGAAATATATGTTCATTTTTTGACCAGGCATCTCTGTAAATTATAAATTTCCAAGCAACTTGTTTTAAATATCTTATGCTAAGCAAGAAGGCAGACGATGCAAAACTCTACTTCATATGAAGAAGTTTCAGGGCTCTGCTCAAAAGACTGCAAAGTTGGATAAGTGTCATCTGAATTTGTAAGAAGGTGCTTGAAATACAGAGGTGGCCATATAAAATGGCCATCATAAAGCTGAAAGTGGAATTCAGGTGTCCTGACTGTGGTCTGCCTGCAATGGCTGTCATTCTCATGGTAATATAATCTGAGTGTGGTAATTTAGCTGCTTTGAACATTGTGATAACTTGTTTATTTCATTTTACTTAATGGTAAATATAATAGTGTCTTCACTAGCTTAAGAATACTTAGATATTTGCATTAACTTTCAATGCTGCTTAAGTATAAAGATGGTTAACATTTTCTCAGAAAGAGATTGAATAATGACATTTCGATGTTGTGATTATGCTGACTCTATGGAAGTCGCAGGTCCCTATATAGGTAATTAGCAACTAAAGAAAAAGATGTACTCTAGGAAACTAATTGTCTTTATTCCTATCTGACAGTGATTAATTTATAGTTGAACAGATGCTATACAACATTAAACTGCAATAAATTCTATCTTGAGCTGATAGGCTGAGTGAAGGAGACACATAGAAAGTAAGTATAATAAAAAAGGAATTCAATCTCTTTTGAAATCTAGTGGGTGTGAATTTGAGTCACATGGGAAGTAAGCTGAGACTTGGCATGAGAAGGTAGCCCGGAAGTGTGGATCCTTGAACAAACCTAGCTACCTGAATGGCAAAATGGCTTATTGTGGTCCTGTGCACTGAGACTTTGTCAACTTTCTGAATTTTCTTTTGTGAATTTTGAATGACATGGTGTGCAAGTGCTGCAGTCATATCAACAGGACCAAGAAAAGAATTATTCCCTTTAGCTCTCCATATCCTGGAACAATTCTCTCTTAACTTTCCAAGTCCAGCAGGAGAGGAGGAGTGGAATATAATTTTTCCCCACTTTACAGCTCCTGCTTTTTCTTCCTTTCCTAGTGGAGGATATAACAGAGTAGAAAAAAACCCACACTATTAGTGACCCTTTGATTTGGATTTGTATCCTCAATACTGTCTTACACAGACCTGTAGCTCAAATTCACAAAATTATTTAAATTTTAGCCTATGATTGCAAATTTCAGGAAGGAGTATTCTTAATGTCCCACCAAGTCTATCCATTTATAGACTGAGGGGAGGGGTAGGAGAGCATATTGTGAGAAGGGACATGTGTAGATCTGTTGTCCTCAATTGGTTATTGGTGATTTCAGTAGAATTTCATTTGGGAAAGGGAGAAGTAAAAGGAACGTAAGTTCTTAGGCTGTGATCCATTGCAGTTATCTGTATCGAGTCACCTAGGTTATTCGGTTGGATTGTGTCAAGGTAAGGAGACTATATGTTGAAATGCCTGGCTGAACTGGACCTGTAGGAAGAGCGGCTTATCATGTAAATTAAAATAAGCAATTTAAATAAGATATCCAGGACTGCAATTAATGAAGTGGTTATCTGCAATCAGAGCAAGTTCTTTTGAACAGTTACTGTTATTTGCTAGTGATTACTGATACAGGTCTGGAAAGGCAGATGCTGCATGTGTTTCTGATGCAAAACTGTCCTGATCCACCAGTTAGCACAAGGGCAGGGTGGACAAGAAAGGAGATGGAGCAATTATTTTTCAGGAAAATAAGGTAGGATGAGAGAGGTCAACTAACTCAGTCCAGGGGCTAACCCTGAAAATGGCAAAAGCTGCTCTGGGTCATAGAGAGCATGTGCAGTCACATTTAAAGTGGGACCGAAATGCTACTTGCTGACTTCAGTAGGAATTTGTCTCAAACTGAAGCTCCCTAGTGGTCATTTTTCTCACTTGCTTTTGTTGCATCTGGCTTTGAGACATGGTGGAGACAAGGCTGTGTTTTATCTGCTTTGAGCCCAGACCTCATTAGAAAAGGGGACTGCATATGCGAGTAACTGAGAAGAATGAAACAAAGAAATGCAGTGCAAGATGGCTCTCAATTTACTGTGCTTGAATAAATGCATTATTATATGGAGTAATTTGATGGGCAATGTCTGCTGCTCCTGCCTGGCTAACTGTCTTAAAGAGAACAAAGGTCCAAAATGTCATATACAATCACTCTGTTACGTAAATCAGCTAAACTACTGGGAGAAAGGTTGTAGCTCTGAGATGGGGGCAGGTGGAGGAGGGGATTGTTACCCTTGGGGACTTCTTCTGGCAGAGAGAGAGAAAAGAGGAGACAGGTCATTTTTTGTCTGCAGCTCATGAAGGGGCTAGCTGTGAGATGGGGAAATACAACATGCCTTGAAACTAGTATATATTTTGAGTGTGATTTATTAATTTTTTTAGTGTCCAGCAGAGTTATGAATTTTAGTTCCAAGGCTTGTGTTTTAGAACTGTTTTTGAAGATCCCTCGTAAGGGGTGAGAGGTCAGAGATGCAGTGGTGGTTTGTGAATTATGTTCTCCCATGGGTATCTGGGGTTTTCTGTCTGTTGTTAAGAATCTGAGTGAGCTCATTTTGGTGAGTAGTGGTTGTTTAGTTGCTAAGAGAGCATTTAATGCACTGGATATAATATACTACATGCAGAATACGTGTCCAAGATCCAGAGAATTTAATGATGTTACCGTGGGGCATTTAGTGTGGTGGTTTCCTGCTAAACTTGCTGAGTTCAGCAAGATTAGGGGGTACGTTTGAGAGTTCAGTGGAATTTTTTTCAGTGGAAAAGCTCCTTTTAGAATAGCCTGAAATTATTTAATGATTGTCATATAGGTTACAGCCTAAGGGTCATCCCTTATTTGATCTGCCTTTTATATTAAAACTGGCCTGTTAGCATTTTGTTGGTTTATACAGGCAAAACAGCCAGGAGACGTGGGAGCAAGTGGCAGTTCAGTGTTGAGAGGATATATATATATACTGAAATATAATTGTAAAAATTCTCAACAAAGACATTCACCCATAACCCCCTCCTCCTTTTTTAATAAAACCTTGTCTCTGCCCCTGGGACAAAGGGGAGGCTTATTCTTCTTTTGATAGATTGCTTTTTAGGGTTCGTCCATAAGTGAGATTGCATTATTGAGCCAGCATACCAGTCGCTAGCAGTACTCTACTTCATCACTGCCTGTAATTATCAGCAGATACCACAAAAAGCAACAGTCCAGAGGAGCTCATAAAAGGGCCAAGAACAATAAGAGAGAAGGCTGAAGCAAATTAATAAATGAAGGCAAAAAATTCCATTTAGTATCAATTTCCTAGTGGACTTGGTCCTTTTTGTCTACTGTTTCTGTAACTTTTTTGTCAGTTCACGCTAAGTCTAGTTTTAACATTGCCTAGTGTAGAGAAGCAGGACACAAAGCACAAAGTGACACACCACCAAGACACCCCTCCATGCTGTTATTCAGTAGCTTGGTCCGTGAGCATTCACACAGAGCTAGTTTGCTTAGTTATCTTTGTTTTGCATTTCACTAAACTGTGGGACAGTCAATCATTGCCTTGTTGAGGGTTACTAAAGTCTCCCAAACATGCTTGACAGGCCACACAGTGTGCAGTTTAATCTTTCCTGGTAATCGCATAGAACAGAGTTTTGTGGAAAGAGTTGTATGAATGGGAGCATCCCCTGCACTGTTTCACCCATGCGGTTTGGGTAAGATTCACTATTTTGGGACAAGTATACCACAGTTGCTGTTTAAACTCGTTTTCTGATACAGGAAGGCAACATAACCACTGTTGATATGTTCCATATGCAGTGATTTGATGTACAGTTGGTGCCATTTTCCTTTTCAGACTTAAAGGAATACTGTGCAATGAAAGGCAGAAATATTTAGATGCATTAAACATATGTCTAAAAGCACCTGCTCTCTAACTAAAAATGTCAAA
Organism: Phoebastria nigripes; assembly: GCA_035582835.1. NCBI lineage: Eukaryota > Metazoa > Chordata > Aves > Procellariiformes > Diomedeidae > Phoebastria > Phoebastria nigripes. The sequence goes on along the minus strand of JAYKAV010000283.1, from coordinate 97,644 downwards.
TAAGAAACTATATGCAAATATGAAAGTAAGCTATTAGACTTGGTTTGGAAAGGTGCAATGTCTGCCCAGTTTCAGGTTTAATGATAGTTTTCATTGCTCTCCTCAAATCAGTGACAAAAGCCTTTTGCATTGTGCTGAGAATATATTTCTTACACAATACTTCTGGTAGTAATTCCTGCCAGCCAAGGATTTATAATCAGGCTTTGAAAAATGTATTCTTTAAAGTAAGAATAATAAAAAAGATTTTCCATCTACTCTATTCATAGTGCATGGTAGTGAAGCTATGTAGTCTAATCCAAAGAGCTGACGAAATAAAAGAGAGATAACAGTAGATTAACTTTGATTTGTTATAATGTATTACATGTTTATCTCCTAGGAACACACACTCTCAGGCGGAAGTTTCACAAGTTTAATTTCAGTATGCGTGCACAGGCCATCTAATGGTCAGCTTTTTGCTGTGCTCCATTTAGAAAGTGGGAGGCACTTGATATCCCCGTGATCTTTTATCGCTATAAATAGGGATTGATACACTCTAGGTGTGAACGGCAGAATGAGCTGTGGGAAGAGTGGTGGCACACGTGGAGGGGAGCTGACACATTCTTACTCCCCGTGATTAAGGGATTAAGAGGGAAGGAAGGAGGGTGCTCGTGGAGGGGGCAGCAGGCAGGGCCAGAGGGGCACTGTGGGGAGTCTTCAGCCGGCAGCGATGCTGCAGGAGTCCCAAGGTGGCTCAGCAGCAGCTTTCTGTGCTCTTACCATTTGAACTTTCACCTGGCTCCTTGCCGGATTTTGTTTTCTTCAGGTGCCGTGTGACTGGCAGGCAAAGGAGCATCACAGCACCATGACACCATGGGGGAGGGATGTTCTCCTCTCTTGAATTCTGGGCCAGAGGGGGGACACTTTATCAGGGCTTGCTCTGACTGCAAATCTCTAGTGGTTCTTGTATAAGTCAGTCTGCAATGTCATATATAAAGGTTATAAGCATACATTGGAGACCTGCTGTTTGGTGTTCCAGTTTATATGTGCAACATTTAAATCTGCACACTTACCAAATTTCTTGAAACTTGTAGCTGTGGGGACATCATCTAACTATTTTTGCAGTGTCTTACCTCCAGTGCTGACCATATCACCCAAAGAATGGCCGTGCTTAGGAATTGGAGGTTGCCTGGTCCTGATCCTTATTGGAAACAGCGTGTGGGAACAAAGAAACGTTCGAGCTTCAGTTATTTGTTCCCCACTAAGGACCAGAGGCTCGGGTGCATTTGTCCCAGAGAAAGGAGTAGAGACAATGGTAAAATCAGTCGGGTTTAGATAAGTGCCCTCCTGAAATCAACGCGAGTCTTGCCATTGATTTTTTACAGTAGCATAGTTAGGCTATAATTAAATTATTTTGAAAAATTGCAACAAATAAGTTTTACAAGAAAAAAGAAAACAGCAGTTTCTTAGTAGATATGGTCTTAACAGAAGTTGTTTTGATTTGCTAAGGGTTGGAAAGTGGAAAAGATGAATGGAAGGGAACCCGGTTACTGTGAATACTGGACAGCATTTGGTTGTCAAGAATAGTGGTTGATTTTACCCTGTTTCTTTTTTGCTCTCCCACAAAATGTGTCACCATAAGCACAGTCTTTGCACAGTTTAGGCTTGAAGTTGAAATACACTCGTAATTGTTGAAGTGTGGAGCCAGGGTCTTACCTCATGCATATTAGTGTCTCTCCATGGACTTCTGTGGCAGGCAGCAGTTGCACAGCTCATGCAGACATGTGTCTGTCTGTCTAAGGATACAGACTATTCAAACACTGCTTAGAAAACCTGGGAATAAAAGCTCATGATGTGCCACTGTTTTAAAGTCAATGAATGGGATGGCTCAAGCAAATAAAGACTGGTTAGTTTGATGATAATTGCAGTTATAAAGGGTCATTATGGGACCTAATTAATAAAGAACCAAAAGGTGGTAACGTAATTCCAGGCAACGCTGGTTTATGGGCAGGAGATCTTATCAGACCAACTTGATGCTGGATTTTTGTTGGAATTCACAAAGGTTTGATAAAGATAACTCTGTTAATGCTCTTAGCCTTCTGTAAGGCATCTGACATAGTGCCAGGTAACATTCTGAGTAAAACCATGTGTGATTATTAAATCAGCACTGCCCATATCCACTGGATTAAGACTGCCTAAAAGATCACAAAAAAATTGGAAATGAGGAATACCCATGTGATGAGGCTGCTTAATTGGTACTCATTCCATGGGGATCTGCATTCAGCCCAGTGCAAGTCAGTACCTGTGTCTGGGAAGAAAATATAAAATCATTATCATAGAAGACAACAGAAAAATTAGAGTAATGATTAAAAACAAAACACTCCAAAAAATTAGGATGATTTTTGAAGACTAGTCATATTTTGCAAATTGGCCACCTGTTTAGCATGCAATAGAAAATTCTGGGAGAGCTGTGTGACTGATAAAAATTTACAGGCATTTTTATATATATAAGCACTGCCCTAAAGAAACAGATTTGCTAAATATTGGTTTACCTACTGAGTGGGGAAATGGTCGATGTTTCTGTTGTCTCTGTCTCACTGTATCTGTCTCAAGTCTATCCAGGAGTCAGTTTTTGGTAGTGATTGCTGTACAGGTTTTATTTTACACATATCTACACTGGAAAAACAGAATTTGTCAGTTAAAGTGTGTTTCTAATCTCAGAAATTACTATATAGGAGCATACCTCTGACTGAGGAATTACTCAGCACAGCATACCACATGAAGTCTGTTTTCTCTGTAGACGTTGGTGGTGAAAATGTACATGTGTTAGCCTTGCAGGCACAACTCCAAGTTGGGGTCTGTTTTCTGTGCATGCTGGTGCCATTGGATTCTGAGGTTCCCGGTCACTAACACCTGTGCAAGCCCAGGGAAGGCAGTGCCTTTAGTCACGCGTCACAGAGAGCCTGCCTAGGCTTGCAGAACATGTGATGGATGAAAGAGAAAAAAACACAGCCTGCTTTTACGGTCCACACGTTTACAGACTGTTCATGTCAACTTCTTGCCTTTATGCTGAGAGCCCTTGCTACAGAAACCATAGAAAGACAGCAGACATAAATCCCAGAAAGAGCAGGTTTACAGCAGCACTTTGCAGAACTACGCTTGAAGGCCCAGAAAAACATCAGGCCATAGACGTTTAACAAACACAGTTCTTTTGTATTTCAATACAAATGCAATTTCTAAAGATTTCAAAAAATCACATCTTTTAAAGCTTGCAAAGCATGGCAAAACACCTGCCAGACTGTGTCTTATGCCCCACACCCTCAAACACTTATTTAAATGACAGCTATTAAAATACTCTAAAGGGTCTTCAACCCCCTGGTCATGTCCCGCTCTCATCAAGCCAAATTTCTCTTTGGTTTTAAGGGAAGCAGCATTTTGGCTTGATATAATCTCTGGTGCAAGGGCAGTTCTTAATACGTTTTTAAGATGTATTTTATGTGTGCATTAGTTTGGTTTTTAAGCAGTGTCACTTTTAGGAGGTTTTTATTTGCATGTGGTTTATAAGCCAAACTCAGTTAGAGGCATAGATTTTCCTTATGAGAATAATATCTCTATTTCAAACAGGCAACTTTGCTTGAAGAAACGCTTCCCTGTTATTGAAATGGATGATTGTCATTCTTGGAGTGCTCAGGTGTCAGCATTAGTTACCCACAGCATGGTGGAACTAATGTAACAAAACTGTCTTTTCCTTATGAATTTATAGATTAGCTATTACTTTATTATAAAAGAATAAATCTGGAATAAGGGGTTAGAATGACTGGCCTCAAAGACTGTCCTTGGAAGCAGTCTAATTTGTTGTCTACATAGTTATTGCCTGTGTTGTTCTCTGTTTTCAAAACATTAGACAGTTATGCTAAGGCTAGAGATGACGTTTGATTTTTCAGAGACCATTCTTAAGTCAGACTGTGTGCCTCAGGTTATGTGGCATTTCCATACGTGTTCAGGGAAAAAGCAATATTCTTTGAAAAATATGTCACAAATTGTGTTTTGGTCAAAATGAAGGAATCCATGAAGACAATGAATCTAGATCCTACATTTTGCTTGTCACATGGATTACATGCATTAAGATGCAGCTGCATTTTGATGTGAGTGTCAGTAAGGTTAAGAAATATTCATACTTTTGTGAGCTGAGCACAAGTAAAAAACCCTTGTGATTACATACCCTTAATCTTTTTTTTTCAGTCAAGTGCCACATAGAATTGATATTTACAATATTAAACACTTGTGCAGGCATGGGCCAGGCAGTGGCTGCCCATTGTCAATTAGCATTCTTGGATCCACTCACCAAAAATCCCCACCAGCCAAGCCAGTAAAGAAAAACAAATTATTCTGTTCTTAATTTAGTTATGTGGCACAAGGGGGAGCTCAAGGTTCAAATTGCTGCTGAATATTCATAGCACTGTACAGGCTACATCTCCTAGCCAGACTCTCTGTTTTAAATTGTTCAGTGTATAGACTTAACTATAAAATTATGATTTCCCAGAATGTAATAGTTCAATCATTGGTTTAATGGAACCAAAGCTACTTGATTTTTTCAGTAGAATCGGTGCAAACTGGCTTTTTCCTCTCTGCTGAGTTAATAGATAGTAATTCACGAGGGTTTTTTTTGTAAACCTACTCAGCTATAAAGATGATGCGCAGAGAGTCACTGTCCACACTGAATGCAGTTTTATAACTTTTGAGAGTCTGTAGGAGGCGATCACTCTGCAAGCTTTAGTAGACAGATAAGCTTCAGCAGTAATATTATGCCACTTAGCTTTTAATGGAAGTACTGGTACTAATCATTCTTCAGCAGTAGATGTGCTGTTATTATTTGAAATTATGTTAAAATGGAAGTGCAGTTCCTGCTGGGTTACTTTTTGTGATTGGCATGTCAAATGAGAGCAGTGAAATGACAGAAAATTACTGCATTGGCTTTTAAATTAGAACTGAAAATTCTTGAGCTGCTTTCCTACCAAAAGTCAGGATTTAACAGATATCTAATCATTATCAGTACTAGTCTGCTTCACTCATTTGCAGTATGTTGAAGTAACAGCAGCGTGTTTGCAGTGATGTCTATGCGGTGACTGTAGGAACGTCACAAGCATCCAGGGGAACAGAACCAGCTCCCATCCCTGTCCCTCTCAGGGTACCTTGTGCGCTTTGGAAGTGGTATTGGTGCTCTGTCATAAAAGCTAGCAGTGACTTTTATTTGGATTTTGCCAAGCTTACAGATTTATTTGGGATCAGAAATTATCAGAAATTATATCTTGCTTGCTTTGTAAAGAAATGTGGTAATACACTCATTTTTTATAAAAATATCATCAAGGTCAGGAGTTTGGTAGATAATTACAGCCATAGGTGTAACTTCAGTTACAGGCTCTGGATCTCTCTTTGGTGGCTGTGTGTAATTCCTAGAAGAGATGCCAGCCCTTTGAACCCTTGGATCTGCCTCATGAGATCTCTTTTGTTGGATAAGAAATTCCTTCTCTGTCTTGTTTTTCGGAAGGCCAGTGAAAAATACACCAGCATAAATAGAGTGTAAATGACAATATATCTCTGGGAGGAAAGGTGGAGACAAGATGTAAACTTAAGTAATCAAATTTCATGCTTGAGGCTACAAGCTGGCATCCATGGTTCAGAAAAATATCTTTTGTTAGGTATATGGTGAAAACTTTTTTTTTCCTCTCCATTGAAGCATTAGAAGTTAGGCAGGAATTCAGAGCTAAATGTGCTGGTGGGCTGATCTTCTCTGGCAATTCCAACATGCCTCCTGCAGTTGGGAGAAATTACAAATGAGACAGATTAGAGCTGCTGGAGACTAACCATGTAAAGCTGCAAGAATAATTTAAGCAACAGCTCTCCCTTCCCCACCCCTCCCTCCAAAGCACAGAGTGGGTAAAGGTTTATTTAATTCTATATTATTTGGATTTAACTATGCCATTGCATTTCCAGTTTCCTTTATATTTGAGGGCTAACTGCAGAAGGAACAATGAATTTACCTCCTATTTGTAAAAATAAAAACTGGGGGCAGTTTATGGCACACTGGGCTCTAATTATCATTAAATAATGAGGATGCCAATAAAAGGCTTTTCATTTCCACTCCCACAAGCATACAGCTGTGTGATTAATCACTGCCTCTTATTGAAGATATAGCACTTCTATTCCTGAGGTCCTTTATTGTGAGCCCAGGTTCCTGCTGAGGGAGGATCCATGCTACCACAGAGTCTTTGCAGCGTTGTGTGGTCGCTGCACTTCCTTGCAGGAGCTCTGGAGGCAGTTTGTGCCTGCTCCGTGCAGGATGGCCTGGCCTCTGCAATGGTCCCTGCTGGGCCAGCACAGTAGGTGGTACAAGGAGTGCTTCACTGCCCTGGGACATCTTGCACCTTTATTTACATATCAGCCTTCAGAGCCCACACTTATTGTGCTGACAGCCTATGGTCACTATTCTAGTTTGAAGGAAGCAGAGAGCAGGTTTTCAGCAAGGCAAGTGGCGACAGGTTTTGTGAATAAAAGATATTTGCTCTGCATTAAAAAAAATGCCTGCATGGAGCAGGTACAAAAACCTAGAGGTTGGTGTGGTCTCCAGGAGCAGCTTTCAGGCAGGTCTCAGACCCTGTCATTGATGTTCAGCCTTTTGCTGTGTCTTACAGCCACCAAGCACTCAGTATTTGAGATGCTGTCCCCACCGTGCCATCCGTGTGTGTTGCAGGCACTGCTGTTTTACTGCAGGGAAAACTACTGCTACCAAGAGCTGCTTCTTCCACTTCCTTTTCTTGCAAAGTTTTTTTCAATAGTGACAAGCATTTGCCCAATGGCCCCATAAACCTGGGGGCCCCTGAAACAGAGTAAAGTGAGGCTGACACTGCACTGGGCTGGAGGGATTCTCTCACTGTGGCCGGTATCAGCTGTGCCAGGCTTGTCACAGGCTTCAGCCACTCTGCTCTGCCCAAGTTTACAATCAAATTGTAATGGTATACGAGTTATGCAGCTTTATGTGGGACAGGTGAAGTAAGCAGGACTTACGGCTTTCAGATGTTTTCTTAAACTAGTTGTTTTCTTTTCAGTCTTTTTTCTCCTTTGATTGATTCATATAGTTTGTGGAAGGAGAAGAGGAGAACAGGACATGTGAGTCTCATGCCCTCCTAAGATCTCCATCTGCTAAGTAAAGCAATAAACCAGCATGTGTAAAAATTCACACTGCCTCCTCAGCAAGGCTGTCCTGCAACCTCCTCTTCATGCACCTCTTGTGCCCAGGGCTGAACTGGTCATTGGAGGGATGTGTTGTGGTACCTGCTAGGGCTTTTAGTTGGAGCATTCAGCAGAGACTCTGGACTGCTGCTGATAGGAGGCAGCTGAGAGCAGTCTGTCTGAGTGTGGCCGTCCTCCCAGGCTATTTTATGTTGAAGGTGGGAATGATACCTCTCAGAAACACGATACAGACCTCTCTGCTTGGCTCCTCACTAACCTGCACTATAAGCCATGAGCCTGCATTATAACATCGTCTTACAGCTTCTAAGTATGGTATCCATCAATAGCTTTTACTTGATGACTGTACTAATGGATTTCATGTCTCTCTCTAACTGCTTACTAACAAAGGCCCTACTCCTGCAAACAATGTGTCCAGCTTTAAATCCATCAGTAGTCCCCACTGATTTGTGCAGATCCAAGCACAATTGTTTTCATGACTAAGGTCTAAGGTTTCCAGTCTGCAGTCCAGTCCACTGGTGTGGAAACCCACCTCTCTGCAAAAGCAGGCGAGTTTTTGAAGGGGAAAGAGGGTCAGCTGGGAAACCAGTCTCTGGCAATGAGGTAGCCGAAGACATGGTTGCAAATGGGCAAAGAAATGCCATCTACTCTGTTCATAGCTCTAGCTCAGAGTTTGGAGTTTCTTTTGATGCATGCTTTGTAAGTAGGATAGACATCTGCATCCTGATGGTGTGACCACCCTGTTGTGTCTCTCACAAGTGACTCTTAGTTCTGTTTCTACAAGTTCCAGACTCATCCCTTCTAAAGCCGTGGCATTAAGCCACAGGCTTTGATTGCCTAACAAATTTGGCCTGGGCTAAGCTAATCATCCAATAATTTCTAATAGTTTTATGTCTTACCTTTTCATGTGGATCATATATTGCTCTATTCAAGATGAAAACCAATAAAACATTGATTAAATGTTTTTTTCCCCAAGCAATTTGCTGTGTTTGCACCATTTGCCAGAGGGAGAGCTGTCCTTAGAGTTTCAGAGATGCTTTTGAGAAATAGATTAGAGATCATTATTGCTGTGCATAACTGTCTACATGGAGGCTATTAATTTTTGATAATATTTACTCTCATGCCAAGGCAAGATCCAAACAGGAGCTTGTAAGTGTATGTAAAACTATAGAGACACATTGGAATATCTTGTACACTTCAGGAGTTAATAGACTTTTTTAGTTTAGACAGTGAAACAAAAAATCAGGGGAAATAATTTACTTTTGGCCAAATTGATGTCTAATTTTTTTTGGCTAATTTTTGCTATGGTAAAAAGAGGTGATTCATCTAAAATGCAAGCAATAAACTACTCCCTCACCCCACCCCCCCCCACCTTTTTCGATTAATTTTAATCTCATTTAAAAACCTTTTCTCATTAATTGTTCTTTAAATGCAATCTCAAAGTAGAGGATTGATGTGTTTAATAAATGTCTGCAGAAAACATTTTGCCATTCCTGATAGGAAACACTTAATTTCAAGTCAGTAAAACAAGAGAACTTGGTTCATAGCTTTTCTACCCAGTTGCTTTGGTAAAAGATTTTGTGTGCACTGGTAGGAAATGACAGTCAGTGCTTCATCCTTCTCTTGCTTCTCTTGCCTTTTTCCAGCATAACTTTCAAAGCCAGTGGATTTGTGCATAAAGTAATTTATCTCTCCTCTGCAAATCACTGCAGAACAGATTCAGACATCATTTCTTGTTCAGATTCTAAGACAGTCTTTAACTGGGGAAAACCTTTCAATTAATGATGACAAACTTATAAGACTCTTCAGCTGCTACCTAAACAGAGTATTTTTGTGTTCGCTGTCACATCAAGGCCTTGTGCAGGATAACGTTCACAGACAAGATTTTCTCCAGCTATATATTCCTCAGACCTGAATATTGACTGTGGGTGTAGTGGTCCTCGCTGTAAGTTTTCCAGCTGCCTTAAATTGTCTGTGTGTGATCCAAAGCTTCTTGCAGTCTATTAAAAAGCCTGGAAGGGTTTAAGTCTGACCCTATTACACTAGCCTTATCTCATTAACTAAGAGCATAGTAGAGGGTGGGAAAGGGGGTGAGAGGACATGGTCCCTCCACGGTTAGGCTGGAGGCTTTGCTTGGTAGGGGTGACTGATCCGGGCCTGCCATCTGCTGATGCGCAGCCGCACTACACAAACACACCCGGCTGCAGCTTGTGGGCTGCGCTCAGCAAGAAGCAGCAGCCTCTCAGGCCAGCCTGCCCAGCGGTATCCACTCCCCAGCTGCTGTGGAGTGATGTGCATAGTTGTATGGCCCTGGGCAGTGCAGCGGAGGTGAGGAATGCCAGCCACCTGCTCGATGCTGAGAGCCTATGGCTCCTGTGCTCTGCTGGCCACCTTTTGGTTCCTGATGCTGTGCTTGACCTAGAAAGCTGCAACGGTCCTGAGAAAGAGCTGAGGGAAAGATATATATCCCCCTGCCTGTGCCAGGCTGCTGCAAATGTGACCAGGAGCGGCAAGATTGGTTTTGACTTTTTAGAGGAAAGAGAGGACTGCGTCTGTGCCTGTTCAGGGAGCGGTGTGGGACTCTGTCCCTTCTTTGTTCTGGATTCAGAGCAGGGCACATGGCGGGAGGTACAGACAGAGTGCAAAAGCCCCTGGGTTCCTGCATGTCCTTTACCTTCACAGTATTCATTGTGAAGAGTCATAATACAAGTCTGTCTCTGCCAGCTGATCAGAAAAGGAAGTGTCAGAGATGACTGTCCCTGCTGTCATGTGCTGCTGCTCCATCTCCCTCTGCAGGAGCTAGGGGCTGGGCTAGTGCCACCTTGCCCAAGAGTTGGGAGGTAGTGCTCAAACAGGACACCTTCCCATGGGTCAGACCCACTGATGCCATGGCAACCCCGTACCATCTCCATCACCTCCTTCTGCTCAGCCCTGTCCCTTTAAGCCTAGACTATAATTAAAGAAACTCAGTGCCCTGAAGGGGACAGAAATTCTCTTTTTCCCTGGTAAAAGGTGCCAACCCCACCGACAGTCAGCCTGCCTGAAACTTCACAACCAAGAATGCACACTCTGACGTTGCTTGCAACTGGGCACAAGGAAGTGTTCGCGTGGGCTGCTGAATAACCAGCGAGCACTGAAAACACTCAGATGTTGAAGAAATTGAGCCCATGACCTCAGAATGAACAGTTGTCCATCACAAATGTCCTTGTGCTGTCCTTGCCATCTTATTCAAAAGAGAAAAAGTATCCAATAGTGTTAGCTGTATAGACTTGCAACATACTGAAAACCAGTTTGTGGGCTGGTTTTCGTGAGTAATGCCTGTTCCATTTGCCATCAAAGTCACAGTAGTACCAGCTCAACCCACCCCTTTGTAAAGTTCTTCAGGATACCTCGAAGATGAATGATGCTATAGACAACTGAAGCCTATTCAGATCCTGTTGTAAATGTTGAAATGTCACATGCTTTCTTTTTTTTTTTTTAACATAGTTGCATCATTTATTCTTCCGTCTATTATTTGTTTTTTCCTTCATCCTTGCTATTAATCATCGTAATATTTTTAGCACATAGATAACAAGTGGTGCTTTGTAGCTGTGCCACAACAAACTGCCTGCTATTCTCTCATTCCTTTTGTCTTGTGTTCAAAATGACTTTGGTTCTCTGTGTTCTTTAATATCGTACACATCTTAAAAGGAAAAAAAAAAAAAAGAGACTTCCTGTCTTTTTTTTTTGCTGATTTTAGCAGGAGAACAGAGTCAGTCCTCTTGTCATTTTTTTCCTGGTATTTGTAGGCCTTTCCTTTTGGCTGAGCACAGGCAGGTACATATTTCCCGTGCTGAGGGGTGTCAGCTCCAGCATGTGTGCTGTGCAAAAGCTCTCTGCGTCTCAGGAAAGACTTGAAAAAATACACAGGTCAGGGCAGCTGTTGAGCTTGAGGAAAGAGCTCTCTGTCTGCTTGGCGCGTGGCAACCACTTGAAACTATCAGCTCCTTTTTTAACTGAGGGTGGTCACACTCAAGCTCTGAAGTACTTTGTATTGCACCTTACATCCATAGAAGAAATAACACGCTGCTTGATAGGTCCTGACCTCTTTGCCTTACCCTGAGAAGTGCTTAGGCTGTGCAGTGAAGTGCTCATGCATGTTTTCTGGGGAGCATTCATTAAAAGGCAGCTTGCTAAGTCGTCCAGTGGGCGAGTGAGGATTCATCTTGCCTTAGCCATGCCAGCCTAGCTCGTGGGTACGTCCTGACCACATTCAATCTCCTTGGCCTTGTGCTGGGAGTGCAATAATGGAGACTGCATCTTGCTCCTTCCAAGGTGCCAAGAAGAAAGCCCAAGTGAGACTTTGCACCTGGAGGCAAGTATTCCAGCAATGTAATTGGTGACAGACCAATTGGATCAGTGTGCCTTTATCCAGGAGGGTGGAAGAGACACCTATTTATTCCTATTGTTATAAACCAGGGAGGGTCAAGAAGGATGCAGTGGGTGGGTGATCGTAGGAGATCAGCATTTGATTCCTTGCTCATTAGCATCTTCCAACTATGAGCCTAAGTTGTTTAGGCCCAGATGATCAATGTGAACTGGATGGGACAGGGTCCTTTCAGGATCTCTGCTTAAGCCACCATAACTTCATCCCCTAAACATAAACTGAGAATAGTAGCACGTTATTACTAAACAGATTATTTGTGATGATACTTACATGCAAAAAAAAAGTCAGGTCAACTTGGGCTTTATGTAGATGAGGGCTGCGTGAAGGTCCCTGCAATCACTGCAATATCAGTTACTTGTTTGAGTACATTTCAGTTACTTGCTCTGTTGCATTTAGCATAATGCCCTGTTAGGCTTATTTCTTTCTATGTTACATTATTCAGTCTGTTTATTTTTCTGATTTCAGGTGTCTACACCTTCTAGCTAAAAAGTGGAAAATGCATGTTTGTGAGTGTACTATATGTATATGTGTGATGGGAAGGTCGTTTGAGTTTACCTGTTTTTAGTGAGTCTCATGATCTGCTTTGTGTTCATTTACTTGGGGTTTTTATAGCGAGTATTTTTACTGTATCTAACACAAAGGTGTTAGAGCTCTTGTGGGGGTGTAAGGGAAGGGAATCTGTGCAACAGAAATCAAAACTCTAGAGGAAACATGCTACTAACTTGCAAGTATGTCAGAAGTGGTTACTCTTCCCACTTACTATTATCTAGCTTAGAAGTGACTATCAAAAATAAGATCCTGCTTCACACGATTGAACTCAGTTTCTTCAGGACAGAAGCCTTGGTGACACTTGGGTTTTTCAAGGGGAGGGCATTTACAGCAGGGCAAAAAGGATTCCCTGTCCTTATTTTTCTTCTTAGGTTTTCTTCTGCACAATATTTTGTGGCATATGTATTTGTGTTTAAATGTTCTTTCCCCTTACGATTTGGTCTTTGACGTAGCTGCAGTGAACTTGTGTTGAATTTGTGTTGTTGTTTGTGTCTGTGGCAACAAAGTATAAAATCATGAACTCAGGATTGTGACCTTACTGCAAAATCAAGTGGGAGAGAAGCTAAATTGTGGAAGGGAACTGTTTTAACCAGACATAAATCTTCAACAATATTAGCAGAACGATTGAACAGTATAGGTCAAGTAAATTGATTTTTGTATAAATATTCTCTTTTTCAAATTTGTGATGACAGGAAAATCTTTCTACATTTGACCTCTCTTCTAGTGCAGTTATTTTTGTGAGAAGTAGCAGACACTCAAGCAAGGAAAACAATGCTTTGTATCTAATGACAAAAACATGAATTGAGGCCGCTCAGTTTCCCACATTACTCTCAAGCTCTTCAGCCTTGACCTGGGTAAACACTTCTCTGGGACAAGTGCTAAGACATTTTAAGCTCCATAACTAGACCATACATACTCTCTACTAATACTAGCATTTTCTGCAGTGCTTTCAAGAGTGATAAAAACAATGATTTTTTGCTAGATACTGAACTACTCCATCAAACATTTAGTTAAATATAAGCTAGCAACAAAATAAAGCTGCTACCTGCCTGAACTGTTTCCAAATCATGAAGCTGACACTGAAAAAGTCCACGTTCAAAACACATTCCTGTGGTACTAGTATGGCCGAGGCTTTGGTGTATCTGTGAGGAATTCTAGCAATAAGGGTGCCTACAGGATAATGGTAATTAAGCTAAGCCTGATCCAGTGCCCATAGCTATCAACCAGTGGCAGCAGAATACGCTGAGTGCATTTTGGCTGTTGATGTTTTATTGTTAGGGGAACAATAAATGTTGACTGTCCTGATCTATGCCAATTAGGCAGTTGCAAAAGGAAGGAGTTAAATTTGCTGGTGAGATGAACAGGTAGCTCATAGCTTCTGCAATAAAATACTGCTTCCTCTATACGGAATAAAACTTCGGTGCTTTGGAATGATGAATTCAGCTGTCTTGCTGGTGGAAAAGATTAAGCAAAAGGGAAGGAGTTTAAGAACTCTGAGTCAGGAGATTTGGAAGTCTTAGTGTCTGATCTCTTTCTATACAGCATTAAGGCCTCCTGTTTACTTTTTACTTATATAAAATTTAGCATCACCATCTTACTGATAAAGTTATTAACCTGGAAATAGGAGTAGATTGGAACTGTGTACCTCGCACTCCTGCAGCCCAGAAAGGGTCAATAACTCTTCCATCTGTGGCTAAAGTACCAAACACCTGCTATAACATATTAAGACCTGAGCAGAAGTGAAGGCACTGGTGCAGATAAGAATTGCCTTGAATAGCTCTGCACAAATATATTGGAAAAACTGTATAAGGGAACAAACTCGAATGTGTGTGCATTAGTGCATGTATAGAATACATAATGGTCAGAGCCAAAATAGCCAGGGGAAGTGACAGGGTTCAGAAAGTGCAAATCTCAGCTGCCTTATACTTCAGCCTGGAAGAGAGAGTGGGCCTGGACCACCCAAATGCCTCCTTCACATGGGATGGGAAGGAATGCTATATCTGATCTACTCCCTGTGTCCAGTAAGTACCAGCTAAGTGCATCTTTCCATTACAGAGCACCAGCTTTGGCAGTAGTGGATGGCTTTGTCAACATTGCAGTACATGTAGGCATTAGGGAAGAGTGAAGGCAGGTAGTGAGTCACCTTAAAGAGTAGCCTGAGGAGGTACTTCAAACTGGCATGGGAGAGAAGAATAGGGTTTAGAATGAAGTAAGCAAAGCTGGGTTCACGTTGGCATAATCAGCAGGGTAGATGAACGGACATGGAGATAAGCATGGGGATCACAGTTGTGGAAAGCATTAAAAATGGAGACAAGAAACTTGAAATTGCTGCAGGAGCAGTGATATTCCACAACAGTCATGCTGCACTATTAAGCTCAATAGTAGTTTTGATTGTGGAAGTAATAGACACATGCGGTACGCGCCCGGGGCTGTCTCGGTAGGAGCTGTAGGCAGCAATGAGAATGGCAGGGGGTGCCGAAGCCAGAGGGCTTAAGCCAAGACTGTTTGAGGGCAGAGTTCAGTCCCTGAGTTGAGTTCATACAGAGCTGCAGTTCATGTATTCATTATTGTCAGCTGTTCATTAATCTCCCATGTGTATCTAAGCATATTTGGAGAAACTGACTTCTGAGGAAAGCTGGAATTTTGACCTCAGCATTAATGTATTTTTTTTGTTTTGTTTTGCTTTGCTTTTAATGAGCCACAGGCAAGGTCTTCCCGCTGTGACATACGTCTGATACTGTGCAAATTAGGACACTCCCCATTTTGCTTCATGAAAATTTCTATGCTGGGATCATAGAATATCCTTTTGTATACCCATAGTCATCTGTCAAGCCTAATTTTTAAGTATCAGTAACCAGGGTTTCCAGAAAGGGAATTGGATCCTTGCTGCCTTGGCCTGCCAGAAGTCCTATCAACCAAATATTGTGAGCCCTTGCCTGATACTCATTCTCTCTCCACTGCTGTGAAGTTTATTGCTAGTCTGCTTTTATTTCTTCTTCTAAGATTTCAAGTCCTCTGCCCTCTTGAGACTCTATTTTCTTTTCTGCTGAGTCAGTCCTGTTTTCCCCTAGTGTCTTCCATCTGGCAGGTTAAAAAGTTAGGCAGTCGTATGTTTCCATTTGTTTTCTACAGCCCCCAGAACAGGGTGCAAGCTGCCAGTCTCCGAGAGGTGCAGAATCAGATAGTCCATCAGGATTTAGCTCGGCTCTGTTCTCCTGTTTGTACTTGAAGAATGCTCTCCCCCAGCCTAGGAGTTACTGAGAAAAAGGTGTTTCAGATTAGCTTTACTTTTTCCCCTAGGAATGGCCACAGATGTTACTTTGGTAAGTATATACTGTTTGTTTATTGTTCGATTTTCTGTTCTGTTTCTCAAATTCATTTAATGGGGAATGGTCTTTATGCTGCCAGTTCCTAGTTAGGTTATCAGCTTTTGGGTTTGTATCGTCTTCGTTACTCATTATATTCACTTTGAATGGGTATAGAGGTATCATTTGCATGTCCTGTAGAGTTTATTCCACTTTAAACTGAAGAGCTTTCCTATCTGATGTTATTCCAGGCAAGTACTTTCCTTCCCTCAACATAATAAAGACTGTCCAATTAACTTCTACAAATTTCTTTGGTGCTTTCAGTGTGCCTTGAAGGTAGTATTAACTTTTCATATACCTAGGAAAAGAATGTAGGGTGTTTCACCTACAATCTGTAATAACTTTTTTACAACACTTTTCAAGCATTTTACAAGTATTCTTTGAAGCTCGAGTCAGAACATTTTCAGCATGATTCTGGAAAAACTTGATGAACACATCTTTTCTGATGGTAAGATCTTTTACACGTACAATCCTTTGCTGAGTTGGTTTTCACTGTGATTTTTGGTGTGTTCATGGGGTGGCATCATCCAGTCACTTGAAGCCTTCCAGTAACTTGTTTTTGTACCTGCAGTCTTAAAATTGTCTTTATAATCTAGACTGCAGAAGGTCTTTTCTAGCCCTGTAGAAGTGGAGAAAGACCATTATAAATGCTATTTGGCTTTGTGATTTTTTTTTTTTTAATTATCGCATTAGCCCATTAACACACTGTATTTGTCTCATCGTTTCCCGTAATTACTAATAAACAAGATTATTTGTGAAACTTCCACTGAAGCCCATTAGAGTAGTTCTGGCAGAGATGGTATTCACATCGTGTCAGTTCTGCTTCACAGAATCTTCAGGGCAGCTTAACTCATTATGTGCTAGACTTGAGCTTTCTTGTAGTCTGTTGGCAGTTATTTAATCATTTAAAAATGAACTCTTTACATAGGTATTTTTAAACAGATAAATCTTTCTCTTGGAGACTATTGTTCCTGTTGTGCTCAGCTGATCATTTAGAACACATGAAAATTTTTTTCTTTGTGCACAAAGGGTCTGATTTTCATGTGATGTATCCAGATTTTACCCTCGTATGACTCCACTGACTTCAGCAGAATTGTTCCTGCTGTACACTGGCATAAATTACATGTTTTTTCCTTAAAAAGAAACAAAATGCGCAACTGGTTTTCAGGTTACCTAAGAAGTTGTAAGATGTGACTTTCAACAATCACACAAAAGCCTGCAGTCCTGCCTGCAAGGGCTTGAAAACATCTGGAGCTTTCAAGATTTCCCAACATGTGCCCTTGCACAGTGTTGTTTGCAGGATGTTACTTGTTAGAGGACACCTTTGTCAGCTGCTCGGTGGAATTCAGCTGCTCTTACTGCAGTTCTGCTATGAGTGGAGGCCTGACTGAAACTTTTCCTATAAACAAGGGATATATCCAGTTAATGGAGCTAATTGCAGAATGACCTAATGGTTCAGGCCAACTGAATAAATGTTACAGTCATGAAGTCTTCCAAGATTTAACTCTACAAAGCACTTACACAGTGAATATTGAAGTTCGGTAGTTGAAAAGAAACTGAATTATAAGACAAAACCAAATCTGCAAAGTTTGGCAGTTTTTTCCCCTCATGGCTGCTGATTATCTGACAGTAAATTTATCAAAATGTATTTCTCACTTTTATTCTTTTTTTTTTAAAAATAAGCTGTTTATTGTGGCAGCTTAGTGAAAGAGCATTTAGTTCCTAGAGAACAGTACTGGTCATGGATTGATCATTCCTTTCTTTGGGACCTCTCAGCCAAGATGCTCAATGACTGTAATCCAGGTTTGCTGAGCTGTTACAGAAATGATAAAAAGTATGATACAAGGCATTTCACTGAGTAGTGCTATTGTGGGAGTTGCTCAGAGATGAAGCACAGTCTGTATGTTGGTCAGTTTTAACGATAAGGATCAGAAGGAGGTGGAGGGGACTCGCCGGGTGCCAGTCTCATCATGTGGAGCAGCTTAGGGACAGCTGAGTCAAAGGAGAATCATGCACTGGCTGGCTCTTCCTCCTGGAGAATTATGTTTAAGCATCAACAACGCTTCAGGAAAATGGCAATTGCTTTGCTTCTTTGAAGTTACTTATTGAGTGACAAGCGACTACGATAACCAGGCAAGGGATATACAATTGCCATATATTCTGCTTGTTCTTTCCATTTTGCAAAGAAGTGGGCAGAAGGGTTAATCAGATCAAAGCTGATAATCTTGATGAGTTATTTCAAATTCTGCAACCATATAGGTTTTTTGTCACTACTCTTACTGGTTGGTGCACACTTCTATGGTCCTTGAACTGGGAGAAAATCATTCCTTGCAGAGCCCTGTAGGTCAGAGTGTTACATGTGCCAAGGGCTGCATCTAAAAACTACAAGGGAAATGTCCAAAAATTATTAATTTGGAGACACAACAGACTGGTGTAGATCAGCAGTGGATTCACATAATTGAATTTCAGGCAAACCATTCCAGCCCAAGGGTCAAATTATGAATAAATAGAAGACAAAACACACCATCTGGTGAACCATGCCTAATGTAACTGAATTAATTGTTTAGTGGATCTCAAGGCCAGTTAAATAGCTTATCCGTATTTCTCATTGCTTCTTACTAAATGACACATTCAAAGCTCTTCCCTTCCTTCTCCCCCTCTAGCCCTTTAACCTCTGAGTCATTTAGTGGTGGTGGGTGGTGTCTGCTCTGACAGTGTGTTGAGTATATTGCTGAAATAAACAGGCTACTTCAGAATTTTTTTAGCAAATGAGAGCCTGCGGTCAATGACTGACTTTCAAACATACGGGCCTAAAAAGACGTAATTTTACTTCATTGTAGTTACTATTTGCATAGTGCTGTCTACTTCTGGGTGGTTTTACAGGCAACATATATCTCTAGGATTGTTTCCTGTTTAAGAAGTTATGCATAAAGATGAAAAAAGCAGAGCTGGATGTGAAATGATCATTGTAAAGTCTAGCTTTGTCTCAATGGTTTTATGATTTTGTTGGTTATAAAATTAGTGGCTTACTTTCTTTAGAATTCTGTGGCTTTAGCAGGCTGCTGGACAGCTGTTGATTTTTAGAAGGCTGAGAAAACATTTTTTTTTCAGGTGGTCCAATCTCCAATTTTTTAATGTGTTTTTCTGTTGGGGAGAGGGGTTGTTTTTCTTACAGAATAGTTTATACATTTGTACAGAAAATAGGATAGTCACATTTTTGTAATGCCTGAGAAATGAATGGTTAAATGTGACTTTTAGAACCAGTAGAGTCTCAGGCACAAAAAGTTTGAGCTTGC
This sequence comes from Phoebastria nigripes, assembly GCA_035582835.1. Classification (NCBI taxonomy): domain Eukaryota; kingdom Metazoa; phylum Chordata; class Aves; order Procellariiformes; family Diomedeidae; genus Phoebastria; species Phoebastria nigripes. The sequence continues at coordinate 78,784 of JAYKAV010000283.1, read as the reverse complement.
AGTATGTCTCAGAAAGGTGTTGCTGTTTTAGCCCCTATTGATCATAGTGGAATTATTCAACCAGTACCAACAAAAAAGATGAAAAAATGCATGGCAGATTACAAAAAATATTTCTGGTTCAAAATTGTTGCCTTGGTGATGTGTAGTGTGTAATTATATTTTTTAAAAATGTGGTTAACAAATTAGAAACATCTCAGCAAATATAGCTTTAATTTTGTAGCCAGTGCGTTTTATTCTTACTTCATGTATATGGCAACTCTCAAGGTTCTATGACAAATTATTTCATCAAAAGCAATTTCTGTTCCATAGAGATGTTTATGGCAGTTCATGGATTCCTCTGAACTGAATGTGAGGCTCAAATTTTCAGATTTGCTTTGTGATATTAGATGCCCCGTTTCTCCCACAATTAAATAAGAATTTTGATGCCTCTTATGCAGCCCAACATAGGTTGGTCCAAATACTCAAGTGGAGAAAAGAGAACTAAATTAAGAGAATTGCATTCAGATGAAGTTCAGGTTCTGGGTAGCCTGAATTTCCAATATAGATAATTCTGAAATGCTCAGTGCACGTTACAAAGCATATGAAGTGCAGTGTGGTGTCTTGCTCTGTAAACCCTCTGGTGAGTACACGCGCTGGAGCTGACTTCATTCAGGAAGAGGACAGCCCATTAGCCACCAGATCAAAGCACTGGGGTGCTTAGTGGCTGCTAGTGGCACAACTCAGGGTAATAGCACCCCAAGGAATATGGAGTAATGGAAATAGTCTCCCAGCTGGAGCTTGATCAATAATACTTTGAAAAGCTGCTTACAAGAGCTTTATCAGACACTTGTATTGTGACTGGTATGGTCTCCTGCAGGGAGGAGGGAAGGAAGTGGTGTGAAAACAGCACCCTGTTTCTTGGGCTTTTGTGGCTAAGTATCGCTGCTAGCTAGATCTATCCCTAATGCAGCTCCTGCAGTSATTTGCCTGGAATTTGAAGTTATTTCTATTTTATATGCTGTTTTTAAAATATTGAACTATGTAAAATGGCATATTTGTCTTTGAGGGAATCCTATACCTTGATCCCTTTTCATATTAGGAGTTAAAAAGAACACATTTCAGAATAGCTTCTGGCTTTATTTTAATATAAGTGTTTAGACTCAAATATCTAAATTTATCTATATTTATATAGAAAATAAAAATGTGTGCCTTCAGTTGAAATGCAATCCCATGTGTAAACAGCATTTCACTTTTTAACTTCTTTTAAACCTGTGATGAGCTGTGTTAACTGAGATCTAAAATAATTGATACTGTTCTTCTGAAATACTGTAAAAGCTGGGCTTTGGGGGGTTGTTTTTTATAATTTGTTTTTGTTTGGTTTTTTTTTAAAGTACCATAGCTTTGCCCAAATGATCAGTGGAATAACATTGGCATGAGGCTTGAGGTCTGGATGAAAATTCTGCCTGCATGCATTGTTCCTTGGGCTCCAATGTAACAGTAACTTTCAGGATTGCTCCAGTGACAATATTTTAATTCAACTTTCCTGGCCATTCCTGCTGACATTTCTGGGTTTAGTATGAATAAAGTACTAGAGCTGTAACCAGAGTTAACAATTCTGTACTACAATATTTCAGTTAAATTGCAGGTTATTAAATAAAGCAAGCCAATTTCTGATTTTACTTAATGTACATTTCCAGTAATTCAGGATCTGATGTCAACAAAAAAAATGTTTTAGATAGTGCAAAGAAGTGAAGTAATCAGATTATCTTTCCGGAAATGTATAGTGTTTATTTCAAAGTATTTTAGCATGATATAGAGCTATTAGAAGGATTCGCAGTTTACAGGGTAGTAGTTTGAGTCAGATGGACATAATGTCTTTTTCTAGTACAGTCTTTGGTTCTTGACTGTGATGGACTGGAGGAATTTCTCCCTTCTTGCTGGCTGTGCAATTCTCCTTCAGTTCTCTGCCCTGTCTCCGTCTCCTCGAGAGGTGTAGCCCACCTTTTCTGAACTCACCATTTTTTAGTTCATCTGAGTCTTTCTGGGCTTGGGTTTGTTATAGATCTCTCGGTAAGAACACACAGGACAAGCAGAGCTTACGGGTTATTATGGGGAAACCCAAGAGTTGGTTTTGTTGTGCTCTGCAAGTAAGTCTTTTACCTCTCTTTACATCAGCTTTTTACACCGTTCATTTGGCAGATCACATCTATTTCACTACTGCCAAAGGTCTGTAGTTGGTTTTCTAGGCATTGCCAGTCATGCAGGTCACGTTCCAGACCATAGCTGGGCCAACTCTTATGTGCTGGAGCCTCGCATTAGCAGTTAGATGTAGTTATTAGTGACTGCCATACTGAAGCCATGCTAGACCAAGGAGATAAGGAAATGATGCAGGATTCACACAACTCGTGCATGCTTTCTCTGACGTCTGAAATTCAGGTAATCCACATTATGAATCTAATTACAAGCAATCTGGGCAACAGAAATATCTCTGCATAATTTATGCATATCTCTAGAGCTTTAAAGAGTGAGTCCTTAAATGCATATGGAACTTTAAGGATATGAGTATCTGCTTTGTCTTGGTGGACTGTGAACTCATTCATACCAAACGGTCCTATTTTCGTGATAACGATGTATGTAAAAGAGGGGTATGTATTTAGCAACAACAATATGTATGAGTTGACTGACATTGACTTTCCACATTTTGGGTCCCTTTGAGGACTCTGGCATTAATGCTGCTGCTGCTGCTATCCCTGAATTGGTCATGTTTATGCAAACTCCATGCAGTGCTGTAAGTTTGTAATACCACTTAGAGGCATTTAATGGAGGCTTGTGATTCACAGGAAAAAAAAACAATCTCATTTGCCAAAAAAAACCCAACCCAACCAACCCAGGGGGGAAGCAATTCTGCATTCTTTATCCTGGATTATAATGACATAAGCCTGTAGAGAAATTCCGATAGCTCTAACCAGGGGTTGGATGGAGAGCAGTCAAGAGCAATGAAAAGGAAAACCCTTGCTTTTTGCTGCTGTTGGTGAGTTTCTGATCAGACAAAGCAATGCACACAGAGAATCACTGAACAGACTGGTGGAGTTGACCCATTAAATTAAATTTCTCCTGTATTGCAACTAGATGATCTCAAAAAGCTGTGTCAAGTGTCCCTGTACATCTACAGTGGGTAACCATGTGTTTTCACATGGTGAACAATGATGAGCATTCAGCAAATAGTATGACTTATGTCTAAAGGTAAAGCTAAAGGCAGGTAAGGTGCAGCAGCGTTCCTATATTGTCCAAATGAATTGATGTGGATTGATACGATTGTTGTGGTTTAACCCTGGCAGCACCTAAACACCACGCAGCTGCTCGCTCACCCCCCCGCTCCGGTGGGATGGGGGAGAGAACCGGGAGGGCACGAGTAGGAAAACTCGCAGGTTGAGATAAAAACAGTTTAATAACTGAAATAAAACAAAGTAGAACAGTAATAATAACAGTGGTAACAACAACAATAGGATATACAAAACAGGCGATGCACAATGCAACTGCTCACCACCCACCGAACCGACGCGTTGCCGAGCCGATGCGTGCCCGAAAAAATGCGCGAGCCCGTCCCGGAACCCAGAGCCCACACACACACTTAGTTTTTATACTGAGCATGACGTCGCATGGTATGGAATACCCCATTGGCCAGCTGGGTCAACCACCCCGGCTCTGCTCCCCCCGCCAGCTTCCCATGCACCTGGCAGGGCATGGGAGGCCAAAAAGTACCCGGTGCAAGCACCACCCAGCAACACAGAAAACATCAATGGGCCATGAACGCTCCTATTATACCAAACCCAAAACACAGCACACCCTCCCCAGCTACTGGGAAGGAAGTTAACTCTGTCCCAGCCGGAACCAGGACAATGATCTATACCAGTCTTGACCTTAAAATAATACTTTATCTGGGTTCTTCCTGGGGACATCGGTCCAGCTGTCTGAGTCTGCTTGTAAGATCAGAACCTGACCATCATTTTGCACACACCATTGCATCGTGAAAGTTTATATTTCCAAATTAGTTTATACTTATATAAGTTACACATCAAGAAAAGTTAGAACGTTACCTTTAAAAGCCTCAGTGAACAAAAAAATACAGACTCACTGAAAAAGATTTTCCTTAATGCTCGTCCTCTAAATACTATTTGGATATTAGTGAAAAAATATGATTTTTCTCAATTCTTTGTTCTAAACCATTTGTTTTTCTTTTTTTCCTGAGAAGTGAAATTTATTGAGTTTACTGAAAAGGTGGACCATTCTCAGTTCTTTGTCTTTTTAAGCCACACGTTTTACAGCAGTATAATACAGTATGCTTTGCCAGCAGTTTGCATAAAATTTGTTGTTCATCCTAAATGAAATTAAGATAGGAAAAATATATTTGGAGAGCTAGGTCTCCCCCCACCACATTCTATTGTCTTTCTACAACAGAATTTGGGCACTTTTTTCTTCTTTGAAGTGCTGTCCTCAGCTTCAGCACAAATAGGTTTACAGTGAAGAATTCACTGATAGGAGAACATCTGGGATATCGAAGTAAGTAGGTATGAGCAAAGTGAAAGATGTAGCAGGATGTTTCTCTTGACATTTCAGTCCAAAGGAGCACCGCCGATTACTACCTGACTTACAAAGATGCCAACATGGCGTCTTAATGAGATCCTTGCAGGCATGTGTGTGAGTCTAAGAGAGTTTGGTTTGGGAACAGTCTCTTGTCCGGTTCATAACTGGTCATGCAAACATCCGTGATCCACCTTGTGACAAATGAGTGCCAAACTAATGAGAGTGGTTACATACAACCCTCAAAAGCATGACTCGCCAAAAAAGGTTGCTCTCTATCTCTCTGGGATTTGCAGTGTATTGCAGATGGGTTGAACTTAAATTACACATGAACAGATCAACTCTGGAGCCAATATGCAGTAGTTTGAATACTTCCAGGAAGCACTGGATTCAGCATACATGTGCTGATGACTTCACCTCCTCAACTGTGGTAAAGACGTGTTCTGAAGTAGAGACCAAATGTGCACAATCCTAGAATTTTCCCCATGAAAGTACATGAGTGGAGCCCCAAGACAATCAGGTTTTGAGAATACACTGTGGTGTATTCCAGAAAAGACTGGCAGTAACTGTTTAGTCAACAGTCGGTGAGAGAAGATTGCTGATAAGAGACAGGCCATTGCTGTGTGAGAACAGCTGCTATTCCTCAAATAAAGCTAGACTCGGTTAGAGAGAATTTCTGTACGTGGACCCTGGCTAGTGGGTTTGTAATGCAGATAAGGCATGGTGAGGAGCCACTGGTACAACAGCAGGTGCTGCTTTACAGTGTCTCTAGACAGTTTAGTCATAAACTGCTAGTCTAGCAAGTCCAATCTCATACTTTGATTAAGAATCTTTTAAAAATCAGACTGCCGTTTCATTGGATTTTATTTCAATCTCATGACGTTTAGTTTCTGTCATAAATTCCCTGGGTTTCTGTAATTATGAAAGAATGATTTTTTGGAAGCTATCAGCTTTGACTGCTGCATGGAAGAACTTGAGAACGTCAGTTATAAAGGTTCAAATATTAAAATATGAATGAAAGGAACCTCTGTGTGGTTTATGAAATTGTTGYCAGTTCATGACTTGAATAGTTTGAAGTGATGAATGATACTGCAAGAAACTGTGATTTTTATTCTGGTTTGGTGTATTTAAAAACATAAATATTTATTACAAATTTCTATTCCCATTTATAAAATATTTGCTTTTTGTAAGTCCCCTTTAACATGATTTTTGATTCCGATGGATATGGTTCCAGTCACTGATGTTTTCTTTTTTTTTCTTTTTCAGTTACACTAGCAGAGTTGTTTCCAATGAACTGAAGGCACAAATTAATAATCCAGAACTGAAAGTCAGAGGATTGGACCCACTCATCAGTAATTTAATTGATAAACTTCAGCACTTTAATCAAGTAAGTAATTTTTAGAGATAAAAGCATTTTATCACTGGCTTTCATAGCAGAGCTGAAGCTAAAATTACTAGGTGGTACTGCTTCTCATGTTACATTTCCCAGGATCATAGGCCTGAAATAGTCATGGAGTGGGCCTGGTACTAAAGGCAACTGAAGATTCTGTTGTGCCAGCTGGTTTATGAACTCTAATGAGGCAAAATTATTTCCCTGGAAGTTGCTCTAATTCCTGGCTGTTGTTCCATAGCTGGTGATTAACTGTCCTACAGTCCACAGTCTCAGGAACATGGAGGAACTCCTGAGCCCCACAGTTCACATGAAGCTTGTGACTAGAGTCAGGCTGTGTGAGCGCCTTTAGGAGTCCTGTGATATTCTTGTGTTGCAGGAATATCTCCTTGTTTGTACAGCTTCCTGTTTTTCAGTGGTGTAGATATAAACAGATCAAAAGACAAAATGGGTCTATAAAGGTGTGATAACTGATCTGTACAGAATGCTGAAGTCAGGACAGAAGGTGCTCCAGGATGAATTAACCTCGCACCTTTGAAAACACTTCCTTGACAGGCCTTGTTCTCTAGCCCCTCAGCCCAAAAGGAAAGATAACCTACCAATGAGTTTGTCAGAGGCATGATTAACCTGTGTCTGCCTCTGTCATCTATTTGGGTTCCCTCAGATGCACTTGCAGTCCTGGTGCATTCGCTGTCTTTCAAAGCTGAATGCATGATTCTGTGATATTACTGCTTCAGCACACCTCTTTGTGAGCTCTTACAGTAGTGCCAGTCCAAATGAGCTGGAGCTAACAGATTTAACAGAGATTGATTTTCATTTAAAGTAGGCATGTTTTCTTGTCAGCTTGGAAGAATGCTTACAACAGTGTGTTCGGAGTCAGATGTGTTTGCRCATTAGTCTACTTGTAATCTTTCACCATTAAAGAGTGATGGAGCATGGGGATATAAATAGTTAGTAGAAAACCGCTGTAAGATTAAAATCCACCTTTGTGGGTGGGGTGTGCAGGAAGGAAAATAATCTGCACAGGTAAAATGGGAGAAGGAATTGCTTACTCGGGATGTGGGAGGTTATTAAGACTGTGGCTGTGACCGGGAGTCATGGTTTGATCTCTTCTTTGCTCCTGCAAAAGTACAACCTTCCTTTACCTCTCATCAACCACCAGTGGTAAATCCATAATCTAACCAGTAATTAGTGTTTTTGTTAAATCTTGCTTGGCTCTAATGTTCTTCTACTGTTCTTGTAGGCTGCAGTTTAGGGATTCTTTGTATCACACTGATTTAACTTGCCATGGGGGATTACAACAACCAGTCTGATGCGGTACTTAATATTACAGTGAAATAGACATTATGTGGTCAGATTGATGAAAAGGATAATTCATTATTTATCTGCCTTTGCATGTTACAGAGTAGAGTGTTAATTTACTTTATAAATATTAGATATATTCATCTGTGTAACACTCTTCTATAAACACTGACAATAGGAAATAGTTAGAAATAGATTAAATTAAAAGTAGCTGTGTATTGGAAATTCTATTTCTTTGTCTGCTGTAGAAAAATAAAAAATCTGCATGGTCTCATAATGAGCTGCATACCAATTTTCTTAAGTTATGTACATTTAAAAAACAGCTTCAAAGAACACTTTTTAGTCAGAAGAATAAAATCCAATTCCTAGCTCTTTCTGTAAGTTGGAAGTGTTGCTTTCTGTTACTTCTGTTTTAGGAGAATATCATCCTTAAGTAAATGTAACTCCCATCAGATTGAGGTGCTTAGCAATAATGGATTCCAAGGGTGAAGGATTAAACAGAATACCAATTATCACCCTAAGATGGTTCGTTCTTAAGTACTTGGAATAATATAAATTCCTTTGATCATAATTTTAGTAAGATTTCTTCAGAGATCAAAGCATCAAAGAAGTTGCTAAATATCTGAGGCTTTCAAATACAACATCAAACATGTGTAGCTGTTTTCTGCTTCTTGAATTTTCATTTCTGTTGTGATATTAATATATAAATAAAAACTGACACTGAAAAGACAATTAAATGAGGAGTTTGAAGTGTCATCAATAGTGTGTGTAGACTGTATAGAGGAAGAGTTATACAGAATCCCATTACTCATTTTACAGGCAAATTGATTTTTTTCATTAAATTTTTTTTTTTTTTGGAGGCAATATGTAAGGTGGAATTTAAACAGTGATAAAATAAGGTGTTACCTTTTTCTCTTCTTAAGTGCTTGACATTTGCAACACCATTTTAAGCAATAGTTGCATATTGCATATACAGAAGCAATCCTAGAGAGGCAGGAAGCCTGGAGAGCAGAGAACAAAGCAATGCACAGAATGTGCATCATAGGTGATTTGATGTGTCTAGGCCCCAGTAATCTTCTACCACTTAAGTAATATTGCTAAACTACCCAGAAGAAAGCATATTCTTGGATAAGAGAAAGGTGTGCTGAGATTTTTTAAAAGAAATAACATTTCTGTCTTAACAAAACAAGCTCCAGCCGTGCTGCATCTATCCCTCAGAGATCCCGGACCTGTTGGCTTTCTCTCTCTCTCTCATTCTCTTTTGCAAAGGTGCGTTTTTGAAAATCAGAATTATCTGCTGCTAGATCAATTTGCTGAGGTTGTGGAGTACTGTCAACTACAGCTACGTTCAAACCAACAGGATTCATTTTTCTAAAAGATGTACCTTAGCTCAGCGATTCTTAACGATTTCTGGAACAAATCTAATCGCTGCTGTCTTCGATAGATCCTCTTCCACCTCCTGTCTTCCACTGCCAGACCCCAGCTCTTCCTCATCACTCTGCGACTATTGCTGCAGCCTCCTTCCCCCATGCTGGCAGTCCCGGGCTGCGGACACAGCAGCGCAGTGCAGCAGGGTCAGTGGGGCCTGAGATAATGTGGGCCTCTGGTGACTGGGGTAGCAATGCAGCACAAGGCTGTGAGGAAGAGTGGCTTGTCACTGGCCATGCAGAAGTAGCAAGCTATTCATTCATTTAAATCCAAAACTGACAGGCTTTGGTGTACAGCAGCCATTTCTTTGTTAGCTCCTTATTATGACTTATCCACAAATGTAAAGAGATTAATAACTTCATTGATCCTAAATCCCATGGACATGAACAAAACTCTTGTCAATGTGTTATTGTTCTAGTTGGTGCATCCCAACTCCAGCACATTACAAATAATCTGTATGCAAGTCATCTTCCATTTCTGCCTGTCATTTAGGCTGAAATGCCAGTTCATTGGAGATTATAGCACTTCCTAATTTTTTTTCATCTGGGACTTAAATCCTCACCTCATAGTTGTTTTTTAAAAAATGATTATGCAAATAGCAGGCTATTTCATAACCACTTTGCAAAGCCAAAAGTAAAGTGAAATTTAGAGAATATTATTCAACAATTACGGTTATTTGCATCCCTGGCAGATAAGGTATTTCAAGGGTTTATTGTAGCTGCTGATTCACGTATCAATAGAATTACCGAGTTACAATTTACAGTAACTTTTACTTTTAGTAATGCAAAAACAGATCAAGTGAAGTCCCAGGTTGATTTTGAAGAACTAGCAGTTAGAAATAACATCTTTTCCTCCCCTTTTTTTGTGAATAGAGCAGATGTGAACTGCAACTGATGATAAACATAAAATCCCCCATTGCACTTATTTTGACTACTACTTCTTGCCACATAATCACACTTAAATATGTTTTAATGTTTTTCTTCAGCATAATGCTTTTCACAATTCAAACACAAGCGGTTCTGAGGCCAAGGTTAAAAATCCTAAAGGATCAATTGCATTGAAAAGCAATGAGAATGTTAGGGAAAACTGAAAAAGCTTTGACTATAACTTTACTAGCAGGGTTACATGGGCATTCTCAAAGGATTATAATACAATAAGTATTATACCGGTTTAACTTATTTGTCTTTTGTCAGCCTAAATCTAATCTTGGCAGATTTTGAGAATCAGTGTGTTTTGCTGTTGTCAGTCAGAGATGAATGCTTAGGGCATGGCTGTAATTCAAGAAGACAGTGCAATATCCTAGCGCTTAAAATGAGAGCAATGCCAAAGCAAATCTTGCTGAATCTGGACCCACATATTCTTTTTTTTTTCCCCCACCAAAGTCTCATGGATCTGCCAGCTGAACTAAGAAATGCGTGTAACTTGAATTCCTTTTAGATTTGCATACAAAGGATGATGTCATAGCAAAGTTCGAAGCAACGGCACTGAGATGTTTCTTATCAATAATATGAGCTAGCCATAATTTAATCTCAAATGTGAATTTAATTGGGTTAGACAATAGAGAATAATACAGTAAATCATTTAACTACTACTTAATTTAAAAGTGTATATATTTTTTTAGACAGCTATAAAATTTATTACATTATAGACTTTTTATATTAGATTTAAGTGGAGACAAGTTGGTTTGATTTTCATCCAAACTTGTAGCTGACTTGGACTAGGACTCAAAATATTCTGTTCTTCATTTCATCCAATGAAAACATAGGAAGGTAGTCATCTTAGAAAAGACTGTTGCTATATTACTTCTAGTACTTGGGATTTAAACAGCCCCAACAGGCTTGGAAGTATTCTTGCTTGCCCCCCACATACCTCCCAAAACCTGCAGAGACTTGTGTCTCTTACAAAAACAGAGCACCTTTCCCAGAACTGCCATACATCTGGATTTCCAAAACAGGTCCTCTTTTTTTCTATCCAAGGCATTTGGAGACTTTGGACTTTCTTCAGGATTTCAGGTGCTCCATATCCCTTTTGGAAGTGTGAAGCAAGACATCTGGAAATCCCACAGATATTCATTCTCTCTTCGGTGGCTAACCAAGCAGACTATCTGTAATTTGAGGCACTGAATTTAATGCAGATGCACAGATTAATAGAAGAAGACACACTGAAGGGATTGGGCCCCAGTTCTAGTTGTGTAGTGTGTACAGCGTACTGACAATCCGTGCGCACATAGTACGCTTTCGAGGCTTTCAGGATTCATTGCATGCAGACTCTATTATACAGGTACTTCTACAATGGTAATCCCGTACAGAAATATAGGAGGTTGAAAGGCTGTGTCCTCTGCACCATGATACTGCCAAGGGCACACCATCATAGCCTGTTGAGGATGCCACGCAACTCACCCCGAGCCTGATTTTACCTTTTGCAAGTAACATAGGATCCATGTCACCAATGAACAGGTGAAAGCAGTCCATAACACAACAGAGACTGTTGACTCTTCAATGCAGGTTTTGAATGGTGTGGGTCATAGAAGTCTTAATCTTGCCTCAGCTTGTCTGCAGTTCAGGTACAAGAGAGATTTTCATTGAAGCAAACGCTTCTACAGTTGTGTTGGTCCTTTTTGAATTCACATCACTATAAAGGCAATAACAGCCCTTGCCATTTCATCTCCAAATGTAAACAGCAGTGATAATTTAATTAATACAACAGTTATTGGCTGATTAATAAATGGCAGCAAGAAACGCATATACTTCAGGAAAATAAAGATAGAATTAATGAAACCTGAAACAATTATATTTAAAGTCATTCTTCGCTATGAGGGTAGTGAGACACTGGAACAGGTTGCCCAGAGAAGTTCCAGGATGCCCCCTCCCTGGAAGTGTTCAAGGCCAGGTTGGATGGGGCTTTGAGCAACCCAGCCTAGTGGAAGGTGTCCCTGCCCAGGGCAGGAGGGTTGGAACTAGATGATCTTTAAGGTCCCTTCCAACCCAAACCATTCTATGATTCTATGAAAGTCTTATAATGCCAGGAAAGAGCAAATGGACTGTTTGTTTATTTTTTTTATTTCCTGCTCTGCTGTATAAAAATTGTTCACCCCTATCTTCAAATAAACTATCATCTCAGATTACTTCATCAGTTATACAGTTTGTTTCTCATCCTATTTTTTTCAAGATGTTTATTCTTATTAGATTCATGGGCTGGTTTTATTCTCCCTTGCTAAAAATCAGACATCTCTCTGCTTCCAGATAAAGATGCTGATTGCTCAGCTCTGAGATAAGTTATGATCTTTTTCATAATCCATATGCACTGAAACAACTCATCCCAGTGCTTGAAACAATGCAGCTTACTCAAAGACTGAGCATAATCTTTCTCTGTGTGGTCTTCTGTTTCTTAGGAAATATATATATATACACATATGTAATGTAGATGGTATAAAAATTTTGAAGACATCAGATTTCGTCATATCTGTGATTAAAATAAGAAAAGATACATAAATGCTGCCAGCCTGGGAAAAATAAACAAAAATCTAGTAGCAATTTAGCTCTCTTTTGTTTCTTTAAAGAACCTGGCAGATTTCTGTCATATATAGTTCTTAGCAAGTCATCTTTGCGTTGGACGCTTTTTGCTTTTATAACAAATTTTCACATTGACTTGTCAATCAAAGTTAAGAAAATGCATCCGCTGTCTATTGGGGGACTCTTCTGTCACCGAGAAAAATCAAAATCAACAAAGAGCCCTCTTTGCAAAGCAGTGTATCACACAGTAGTGCATCAGGATATGGTAGTATATAGCAGACTACATAGTAATGGGGATGCTTCGCTAGGAAGTGTTTCTTGCAATAAGGGCTGTAGTTCTCAGGCAATTAAACAGGATGTAGTTGCTGATTGCTTAGGAGCATTTATCTGTCAGGGCTTCCATTAGAAGGAGTAAAATTCACAAGAAATATATTCAAATAGCGGGCTGGGGCATCTGAAGTCTGTCAAAATCCTATTCTGGTCTTAGGTTTCTGCAAACTGCTATTGCTTTGAGACCAGTAATTTGTGCCCCTTCCTCATTTCTGACTTACGCATCCCAGGTGAGGCTGCTGGGGGAGCATCCACGGGGAGGGGGTGTGCAGGGGAAGGAGCAGGGACAAGCTTAGAGCTGCAGACGACTCAGCTGGGCTCCTACTGGAAAATACAGAGATGTGGCCATGAAGGAAGAAAAACTCACTCAGATTCCCTTTGTCTGCATACCTTGAGGGGCAGATAGAAAAGCAGACCCGCCAATAATAATTCAGTCATTAGGTTATTCATCTGGAGATGTGGGATCTCCTCATTCAAAGCCTGGCAGCGCCTGTCACTGGGCTGTGTGCAGTCGTTTTCTTCTCTCATATGCCCTTATGTTTTAAAAAGAAAAGGAGTTTGGAAGCTCTAACCCTGGTTCTGCTGTGACATTAAAACTCCTGTCAAAACCAGAAGTTTGTCCATGAATCACAACAGGAGAGCTCTTTCTAGTCCAGTCCCACTGAAAAAACATTACTGGAGTGTTGCTTTATGGAGAGCATATGTTAATAATGTAATTTATTGGTAATTGAGGTATGTATCATCCCTGGCTGAAATCAGTGTACTTTTGCTGTCCTGAGGTCTGCAGTTTGTTTGTTTGGTTTTGTAAAGTATAGTGACTTGAGATATAATTAAGTAATTTTAATTAGAATTGAGAAATGACTTTTTAGTATTAAAAACAGCATCAAGATTTCAATAGAAACAGAAATCATGTGAAATACTGGCTCAACTAAACCAAAATGTAGCATTTTAAAATAAGACAAATCTGAATCTCAACGTAAATCTAGCATATCTTATTATATGCTAGCAAATATATAATGCTAAAATGCCCGTTTATTATTCATGTGTTGCGTCTCAGAGTATGCTGTGCTATTTGTCTTGCAAGCATTTTCAGAAATTATTTGCCCAGATGKGCCATTGTATGTGTTTTGTTTTGCTCATTGTGGGAAATTAGTCTTAATAAATCAAAATCACATATTGAGTCACAGTAGTGACTTGAGCCAAGTAGGGGAGAGGGAGGGGAGAGCTACAGTTTCAATCTATAACTGAGCCAAAACATTTCACATATAGAAAAACATAGTTTGAAAAGAAGAGTCTTATTTAAAAAAAAAAAAAAATACAGTCTGTCCTTTGGCTTGAGTGCCCAGTTCTAGTTGCAACTGATTAGCGAAACCCGAGCTGATACTCGTTTTCACAGATGAGCTGAAAAGTGTTTTGGATCCTCTGGTGTAATGGCTGCAAGTGAGGAGAGGGTCAAGCCTTGGAGGGATCTGCTTTGGTCTGACCAGTGGTAGGTGGTACGGGAGCACGAGGCCGGGCATGGGAATACGAGGGCTGGCGTGGGCACCCAAGGCCAGGCAGGAAAGCAAGGCAGGGGCAGGAGCATAAGGCATCTAGGGGCATCTAGGAAGAGCTGGTCAGCCCTGGGGTTTGGGATTGCTGCCCAGGGGGTGGAGGCAGCAAAAGGGAAACTTTTCCACCATTAATGGAAATACTGTGGTTTCTTGCCACCCCAAGAGAAATGCATCACTCTAATAACTGTTGTCTTTGTGGTATAAGGTGCTAATCAAAATGTGTACTGTTGTTACTGTTCAACAACTGTTAACAGTTGTTCTTGTTCTTGACCAGAAATGCCCCTTTGTGGGTATTGGCAGAGGGGAAGAAGCATGGATACGACTGCTATGTTAGCGTATTTGTTTTAATGTTAATTGATTTTTTTAAAGATAGAAAGTCAGCAATTATCACTGAATTAATTAAGGTTGTCATACTGAAATTATAAATTCTCTTTTATGTAAATACTTACTTTGTTCTATTAGCCCATCATCTTTTTCTGATCACTCTAATAATTGTAAGTCATATACATTGCTTTAAGTTATTATCATTAGAAGTGTGATTATGGTATTTACTTTTGATCTCATTCCTGAGGTACAATAATGTGCTTATTTTTGGAGGTGGTAAGCTTAGCATAATAGGAAAGAAAAGCAGGGATTTATGTGCTGATTGTTGTTTTCTTTAGGGTAGAGGAAAAGTCTTCAAACAATTGATTGATCATTGGCCAAAAGCAAGAACAGGGTCATTTTCCTCTCTTTCTGTTCCACTACTAAAGGGAGGAGACAGGTAGAAACGCAGTGTGAGAGAATAAAACTAAAGGCTACCTAAAGCCCAAACTTAGTCTGTAAAGCTCAAGTAGATCTGTACTGCTGGTGACGACAAGTGGATTAATGCTACTAAAGTATACTGCTGCTTCCCAGTTAAAGCAAACAACTTGTTTCCAGCAATAATTTAGGTTGCATTGTAGCGCAACTTGATGAATCAGACCTGGACCGGAGAAGCCCCAGATCAGGTGTCCTTCTGAGAGGTTTCTCTTACTAGGTGCCTGATATGGCTGCCCACTGTGGCTGCCTGATGCCACTCCCAGATGCTTCCTGCACAACCCAGAAGCATGGGAGCCAAGTCATCGATATCACCTGCAGCCCTCATATTTAGGCTGCTTAACCAGTTCTTCCATGGCAGCTTAATGTGAGATGGTTCATACTTGTCTGCCAAGGCAAGCAGCCTTTCAGTGCCTCCTCACTGTATCTGCAATGTGTAGAGAGGCTAAAACCTCTGAATCAGTTTGGTGCCATTTATATTCATGTGATCAGTCACGTACTTCTTGGAGGACAAAATAAAGAAGAGCTAATGATAGGTGTGAGGTGAGGTTAGGCAAACTTCCTGGTCTAGTCTCTAAAGGAGAAAATAAGGCCACGAGCAAGCATCAGAAGAATACTTGATCTGCACTCCTCTTCTATCAGTGTTCATTCCCTTATGCTTTGGAATTTAGAAAGCAAGCCTGAATATTGGAGAGAGGCCATGTCAGGAATAGCCTTTCTCTTCTACTGAGGGAGACATTCACACGTAATTACTAAAATAGGAAAGACTAAAGGAAACTATGCTCTTGTTTGAGGCAGAACCACTACTGTGAAATAGCATTATTTGTCAATTTAAAGAAATTCAGTCTTACAACAGACCTGTTTTTCTTCTGACCCTGTCTTACACACCTTTGTTGTTGTACATAATACTTGTAAAGGTTCAGGTATATTATATCTCACACCCACCTGATCACACACACATCCCAGAGCCATGCTGAGAGTAGTTCACCAAATCCAGAAGGGATCCTAGGATATCAGACTCGCATTTTCCTCATCTCATCATGAGCTCTTCTGCCAAGTTGGAATTAAAAAAGCAAGGTGTATGTAGGGGCATCAACCTAATTAGTAAAATCACACAAATGCCAGTTTGGCACGATCATTGTTGCTACTGCTCTTTTATCAAAAGCATGATGCAGTTCTTGAATGGCCACAGACCTCCTTGACCTTGCTTTCAGTGTGTTCCCCAAAACATCAGGCATCTCAGCATTCTGGGTGCTGAGCGTGACAGCTCGCCAGGCTGTACTAGCGCAGCGCAGAAGACGCCTTCCGGCTCTCTGCCCCATGAGCAGGCCTAGGAGGCTTCTTCCATCCTGACACTGAGACATCTCTCCCTTCTTCCAGCTTTCAAGTATAGCTATTCCCACTTCTCCAGGGAAACGCTTCTCCATTAATAGCATTAATTCTGTGTGGCTGACGTCCTGTCTTCTCCATTACAAAAGCTTGATACTGTACATTCATGTCTCTCATCAGAATTCCCGTGATACACTTCCCATCAGATACAAAAGGCTGAGTCTTACCTGCCTGTTTGCTAATACTGACTGCAAGAGAATCATCTGGTAGGGAGAGAAATCACTTTTATTTGTAACTGTTTGTTTCTTAATTTTTATCTTCTTGTTTTTGTGTCAAGACTTGGAGATTTGCAAAGAACGTAAGTTCAGCTAATACCAAAAAGTTTAGTGGGAATTTTACAAACCCTACTGCACTCTAATTTTTACCGTCTGTTACTTTTATGAGTGTTGGCTAGTCTTTAACTTTCTTACTTTTTTACTGGCCTTTCTTACCCGTATTGAAATGTTTTGTTTCTGGAAATCAGCCTAGTTTAAGTCCATTTTAAAATAATTAAGTTAGGTGTATTATTCAAAGTCACTATAAAAGCTCTTCAACTGAGTATATCAGCTGTTTTCATTGTACTCCAGACAGTCTATGCAGTTTGCCCCTAACTCAATTCAGTCCAGTGCAGGTATGAGGCCAGCATGTAGGCTTAAGAGGAAAACATAGCAAGGAATGGAAAGTAATTTCTTCAGTCATAGGAGACTACGGCATATTTTTGTATGAACATTGTTCTATCTGGATTATTAGGGATGGTAAAAATCAGACAGTTATGTCAATAACAGGTTAAATGCACCAGCACTCAGTATGGAACCAAACTCCACATCAAAGCCATAGAAGATGGTCTGTGTGTCAGGGAACCACATAGGGATTTCATCTTTAAGGAAGGTTAAAACTCACTTTCAAATAGAGATGTGGTGATGTTCTGTCACTTGATCTCTGCATTCTGTCCCAAACAGGAGCAGAAGTTGCTTATGGATATGAAGCACCTGAGAGGAAATAGCTGTGGCCCAGGACTGAGCTTCGGGCAGTGCTTGGAGCAGGCAGCTGCAGTGCCTTGCAGATGAGGGCTTAGTGCTTGTGGGAACTCTCTTTAAATGGCTCTAGGAGGACTGTTTCTCACAGCTTCAAGACACCAGAATCAGCTGAGATCTTGGCTTCCCAAGAAGCTGGAGACCCTGCCACTCACAAAGGAAAAGTGTGGCTTCCTGAAGTAGCACGTTTTCCTCGCCCTGCAGAGCTTGAGGAGCTCAGAAGCCCTGTCTGCCCAAGTGGTGGGTGGTCTTCTTACAAAGTGACTGTTCAGGAACCCCAGCTGCGACATGGACTGGGCAGTAGTCTGGTGTCAGCTCAGCGCCAACTGAGACCCAAGGTTTTCTGTTAATGTTCAGTTGCCGTCTGGAGAGTTGGTGTATTTGTCTGAGAAACAGTATTAACCAGACTCTCCCCACCGTGCCTTTCCAGGTTGATACCTTGAGAGGTGACATTTTATCACTACAATATCCAATGGTTTCCCTCACCCAGGAGGTGAAACACTGGTAGAAATAACGACAGGGAAGTACTGTGCATCTGTGTCTTAAATGCAAACTCAGACACAGTTGAGTTGAGTGACCTTCCTCAGCCTTCTTTAAAAGTCTAGGTCCAAGCCAACATTGTATGCACGGGCTTACATGGTGCTTAAATGACAAAATGCAGAGTGCCCCACAGAGCACTTATGTTAAGGGCTGTCATAAGTAATAGTCAATGGGAATTAAGGATTTTTTTCAAAATGCATTAGCAATAAGACTATTTTAGAGTCATATATTTTAATTCTGATTCTTCTGTCATCTTCTACCAACATTTACCAGACTATAAAAGTTACCAGAGAGTAATAGACAATTTGAGGTTGGAAGGGACGATCTGGAGAAAATCCGGCTCAACCTTCTGCTGAAATCAGGGCCTTAGATTAGGTTATCCCGGGCCCTGTAAAACTGAGTCTTGCATAATTCCAGTGTGAGAGATTCCATCTCTTCTCTGGTGCCCCTCCACTTTGTGTTTGTTTGCTTGCTTATTTCTATGAAAATAAGTACACTAGTCTTAAATGCCTTACTTCTTCCTGTTTATAATGTTCTCAAGGTCCAGCTTGAATTCATAGACAATAGTTCTTGGGCACAGAATAGGCACTTTATACCTTTATACACTGAAATATGTTCCAGTGTATAAAGCAAGAGTAGTTATTATATAACTTGATAGCGGGATACCTGGAAGTTCCTGTTTCCTGTAGGAAAACATCCAAAGGAAATGACAACCAAAGTAAACAGCGTGTCTCCGTATCTTGCACGAAGCAGATTCCTGTGCGGGTCCAGCCTGCTTGGATTACCACCAGTGAGGCTGACATAAACAAATGGAGAATACTGGTTAGGCAGCAGCCTGCTCGTTTACAGAGTGCAGAATTTGCATACACTTCCTGGCTGGAAGAAAATTTACTACTGTGCACACGATGCCGAGAAAAGCCTCGGGTATTACAGTTGGGAACCATTTGCTCATTACTGTTCTTTTGAATAGCAATGAGGTGCATGTAAGAGTCTGTATGCCATGGCTCCTATGCATTTGCAAATGTAGCTGAGCAGAGATGGGACTTCTTCTACCTTTAACTGTGATTTCATGGCTGAAAATGCCACTTAAGATTTGAGCTTTGTAGACCTGAAAACATCCAGGCCCTCAGTTTCTATACCCCTAAACACCTCAGGCTTTGGCTAGCTGAAGTGTCTTGCATTGCAAATATGATTTATTTACTATGCAGTGTTTAGTGACACCTACAATCTATCCTGCTTCCTGGGACTGTATGCATTTTAAATGAGATAATACATTTATTTCACTTGCCTTTTTCATGCATCTGAAATGAGCCTGTGCCTCAGTGCAGTTACGTGGGAGTGGATCTATTTGGGGCTGAGTATTCCCAGTCGCAGATGTCATGGATGAACTTGTCATTATGCAGAACAGTCACCCAGGAGACCACCGGTTCCCTCCAGAAATGGGTAGCCTTGGTATTGCCTTAACACTAATAGCAAAGTGAAAAATGAGAGGCAGTGAATAAGACAGTGCCACTTCACATGTAGAAATTATACACTTTCATCACTGTTTTCTCAAGCTCGCTTTTGAGCTGTGCAAAGATACCAGTCTTCACTCTGGAGAAAAATCATCCCATGGAGAGTCTGTTATCACATAAATCTCATGCAAGTGCTTCTCCCCACCCCAAAAATTTGAGAGTTGCCAGTACTTAGCAAGCATGAGCTGCTCGCAGACAACTGCAGAAGGTACCTGCCTTATTGCAAGGCAGAAACTGGGTTCTCTGCCTCTTACAACAACTGAGAGCTCACAAAAAGTTGTTAATATTGATGAGTATTCACAAAGGGTAACATTGGTCTAGTAAAGCAAACAAGACCCAGCATGTATAACCATGCTCAAGCCCAGAATCAATATTTACACGTGTCCCTAACTTTAAAGACGTAAGTAATTCCATTGGCTATTCACACTGTGTATAATTATAATTATATGCATGTTTGAGTGAAGGCCATGCTCAAAAAGAAGAGATACAGGGCTTGGTGTAAGCATTCTGAGGTTAAACCCTTTGCATAACTGATGGAGAATAAGACTCCTCATTCGAGAGGGTAAGTCAAAATCTCGACATCGAGGCTTTTGCTCCAGACCACCCTTCTCCATTGATAATAAAGGGAATCTAGGGAGGGTCTTCTGTCAAGGCTAGCATTAATCTTTGCCAGTCCACTATCATTTATCCCCCCAATTTTCTCCTTACCAGAAGCCTTCATTCAGTATGGCGTTTAAACACACAGGTCACTCAGCCGTTGTATGTAGGTGCAGGTAAAGAGGCATGTGCTTTTTTGATGCTTTAGTGCCAAGTGTGCTCCTGCACACGTGTTTATGCATTCCAGGCTCATGGCAGTGTGCACACCACATCACACAGTGCCCAAAAGAGACATGGGTAATGGGATTGAATTGTTTTGAAGCAACCACAATGTGTCCTCAGTCTTACACCGTTCAGTCACATCTGAAGATGAATCTATGTAGGCCTGTACATGCTTTTAATGTGTGTAACTGAAAAAAAAGAAAGTGATGTACACATTCTGTTGTTTCCAACATTTGGAAAAGAAGGTTTCTAGCTCTAATTTATTAATAATTCTGATATGGAAGATACTTTTTCTATGTGACGAGGACTTTTCCACAGTTACAAAAGTCTGTCTAATAACGAATTCAAATGGATTCAAGTGATAGTCAAATTTGAACACAGCTTTTAATAGCCAGAAGCAGATAGCTAGAACATAGCCTACTGATATGAAGCATGTAGTGTTTTGAATGCTGCCATATGTCCTGATACATATCAGCCTTGCAAACAGAATCAAAAAGTGCTCAACGTCATTTCAGGGCTCTGCGTCTTGTTTGCTCCTTTCAGCGTGTATAAGAGGAGCCTCTCACAGCAGAGTTTTTCAAAATGACATGTTCATGGGAGTGAACTGGCAGACAAACAATGTAATTATTGGGTAACATAATGAAATATGACTTGTGCTTCACTGCAGTAAAATGACGCTGAACCATATTTGATGTGGCATTTGAAATAAGAGAATCTAATAATATAAAATGGATTTCAGAAGGGTAAATGGAAAGCTTGAGATTTGTCTTTCTTAGGCCATATAATTGGGGCTGGATGAAGTCATAAAGAGAGGGGAGAGGGCCGTGGCGAGCTGCAGGTGCTTTGAACCCCTTGATGAACCTGACCATTTGTGCCAGTCACTCGAATAAAAGTTTAATATTAAAGAGCTTTGTTGCATGAAGTTCTAGTCTCGAGGGTAATTTTGAGTCATGCAGCACGATGCAGAAGTTTTAACTGAGGTGTGTAAAATGAATCACTTCAAGTATTAAAGTTCAATTTTGGACTTCATTTAGAGTGTTTATGAACCATATGAAGCAATATTACACCTTCTTATCATAAAGATTATTTTAGTTATTGGTTAATATACTTTTTTAGGTTTTTTTTTCATCTAGCTTTGCTAATCACTTCCAAGTACTTGGTAGACTAAAAATTGCACACCAGTTACCAGACAGGTAAAATAACTTTTGAGTTGGTAATATGATATATTAACTAATAATCCAAACAAAATATAATAAATTGCTACTTAATTCTGAGACAGTCAAACAAAACTAAATGTACTGGATTTATTTTGAAAAGTTGAATAATTACTTTTTGAAATAAGAAGTTTCTGTTTAGCTCCTAAGTCTAATGGTAAAAGCCAGAAAGTCATGAGTGCACATTCAGGAAATGGGATTAGCTGGTAATAAAGCATCTCAATTCAGTGGCAAAGGAAAAATACTTTACAATTTCAAAAGTAACAAAAATAATAAAAGAGAAATACTGAACTGTACAAAGCAGAAATTACGACATGTAAAAGTCAAGAAGAAAAACCAAAGGTGTGATGTAAAACCTGTGGCTGGTAGGGCCAAAGACGGTAAGAAACTGTCTTATCTTGCATGGTAAGGTATACTATTAGATAGTAAATAATTAATAATGAGGCAAAAAGTATCTCTGTGCAACATATCAATTCTAGTAAATGTTATGAAATTTTTGGCTTTGTTCTTTGAGGAAGCCAAAGCTGTCCTGTCTGTCTGCCTGTCAGCCTGCTCCTCCAGCTACATTTTAAAGTGATCAGGTTCAACCACATTTCCATTGCTGTTTTTATCTGTGCAGGAAGTTTCTCTCCTTGCCGATTACTCCTGTTTCAGAAGTTTTTGGACTACACAGACATGTTAGCACATATGGCAGTTTGATTCCTGAGAAAAGATTCTTGGAAGAAGCGCCCAAGAGTGATGCACTGAGCACATAAACAGGGGCAAAGGATGCAGGGCATTGTGGTGTTCTTAGGAATTGCCTGTATGCAGAGTTTTAGCTGTAAGTCTGCTGTTGCACTGTTTTGATTAAGCCAGCATGGTTTTTTGTGTGTGGATGCTTTTTTTATCAGTTCAGGCAGCGGAAAACCTGAATGACTGTAATCTGGGTTTAGCTAAAATAGTTCAATATGAACTGTCAAACTGGAGTTACAGTAGTGAGCAGGAGTTAAACTGTGTGCAATTGCTGTGCAGCCTGCTGTTAGGCTCGTAGCAATTTCAGAGAGATCATATGATCAAAATGCACTCTGGCTGGTACACAGAGAAAAAGAACAAGATCGTTTTGCTGGAGCCTCAAATCCAAGGAAATCCTGGTCTGTGGAGAATACTCAAGGAGTTTGAATCCTAGGGAAGATTTTAGCCACCTTTTTCTATGGGGGATTGGGAAGTGGTCTAAAAAGAGCAAGTCTGGTATGGTCTCTATTAACATTATTGTCTGGGTCCCAGAGAATGTCTCCAGCATGATCTAGCTGTGGAGGTAAAAATGACTGTGGACAGATTGTAGAGGATGAGAGGAGGCACCAGAATATTCAGTCTGGTTTTTTGCTCTCTCCTACTCTTATTTTCTCTCCTATCCCTTCCTTCTTCCCAATCCCTGCTGTAAATGAAACATTTAATTTTGCCAGTGGTGACTGGGTGACAGGAGAAGGGTGGAGCACAAGCCCTGCATGTGTGAAGCAGGCCATATGCCTGTGTGGGTGTGGGCGATCATGTGGACATGCTTCTCCATAGAAGAGTCAAGTGGGATGGAAGTGCAGTTTGTGGAGGATGCATTTTGGGGGTGTGGTACTTCAGTGCAAACCCTGGAATTCAGGTCAATCTCAGCATCGTCCCCAAAGCTGTTTCTCAGCATTCCTGTGTTCCTGTTGTATCAACCATTCACAGTGGTCAATAATACAAGTTTAGGTGAGCTCAAACCTCAGGGTCCGACAGAGGGAAGAGCAGCAAATGGGAGATTTAGCAAATTCACACTTAGTCCCTGGCTTCTGCCTTGGATTCAGATTAAACCCTTGACAATCACAGCTACAAGTACCTGACAGTTATGTTGCTGCAGTTAAATCAGTCAAATTTCTTCCACCATTTTGTAAGCCCTATAAGGGAGGTGGGAGAAGGCAGTGTTAGTCTGGCTCCTGGAGAGGAAGATGGCATTGATTTCTTAAAGAACATGAAATCCTGCAAATTCAAACACACCGTATTTTCACTTTCCAGTCCAGGACTAAACAGAAAATAGCAACATCAGCCCTGGAGACATGATACTGAGGAAGAATTTTGTTTGTCTTGTTCTTCCCAGCCCCTTCCTTCTGTAGCCCTCACCCCAAAATATTCTTTAGCACCTGCAAGTCCACAGTGCTTGGTGGCAGTTCAGTCTTTCATTTTAGGATGCTGTTCCTTAACGTGGCTTCATACAAAGTTTTAGCTGTGATAGAAATCAGATGAAATATCTACAACAGCTTGAACAGGCTTCCATCTTATCTGGACTTTGGTAGCTTTCAGAAAGCTGTCAGCTGTAATCTACTGCATTGGCATATATGTATGTGTGTATATGTTTGAGTATGCATATAATTTTGACTATTACAAGTTGAAGCAGACCATTTTGACCATTACAAGCAGAATCAAAAGCTAGCTGATCAGTCAGATGCTCATGTGCCACTGACAACTTTGTCAGTAGGTGTGGTTACCTGCAAATGTCATATTGATGTGATTTTTTCTTCCTCTGTCTCTGAAAGAAGACAAGCCAATGGCCATCCACAAAATATCTCTTTCTGTCATCTACTATGCTTAGTTCCCACCTGGAGGGTTCACTCTGGACAGCAGCGTCTCCCATCATAAGTCCTCCAGGCCTGCTGCACTTCCATGTTTGGTACTTGATCCTTAGAAGGTATCTTATCCCTTCCACCCTGCCCTGTGCTCATCTTCACATGTAGTTTGTAATAACTTCTATTTCAAATTCTAGGCAAGACAACATCCTGTCTTGAAGCTTTATAAGCTCACAGAGTGTTTTGGCTGGATGTCACTTTTTGGAGCACTGCTCTAATCTGAGACAAAAGTCTTAGCTGCATCTGATGGAGTCGCTCAGGTTCATTTGTTGTCAGGCTGCTGCTGAAGATATTATTGTAGCTCTTGACTAAGGCAGTGGACAAAACTGTCCATTCAGGTTTTTGGATTAAAACACAACTTCCCAGACTTAGTTTGCCAAGGTTATGTGAACCTCTATCTACAGGACAGACTATATTGTACATGGCAGTGGCAGACAGAGGGTTTTGGCTCAAAGCTGCCCTTTGCACAAAGATTAGTAGGGAGCAACTTCCCCCATCTCCTCCAAAGAAGAAGCTGAGGGCTCGGGGTTTTTTTGGTAATACTGTTTGAATTAACATACACACCGCAAGTGCTCTGCACACCCCAGTGTGAAGACCCAGCATAACTGGCCTTATGGCATTTTAATAAAAGGTAGTGGTTATTTGTAGTCTACAAGCAGGAGTTTATGTTGTTGTGTGCTCTGGGATGCCAAGTTTCTAAACATTTTTGTGACTTAAACTTTACCCTTGCAAAGGCTGACCTTTACAAGGGTGCAGATCTGAAAAGGATTTTCTGTCCTTGAGATCTAGCTTTTTCAGGCCTCTTGGGAGTTTTTTAGACACATTTATTGTTCTGGATTCTTTTAATTAAAAAAGTGTAGAGGGCTACACATTAGTTCCTTGCTATTCTCTGTTGGCCTGCCCTATTCGATGTTCATTCTGCAGTAAGATTGCACTATTTAAATTCTGGTTTATGCAGCATCCCTTGAGCTAGTTCCTCTCCAAAAATGAGAATCGTGTGGCTAATTTTGTGTGGTATCTTAAATAGGGGCATCTTGCAGCTCATTATTTTCTTTGAAGATGAAGCTTCCCTCGCATCTCTCCTCAGATTGTAAGGTTTTATCTTTAGGCAAGTGAATGGCTTTCAAGCTAAAGGGTTGGGTGGTTGGTTTGGTTTGGTTTTTTTTCCTCTCACCATTGCAGAAAATGTGGAATTGCTGCTGCTGTTAGAAAATGGACAATCTTTTTCATGTATAGTTGCAATTTCTTCACATTCTTTTAATATCAATTGAAAAAGCTAGAAAGAGAGGAAATAGTTGCAGCAGGAATAACAGGGAAAGTTCACTGGTCAAAATGCTGCTCCTTCAGCATATTCATGTATCAGAAGCTGAAGTATTTCTTCTAGAAGCTAGGGCGTAGGCCAAAGACGTCTTTGCAGCAGATGCCCAAACTGAATCACAGTGTCAGGGAACTTCCTTTTACTCTCCTGTCAGATTTTGTAAGCACTCGATGAAGCCTGAGAACAGCACCAATTGCAGTTTGTCCGCTCCATGGGACTGGCTTTCAGGTACAGRGTGGGTCAGAAATTGCCTGCTCATCCGTCAGTGAGTGAACAGGTCAGTAAATAGCTCATGTTATCCTCCCGGTAACTTTTGAACCCGTCAGTTGTTTCAACCAGTGTTTAAGTCAAAAAAAAAAAAAAAAAAAATTAAGACCTTAGAAGTTTAAGGAGAATAGGTGTTTGGAGAGTGAAATCAAGTTCAGTGCCCTGCTGACAGAAAGGCTGCAGGGTGGGCTGTGTTTTTATATCCCAAAGAATCCACATTAAGGGGAAGGAATGAGAAAGAGGACTCCGAGTGGCCCAGCTGCAAGAAAAGCTTCAGTCAGGTCTCATGCCTGATTACATATGAGATAATCCAGCCACAAAACACAAAGCCAAAGGTAATCAGGCTAAATTCTGCTTCCCATAGAACATCTCATTCCATTTGTGCCTGTATGTTCAGTTTCGCTTTCCCTCTTGTACTCAGCAGTTTGGTGAATAAAAATGTAGATAAATTTTCCTATTTTCCAGACTAGACAGTGAGAACAGTTAAACTCCTTATTGTCAAAATTATAAGCAAGTAAACTATATGCCTGTGCTTACCCTTTCCAACCATTGCTTTCTGCTGTTTCTTCTAGGGGACTGTAAATTTATCTGCCGCCCAAAACAGAAAATTTATGTGTTGATTATTGTATTTGCATAACCAACACAGTAATGACTAAGAAGTGTTAAGAGCTTCACTTCACTGAAACAAAAAAAAAGGATCTCTGTATTTTTCAGAGCAGAATTTGAGTTTCTCACATAGTACACAGCAGCCTAATATGTGATCTTGGACCAATTGTGTGGTTAATGACTACTTGCTGAAAGTTAATGTCATTTCAGAAAGGCCTTGCTGTGCTGAGAACTGCAAATTCCCAGTGCTTCCAGAAAATATAAATTAACAGCTCAGGAGGAACTCTTATCTGGATGTCACCTTTAAGTTTCTGTGCTTTACTGTGGATTGTTCATTTTACTGAACACATCATTAAACCATAAATGATTATATTGTATAATTGAAGGGTGATGTCACATACTTGACAGCTGTTAGTCATGTGTTGTGTTTTTTGGACTGAATGAGTCTGAATTATTAATGTTTCAGATGCCACAGAGCCTGTTTAACACTTCATATGCAAGAGAGCTTTGTTAGAAAACTCTCAAAATATAACTACTGTCTTTCACATAGAACAACAGTGTGGCCATAATTAGCAATGCCAAATTATTACTGTACACACTGGAAATGTGCTTCATAAAGCCAATCCCATGTAACTGCAGTTCCCAACTTACAATAAAGCAGATCTGAGGTGTTCAGACAGGAAAAAAACCAAAACCAACACAAACCCCCCTGAGTTACAGCTTGCTATACTTACAGATGTGAGCTTCTGCTCAAGAAACCAGTTATTGTCGCTCCCTGACTTTTGGGGCAGATTCATGCTGCCCTGAGTCGCAACAATTTTGAACAAGCCCAAGATGGGGAGAAGGTGAAAGTGTCTGAAGCAGCCTTCAAAGTCTAACCAAATATTCCTGAGTGTTTTGCCAGTCGAAACATGATTGTTTTTATAAGTTCACATGCCTGTTATTTGGATAGCCATCCTCTTAAACACGGATTTAATGGCTTGATAATAGAAACCCATTCTTTCCATGGGGTTTTCGTGAAAGAGTTTTTCACTGTACAGAGCCAGAGAGAGACTTTGGTGCAGAATGCTATTGCTGAAGTTGTCCAAAGACACAACTCTCATTTTGGTTCACTAACCCTCCAGTCCTCCTTGCAGGCTGGCTCCAAGTCAGTGGGGGCAGTCTCTGCTGTTGGGCAGGGAAGCTGTGGTTGGGGTTGTGTGGTGGGACATATCCACATCCTGAGCTGGGAAGCTGTGATGGGCTCTGGGGAAACTCTGTTGCCGTTTGGAAGAAGTCGGGGCTTGCTTTCTTGGGTCTCCTTAATATAGGAGTCTGTGGCAGTAGCCAGATATTCATGAAGTCAGTGAAGTAACTAACAGAAGTATGCTCAGGGCTAAATTAGGAATAAGATCAGGTCATGAGAACAATTCTGGTTCCAGAAAACAGCTCAAAAAGTGCCTCCTTCCTAAATAACTAGTATGAGATATCAAGATGTCCGTTGCTCCCAGTGAAACTGTGATTACTACAGGTACATGACATGTTGCTTTATAATACAGTATATTGAAAAATTCAGAATCCACAAAAGTTGCATTCTGATTCTCTTGTACCATTTTTCTGAACATGCCTCTGAGTATTAAAATAGAGGCTTAGGACTTAGATGCCAGAGCTCCAAACCAAATGCTGATAGTTCAAGCTGTATTTGGTTTTAGAATTACATTTCTTTAGAAAAGAGTCGTTTTCAGTCACGCTGAAAGTCAGAGCCACATATTTGATAAAAAGAAAGAAGGAAAATTCAAGTCTGCTGTAATTACATTTTGGGTGTTGGTGACATTTGACAAGTTTGCCTATTGCAGATTAATGGCAAAGCTAAAGAGCCGGAGAAGAGGAGATGAAACAGGGATAGAAAACTGCCTCACAAAAGGAGGCAAAAGGTTAGCCATAAAAAAGAAAATAAAGAAACAAAAAACCTTTTCAAGTGGGGAAAAAAGCTCTGAGTTTTGATGAATGAACTGCCAAAGTTTCAGGAGTTCAGTTTGCTGAACATGCCCAGGTTGGGAATGCACGTAGGAACTCTCCTTTGTGTCTGAACCTACAGCCCTCTATTAGAAATCTTGTGAAAACAAGTTTCTTCATGATGTTTCAATACCTCTGTTTCTGGCAGTTGTCCAGCAGCAGGAAACATGAAGGGAGCAATTGTAACACATTATCTGTGTGCATGTTTTAGTGTATACTTACCCTCAGTCCTTCCAAGTTTTTCAGTTTCCTTCACATTTTTGGAGATTGTTTGGCATTTGCCAGTGGAACAGGGGTCTTTTCAGGATGCATTGGTATTGAAGCCTTATAATTAAACCTGTTTCACAGAATATATTCATTGTTTGTCCTAGGAAAAGGAAATGCTTCAGAGAAATAYAAAGTTTTGTTAAAAAGGGGGGTTCCTTCCTTTTTTTTTTTGTAACTATTGTTTTATTATCAAGCAATCCCTAGCCTTTGCACAGAGCATTAACTGCCAGCTCCAATTCCTGTGTGGGAGTGGAAAGAGCCTGTGTGTGTAAAGGGCCTGAAGTCTCCATCCCTGCTCCACAAAGAGGAGAAAAGTCGTGTCACAGAAATAGTGTTTTCCTCCAGCACTGYGTTCTGTGGGAGAGTGGTGAGGGTGGCCTGACTCAAGAACTGTTTTCTCCCTCTTCCTTCTGTCATTCCTCAGGACAGACAGATCTATCCTAAATCAAGGTATATAAAGTACTTTTAAATGTATTGTACAGAAGATGTATAAACTGGTATAAGAAGGGAGGAAGAGGAAATACAACACCTCAGTTGAAGCAGATTCACAYGTTGAAGATTGTGCTGTCAGATGGTAAATGCAGTTAAATCTAAATGAAGCAGACTCTCTAATTATCATTTTGCTAATCTAGAGAGAAATAGTTGGTCTTTCCCAGTCCCTGAGAAAGGCCGAATAGGTTAGTAGTGAGTCTTCTCATCACCACAACTTATGATTATTGTTATTATTACAAAATATTCTGTAGCAGCTTGCTGAGACAGAGCTAGTAATGGCTCATTCACTAGCAGTGTGATCAAATAAGTCTGGGGACTCAATATCCTGACTCTTTTTTTTTTTTTAATGTCCATTTATTTAGTCATGAGCATCTTTCTCAGTATTCAGCTTGAGGAAGGCAGCCTCGCAGGAATTGGGCAAGTCAAGTGGAAGCAAAGGATGATTACGTAGCAGAGATGGAGAAGTATTCAGAGTGGATATACAAGACAAATGAGAACTCAGTTTTAATTTCCATCTTGGAGACAAACTCTTGGTGTTCCCGAGGACAAGTATCTCCTTCACGTTATTTCCTATTCTGTAACAGACAGATAAATAGTACCTTCCTTTGGTGTTACTAGGGCAAGTGATCATGAAAGACCAGCTGTTACTACAGAAGGAGATCTGGAGATGCTCAGGTGTCGAAGGTTGTCCTGCTGATGTTGCTGGTCAGAGCACCAGCTGTCAGACGCATGAGCAGGGGCTGTGAACTGATCACAAGGCTCCTTCATGCCTTAATTCAAAATCTCCCCACCATGTTTGCATTAGGCTGAATTTGCAACAGCCTCACTAGTAGTGAGTGTAAATTGATGGCATCCTCAGGTCTCCTGGGAGCAAGGAACACCACAAGAATGCGATGGAAGTATAATTCCTTGCTTCCTCTGGGATGCTGGGGACAAGACTTTTTACTGTTCATGGGCAGAATATTATAGCAACAAGGCAACAGAGGTTTTTAAGGCTGAAACCTGAGACATACTGAAAGTGAAACCTGATTTCACAGGAGTTTGAGTGTCTCTGCTCAGGCAAAATGGGATTTTTTCTAAAATTTATCTAGAGGCTTATCAAATACATATCACTTCAGTCTAACTGAAGGCTTTGGAAAAAAGGAAGTTGGACAAAAAGCTGTAAGCAAAAAAAGCCCAGAGTAAATAGAGAATTAAGGATCATCATTTTTCACAGTGAGGATCATTAGGTCATTTGTTGGAAATGCGATTGAAGTAAAGGATAATATGTTCATTGGAAAGACGGCTGCCTTTATTTCTGGGTTAGAAAGGAATAGCGGACATTGTGATAGATGAGGAACATTGGACTGAGAAGATGAGAGGACATATGTTTCGTAGAAATCACCTTTTCTTTGCCAGAATTTCTGACCTTCTTGTAAAATTCTAAGCTACTTTCCCTGAAAACTGGGGATTAGAGGAGTAATTGCAGCTTCCTAATTTACAGTACGCTATGATATCCTCTGGACCATTTGAGGGAGGGGACTATTTGTACCAATTGTTTACTGTCTTTTAGTATTTCATAATCCCATTGTTTTAAAATGTTTCTTCTTAAGAAAACATACTTTGAAATATGGATTTATTTAGAGAAAAATGTCCCCGAACATTAAGCAAATTCAAGATATTTATCAAGATATTTAACCATCTCAGAGTTTCCTCATGACAACGATGGATTCATCAGCAATTAAAGGTAGAAGAGACAAATTTTTTAAAATGGTACAGGTAGAAAGAATGCTGTACAATGGCTATTCTATGTAAACAAAAAACATTTAGCACTAGAATATATATTTAAAAAGGCACACTGAGATTCTTACATATTGTCTGTACGATAAAAAAAACTTAAACTGAAGGGCATATGTCAGCATGGATAATGTAAAGGATAGATGGTGATAATTAATGCTTGTTGCAAGAAATTTGCTAAGCTGAAGAATTTAAGAAAAAACATTGTGATCTCCTTTTTTGTTCTAGGCAGATAGGAAGTAGAAATAGATGAATGATATCTTTGAAATGCCATTCAAAGCTATTTATTTTGTACAATGTCTCTGTATCAGGCAAAATCATCTAGTAATGCTTTGGACTGTGGGAGTATATGTTAGCAAATAAATTTTGTTAGCAGCAGGAAGAAAGATCTTGTTCATTATCTAGACAAATATAAATGAAGCTTGATAATGTTAACAGAATTCATTATTATACAGAGCCTGTTCTTTAAAATGTACTTTTGATTTACTTTTTCTAAACTAGCTTTTTCTTAACTAGCTTCAGTAATGGTAATAATGCATTTATAGAATGCTTTGTATGTTCTGAGCACTTTACCTCGGTGAATAGCACAATACCTACCCCAGGTGTGTGAGGTCAGCCTGCAGTGAGGTGTCCATCCTTTCTTAGTGCTACGTCAGCTGGCATCTTCAGGAGCGGTTTGGTTTGTAGAGGAGGAGCAGAGTGCATTCTCTCTGGAGCCCTGTCAGGGAGCTGGGTGACCTAATGGCTGAACTGAAATGCGTCAGAGCTCTGGATAAGGCCCTTTACTCATGTTTGGATGGGGACCTTGGACCGATTGACAGCTATCTCAGGGTCAGAGGGTAATTCCAGCTGACAGTCCTTTGCTTCTCCAGAGGTTATAGTATAGCAAAGAAATTGGTGCTATCTCTTTCCTACTCCCTTTAATCAAGGCCACTTTCATATTAACTGGTCCTATATGAGGAAGCTCAGCTTTGTGAAGCTGTACCCTAACAGACAGATCCTGCTTTGCACAAGAGTCACTGCTGAAGCTGTTACTGATGGCAGTGGTGGAAAAACAGAGCCTGAAATTTCATACCATTTTTAAATCAAACGCACTGCAATTGATAATACAACATTTAGGATATTTTAGCTGACAGATTAGATTGCAGTGTAATGCAAACTGGGTAGTACTTGAACATAGACTAATTTAACCTTCAACAGCAGAGCTCATTAATTCATGTTGGATCCAAGATGTTATGGTTGTGGTGTACCTACTGAAGTAGATTTTATCATCTTGTGCTATTTTGTGTTGTCACTCTTCTTGTTCACAGCAGAACCTGAGTTACTTAAGATTTGAATTAGACATAACAGTAGTAGAAGCATGAACTTATCAATTATATTTCATATGCATCGCACCTTCACAGGCTTCAGTTGTGATTGTGTTTTATTAGGTACCCTATAAACAGAAGCCAAGACAATTACTGCTAGAAGGAAATGCAAAGTGAAGTTGACCTATGCGTTCTTGCTTAGGTGGTTTCTAATGGCTACGTCAAATATTCTATCTAAGCTAATTGCATATGCCATTTATTAGAAAGAGAGGGAAATAAAGTATCCTTAGAAACAGGCACTCTGCTCACTGGTTCTGTTGTTTTCTGGGCCTGGTTAGGAGGAAGGTGCTTCGTTCCATTCTTTTCAGCAAAGCACTTAAAATAGTCTTAATTTTCATCAGTGGCTAGAGGTAGGATGTAGCATCTGCTTAACAGTTAAGGAGACGCTGAAGTCCTTAAATGCTAATTCATTGCCTGATCCAAATACATAGCCCTAAAAACCTAGGCTGATTTCAAAGGACATTTGATCCTAGATCTATTATCTAAAAACTAAATGTAAGCCAGCTCTAATACGGTTAAAAGAGATTGGTGATGGAAAAGAATACTGTGTGGAGGGTTTTTTTAAGTTTAAATAATGATTAATAAAATGAACCATATTAACAGAGGTTAGCAGAGGTTCCCTCCATTATTTAAAAATTGTGATGCTGAACCCTGCCTAATCTTTTAAATTTCCTAACAAGGCACAAGTGTTTCATAGGTGCAGGCAGGATTTCCTACAAGTATTTAATATGGATATAGTTTGTTAACTCATGTTTTCTAATGCGCTCAGCACTTCCAACCTTTCAAGTTGTCTGCAGATGACCCACAACATAGTTTATCTTCTGCCCAACTTTCTGATGACTTACTGACTGCTTCTTAAAAAATAATAATCAGCAAGTTTTTTCTAAGAAACGTTTCATGTTTCAAATAAATCAGTTCCTGAAACAAGCTCTGATATCTCTCAGACATGCTTTCTTCATGCCAGTGAGGATCAGCTGCAGTTTGCATTGCTTTGAACTCTTACTTTGATAAAATTGCATTCAGCATTTATCATTCTTCTGTCAGAGTCAAGTTACTTTTTAATTTAGATTTTTAATATTACTTAAATGTTAAGATCCATCTAAAAAATGTCAATTATTCCATCTGTAAAACAGGACAGAAAATTTCCTTGTTTTTACCTCATATTAATGTTATGAAGTTCATTTTGTTAATATTTCTAATAAATTTTGAACTTTGAGACATTCTAGATGTTTTCACTTGTAATCTCTTTGATGAGGAGATACAGGAATACTATTAAAGGCCAATTTTAGTCCTCTTTAGTGTCCATAGGATCCCTCTATGGTTACGGGAGAGGAAGAGAAATTCTAGGAGAGATTCAGAGCCCTTTGAGTTAGGTTCCTGCTTTGGCATCTCCCTGTGAGGAAGGAGCCGCTCTCTCCCTTGGCTGCATCAGCACCTTTGTCTTCATGAGCATCTCCTGTCTTATGTGTTTGTATAGCACCCAAACAAAGACTCCTAATCCTCACTGAGGCATTTGTTTCATTAAGTATTAAACCATCATAAACTTGTAGAAGCCATATCAGTTGTGATCTATTAAAACAAAGGGGAAAATGGCTTTTTCTGTGGGCCAATAAAGACATATAGAATGCATGTATGAAACAGAGGAGCAACGTAGTGACTGGACCACAAGATGTATCAGAAAACAACACTGCTATCAATTTCTGTGCACTGCTTTGATTCAGATGGAAGCGATTGGCTTTAGAGGTCCTCAGGACATGAAGTTGTGCTCCGTGTGAGCGGATTCTGGCCTCAGTTGATCAGAATAGGACACTTCTCCAACACATTTAAATCCACACAGATTTAAAAAAAAAAATATATATAGTGTGATAATGCTGCCATGCTACACTTAAATAAATCAGCCTGAATGCTTCTCTTATACATGTCAGTTGCTATGTAAGGGTGGAATATTATTTATAAAGAACAGTCCTAATATGCCATAGCATGTTTTATATAGTAATTTCAATAGATTTTATTGTTGCTACTGTGTTGTTTTCTGACAGTAACCTTCTCTGAAACTATCCAGGGTCAATTTTACTTTTCAAGAAATAAACCCATTTCTTTTATTGCAGCTGACAGAATGCTCTGTTTTTAAGCTCTACTTAAGTAGAATTCCTTTAACCCACCTGCAACAAATAGGCACAGAAGTGTCTGTTTACATACATGAGTATTGATTTGAGCAGCCTGAAGCAGGATGTAGGTGCTTTATTTAGGTCACCAGTGCAGATGTTGTATTGTTTTTTGAAGGACTCAAAATCTCATGAAATATATTTAATTTTTTGTAACATGCACTGCTAAAACCTATGCAGTTTACCATTGGCTTCTTTGTGGACAGTTTCAACCAGAACAGCTAGTTTTTCATCTTGCAAATTCTGGACTCAAATGTTGATAAAGCGTAACCAAAAATTCACCTAATAGGTTCATTGCAGTCCCAGATGGACATCTGTTCCCATCATCGAGCTTCCATACAAACTCACACAACTGCCAGTGTTATCTAAAGGGGAATTGGTGTGGAAGTGCATTGGCAGAGCGCTTTGGGAAAACTTGCAAAATACCTGCCTCGTGCTATGTTTAGACTCAGCTATTGATAATAATTCTTGAGATTCAGGAGGTCAAATAGGTGAAAACTTAAAAAATTAATAACTTGGTTTGTGAGAACAGACTTCCATAACTTTCTCACGATTCTAGATTGGAATTAGGAAGTATTCACTTTGGAGGCTGGATTAGTGCAGTGTATCAGAAATGCCCCCTCTGTTTTCCTTTCTCTATCACAATTCCATTGCTGAATTGTCAAGTAGCTTTTTTTTTCTTCCCTCCTATGGCTGCATGCATTTAAAAAAATACTGAACACCAATTAATTTGTCTAATTTACATGGAAAAGTGCAGAAGATGTCTTTTTTTCCATAATTAACTATATTTTGCAATTCATTAAAATTCTGCAACCCTTCACATAATGGAGCCCTATTCATTACATAGGAGATAAGGGCTTACTTCCAAAAGGGGCAGACGGAGAAGGCAGAAAGGAAGTGGAGGAGGGCAAGATTAGCATTTTATATATTAGTTATGCATATTCATGAAGGAAAATGAAGCCCTGCCAATTCATGTTGGCTTTAAGTTTATTTTGTGGGGTATTCACAACACTTACCTCAGCAAATGGTTCATGTTCTAATTGAGCAAGAACATGGTGACAGGCGTTTTAACGAAGCTGAAGTACATACAGCATACGAGGAGTAGATGGAGGTTGTGTCTCAGGGCATGGCGTGCTCCCCAGTGCTGCACTCTCCATCCAGATGAAATGGGGAGAGCAATTTGGGAACCTGGAACCTGCAGACGGACCCCAGAGATTCCCTCAAAGCAGACTGTTTAATTATTAGCTGCTTTTGAAGCTTCCGTCTTTTTATAGTGCAACAAGCTACTTTAGAAAGTCACCTATGCAATTTTTTCACTATATCTATTTGTTAATAATTTATTCTTTCCTCTGGAAGGCCAGACCAGTAGTAGGCAACACCGTATATTATGTGCAAAGGAGAAGCACCTCTTGGCCGCATGCATAGGGTGAAGGCGTCCCCGATAAGGAGGGGAAGCTGGCAGCTTGCTGGTGGTCTGCCTTGATGCTGGGGGAAGTTGGTGTCATAGGGGAGGTCACCCAGCACTTGCCATACTGCTGTGTTTTAGTTCAAGCTTGTTGGACCAATGTACTTTTAATTTCCTTGGGTCTTTGCAGACAGCAGTGACCACCTCTGCTGGAAGTCTACTTTTTTGCCCTCTCATAGTACAGACTGCCCCTCAGCCCCTTCTGCAACAAGGTGCTATTGCAGTCACTTGGAATTTAAGGTTTCCCTCCAGGGATAAGTAAGAACTGGGGCAAACATAGGGGTTGATACAGGTTGTTAGGGACAGTCATTCTTTACTTTTGTTTGCACAACAAATTAGTAGATTTAGACTAAATAATAAGTGCCTACACATTTTTCTCACTGCCCTTACCGTGGTCTTTGGGATTAGAATAGCCCATCATGCAGCTTGTGGCTTTTTCACCGAACAAGAGCATTGTCCGCTTTCTCTCAAACCCTGGGTTTGAGCTGGGTGAGCCCTGACAGCGATCCATGACAAATGTTTGCCCAGCGTTTTCCTCTTCGTCTCCATCCTGGCTCTGTCTCTCTCTCATATTTCCCATTAAAGAGTTTTTCTTTTATAACTCAGTTTTGTTGTCAGATGAGCCTTAAATGTGCACATCAGCTGGTTGAAATCCCCTGCCGAGTGGCAAGTTGCTTGTTACTGGCTGAGTTGGCAGAATGGTTTTCCTCACCCTGGTAGGCCTATCTCAAATGTTGTTGAGCATCTATTCTGCTGTCCCAATGTCTTCGGAGAAGTTTATAAGCAGAAGAAGATTAAATGATAAACTGAGATATGGATAGTATTTAAAAAACCCAATGTAGCGATTTATGTACTTTGCACAATTTATATCTATGTTTGAAAGAAAGTGCCAATACAAAAATCCAAGTAATATTAAAGAGAGAAAATAGTTGTTTTCATGACAGGGCTGGTAATATTAGTCGGTGTTAACTTAAAGCCACACTGCGCAAAATGCTAACTAATATCTAATGCTGGTGTTTCAACTGTGGACTGTATCTCAAAAAATTGTCTTAAGAATGACTCGCTGTAGAATTTTCTACAGAGTATTTAGTTAGCATTTCACATTTCAGAATATGTCAACCTGCAAATCATGCTTTTTTTAATTCATCCCATATTTTGCTGTGTGTTTATATGTGTGTGTGTTTACATATGTGTATATATACCTATGGAGGGGATGGCTGGAATAAGGGGGAGATGAAAGGAAGAGGGAAAATGGGAGAGGGGGAGAGGGGAAATGAAATCCAGAAAGCTTCAACCAGGTGTAAATGGCAAAGTATTTATATCCCTTCAGCTGGCTTTGGTGCAGGGGGAGTCTTGAAATCTTGAAAAAAAGGGAGAGGGAGTTCCTTTTAACCAGGTCACACCATTTACTTTGGCTGCTCCATTCATTTCCCCTCACATCTGTTTTATTTCATCTGGAGATCAGGAGGAGAGCCAGTGCTATAGACACAACTTTGGGAGCCACTAATTTAATTGAGCTCTCTTTTTTTATTTTTTTTTTCACTGCATCTAAGGTTTCTGAATGCCGAAACTTGAAGCAGTAACATAAAAAAGAAATTAATTTGAAACAATTCTGCTTTTCCTAAAAGCTTACATGTTCAGACTACCACCCCAAAATAAATCATAAAGCTGCTTATTACTGTCTACCCCACAACTTGTGCAGGCACGATCACACACAGTAAGCAAAGCGTAGGTCGTTGTCACTAATACAAAATGATGCAATTTAAAACATCCCTTGAGGCATCTGGGTTCAAAAGGATCAATATATAACTAGGAATGAGCCTGATCTACAAAAGTTCTGATCTGGAAATTAGAAGTTTCCTAAAGAACAGTAATGCATTCCAAGCACAGTAATTAAAAGCAGCAGCCTGTACCCTGGGTCTCACTTCCAGCAATGGCCAGGGCTGCAGAGGTTTCTCTGGGAAACCTACAGAGCCAACATAACCAGCCGGCATCACCGTAYGTCACCGCTGCTTGACTGCACAGCCCTGGGCAGTTCCCACCAGGAGAGAGCTTGATAAATGTGTCACTTTGCTCTGATTTGTTAAGCTGACAGAACACCTTGGGAGTATTGGCAAGTGGTATCAGCAGTGCTTACAGGGTTTTGAAACCTCTCTGACTGATGCTGGAGTTACCAGTTGGGTCCAGTACAGCGTGCCCTGAAAGGCTGTTGCAGGTTGCTCCCACCTCAGGTGTGACGGTTGCTCAGAGCAGGCAGTGTGGCTCACCTGAGACACATTCTGGCAGTGCTTTTAGTCCTGGAAGTAATGTTTATTGCTAGGTTGATTTTGTCCTTTTTTGCATAAACATAATTTGGGTTTTTTTCCTCACTTTTTTTTTTTATGGTGCACAAACCTTTGGGATGTAATTCCTACATTGAAAATTTAGAGACAATGTGAATGGTGGTAGCAATGGTCCTGGATGTAAGCTTTCTTGTTTAACTTGTGCTCGCTCAGCTGGCTAATGAGTGGAGTTTCCTATAAGCATGCTGAAAATCAAATTATACGGTCAGTTTTGGTTGGAAGCACTGTAAGTGCAAATGACAGAATTTTGTATTTCAGAAAATGAGGTTTAGTCTTACCACCATTGTCATGCTTGGACAAGTTACTTGCTCTCTGGCTCTCAGCTGAAAAACAGTGTTTCTTATCTAATAGGTGCATCATGAGGAAAAACCAGTAATCACTGTGAGGTTATGTGTTTCTGCAGTGATGGAGCTGTGCCATCGCCTAAGAAGGCTGTAATACCAGTCATGTTTTGAGCACTTAAACTACAGGACACAATAACGCTAAAGCACGATTCCCCTTGCTTTGAGGCCGTTATTTCCCTTCCTTTAAGAGCAAACTTATTCTCTCCCTGCATATACCTAGTTATTCTTCTTGGGAATAAGGGAGGATATGAGTGACATACAAAGCCCAAACACTTCCTCCTGCTGCTCCAGTGCCTTCCTTGGCCAGCGGCTGGCAATAGAGAATACCCAAAATTGACCCGCCCTCAAGCAGAGTGACAAGGAAGTAAGGCCTTTGCTTTCTCCTTCAGCAACCCAAGAAAAGTCATGACAGCTGAACCCCCATGGAGCTGGAAGCCACAGCTAGTAATAGGCATAGATGCACTTAAGAAAAGCAATCCATCTTCAAATGACACCATGGCTTCCAGCAGTCTGAGCAAGTCTGCTGTCAGGATCATAGATCTAAACTTCCAGCGTCTGCACTGTGTTTTGCTAAACCAGAGGCTAAATATCTGAAGCACTCTGAGCAGAGAGAGCACATTAGCGGAAAGAGCCAAATAGACGAAGATGTGTCATCTGCTTCTCAGTGAGAAGAGGCCAAAGTGACCTAGAGAGAGGAGGGGTTGCAGCAGGCAGAAGCAAGGAGGTAGCCGGAGTGAACCAGAAAGGCATCTTCCTCAGAGCAGGCTGGGGGAGAGCAAACCCTGGGTCCCTGGGCTGTATGCAGATCGTGTGCGTTCCGCAGAGCACAGGGAAGCAGATTTATTTGGTGCTCACTGGTTAGCTTGATCATGAAACATTAAACAGATATTGACTTGAATTGAGGAGTGCATCAAGATTTATTGAGCCAAGAGTTAAATACCAACTGAGACAAAAACAAGCTAATACTTGCTACAAGGAACCATTTGACCACTGTAATATTTAATATGTGTATCACTGCTTCTGTTTGGTATATCTTCACAGTTAAGTGTCCTAAGAACTCTTTAAGGGCAGAAGTTATATATATATATTTTATATATAAAAATAAGGGCTTGTAAAGAAAAAAAAAGTTAGGGGCTAGGACAAACATTGCAGTTAGAAGAAGTAATACAGCAATCACTAGTGCACAAAAAAAGTCACGAATGTGAAAATAGTAGTGAGCACAGAAAGAGACCCTTATAACCATCTCTCCTAAACTGGAGAATCTCCAAGAAGCTTCTAGTTTCTGTGTAGGACAGAGCAGCACTCAGACTAGATTTCAAGACCTCAGCTGATACAGCCTTTGGGATACCCCTGCTGCCCCACTGTAAATCACTGCAGCAGCCATGGAGTATGATGCGTGGAGAAATCTGGGAAGCGTAAGGGAGAGGCCAGGATTTCATGAATGCCTTGTCAAGCGCTGCTAGTTGAGCTGGATTGATAAGATTGTGACAGAACTTTCCTAACAGCAAGGAGCTAAACTGATCTCTCATACATGGTATGGATGTTGAGCTTATCTGTCTAGTAAATTAGAACAGTCATTTGTTATTAAGGGAATGATTACACGTGTTTCTGTTTAGTTTTCATTCCGTTCCCAGCTGGGGTAATTACATGTTCCTGAAAACATATTTTAAAACACTGTTTGAAAGGACAGGAATAACTTTTATTTGTATTGGTTTTTCCAGGGATTTAATATTGCTAATGAGAGTGAGATGCTCCAAAGTTCCACATAAGCAGCTCATTTGCAGCCCATATATGAATACTTACGAAATATTACATATTTACTTTTAGAGAAAGACAGTACTTCATTAGGTCTTATATCATTACATAGCTCTCCCTGTCCTAGATGCTGAATTCAAGGGCCCTTGTTCTGTCAGATTTGCTTAACATTCTGGTGATTTATAGTATACATATTCTTGATTTGGGGTTTTATTGTTTGCTATAAGGCAGCTTCATTTAAGTATTTTCTTCAGGTTGATGTCCTGGTGGCATCTTTACCTGCCACAATTAATATGTATTATTTTTAGAAAAAAGCCACATTTACAGTGTTCTAATGTAGATACCAGGGGGTTTTATCTAACAAAATGCAGTTGTGGCCATGGATCTGCATTTATAATCTTGGCTGCTTAGTATGCATTAAGGTCACACGCCAGCATTTCGTTAATTTTAAACACTCTTAGAGCATGTCCAAAAATGTAAGATAACTTTTGCGCTGATAAATGTGGTTTATATTAGTGACGACAAATTACTTCCCATTTAGCTCACACCACAAATGTGAAATTGCAGTACCTTTTACAGCAAAGCCATTCAATATTGCCGTAGTAAGAGGGTGTCAGCATTTCCCTTCCAGCTTCCTTCACTGAGCGGCTTAGAATTTTACTGTAAAATCTCATTCAAAGCAGAAATTAAATGGACCAGGTGTTACCACAATTTGAGGGGGTTACTCCTCATCAGCTGTTCCATTTAAGTGGAGTAGTTTTTTGCATGAAATACAACTTTCATTTCTGCAGAAATTGATAAAAAACAACAGCTTCTTCTTGTAAGCCTTTAAAAGCCAGTACAGTAGCCTCTTTAAGTTATCAAGCACTAATGCTTGCCTTGTAGCATACTTCACTGACCTAACTCTTTGG
This sequence comes from Phoebastria nigripes, assembly GCA_035582835.1. NCBI lineage: Eukaryota > Metazoa > Chordata > Aves > Procellariiformes > Diomedeidae > Phoebastria > Phoebastria nigripes. Next base: position 37,719 of record JAYKAV010000283.1, on the reverse strand, counting down.
GTGTGTTTCTCTTCAATGTCGGGCTCCATTTGGATGAGCTTTGTGTGGCGACATCGTGGCTACTCAATTTGGAGTCTGAGTGATGAAGAGAGCAAAAGGCCTTTGCTTCAGATGCTTTCCCCTACTACCTGATCCCATCTTCTCCCCCTACGCCTACATACCCTGCTTTTGTGTCTGCAAGAGCTGTGATCAGCATAGTTGGGGTTGTGGCTCCCCAAATGCTATCCTGGGCAGAAGGGAGCAAAAGGGTGTCAGCTAGTAAAAGGCAGGTTTGCAAAGGATTGGTGCTCCTAACCCTGCCAGTGCACTGTAGATGCATTGGGTTTCTCTAGGACACATCCCAAAGGAGAGGCAGCTTACACATCACCAGGGTTCAGGGCTGTGCTTTAGATTTCCAAGTCCCGAGGCATCTACTTGACTTGAAAGACATCAGACAAAATTTTGCTTTTGTAATTTTGAGTCTTTACTCATCCTGCCTGCATGCTTCAAGTGATATGTGTTCCCAAGTGCTTTGCTGCTGCAACAAGTGCGTCTATAACATCATTTTGTACACTCTCTAGGGCAGGAAACCTCATTTCCTTTATTTCTTGCAGATTTGTGCATATTTATGGATCAACAGTTAATGATTCATAAAGATGATCCACTTTGCTTCTTTTGAAAATATTATTACCTGTTTTGATAATGAAAATAACCAAATAAACTATATTTTATGTTGAAAGAAAGAGAATTCCTGTCCCTGCCATCCCTTCATCTCAGGTGTGCTCAGTAATTGCAACTGGGAAGAATTTGCCTTAGGAAGATTTCCCATAAATCTAATTAAAATAGGCTTGTATCTTTTTTTGAAGCAGTAATTCAACAATGTATATAGTATAAGCACCGTATGTCAGACAGCATGAATCCTCAGAACAGCCTGAAAGTTCAAGATGGAAAAAAAAGCTGAGCAGCAGAAATGAAAACCCTTAATGTCTCTTGGAAAAGGCATCATCTTACAGGACAGTCCAATAAGTGGACAGTTTGCATGATAATTGCAAATCAGTGTACTAAGCTTTGAGACTTAGAAATGCTCCTCTCAGCACCATTGATCCAAACTAACAGTGCTGGTTCTCAGCACAATTAAGTCATAAACTTGAATGTACTCTGCATGTTTGAACCTGCCTTAAACTTTTCCCTGACTGATAACACACACATGCAGTGCAGCTGAGTATTGGAAAATTCATAATCACTTATCCCATTACCTCTGCTGTACTATGAAGTCCTTTGCAAGGAGGTATTTTCTACAAGGAGAAGGAAGAAAGCTTTTGGTCTTGCTTTAATACTATATTTTGCACTTAGTATTGAAGTCTGACGAATGAGTGCTGATTTAGAATTCCTTTCCACTTCCTGCTACAGCTTGTGCTATAAATCAGATGGATAGGACCACAAATGGGGTAAAGAGAAACAGGACTCGAGAGTCATATAATGATACGCAATGGGGGAATAAGTGTCACCGAATCTAGTGCTCATTTTTAATGTTTAGTTACATTCTAATGGAGTCTAGTGGAAATAAAAAATCATATTAATATTCAGTCAGCAGCTGTGAAAGATGTCTCTTTAACGATGTAATACTTAAAATTTTAGTGGCAAAATACGATCAGTGTAAAACTTACTGAGTAGTTAAAGTTTTCCAGCAGTTTAAGTAACGTCATACCATAATCAAGAGGATGCTAAATGATCTTAAATGAAGAGTGTGCTCGTTTTGCTTAAGAAATAATTTAGTAGCCCAGAGGCTTATGGTTAACTTCAAAAAATAGTCAATGCTTTCAGGCCCAAATTTCACRCTCCCTGATAGAGCAATCCTCTGGAAAATACAGAATGAAAGAAAGTGGTATATTGCTGTATATAGATGTTGTGGTTTAACCCTAGCCAGCAACTAAACACCACACAGCCACTCGCTCACTCCCCCTACCTGCGGTGGGATGGGGGAGAGAATCAGAAGAATAAAAGTGAGAAAACTCATGGGCTGAGATAGGAACAGTTTAATAATTGAAATAAAATAAAGTAAAGTAGTAGTAGTAAGAAGAAGAAAAAGAAGAAAAGAATATACAAAGCAAGTGATGCACGATGCAATTACTCACCATCCACCAACCCATGCCCAGCCAGTCCCTGAGCAGCGGTCGCTGCTGCCCAGCCAACTCCCCCCAGCTTATATACTAAGCATGACATCATATGGCATGGAAGATCCCTGTGGCCAGTTTGGGTCAGCTGTCCTGGCTATGCTCCCTCCCAGCTCGTGCACCTGGCAGAGCATGGGAAGCTGAAAAGTCCTTGACTTAGTGTAAGCACTACTTAGCAACAACTAAAACATTAGTGTGTTACCAACATTATTCTCATACTAAATCTAAAACACAGCACTATACCAGCTACTAGGAAGAAAATTAACTCTATCCCAGCTGAAACCAGGACAATAGAGATTGTCCTGAACAAAACATTTAAATTCAGCAAAACGTTGAATGGATATCTTTGCTGTGGAATAGGTTGGCTTTAAGAGCTCTGAAAGAATTATCATTCTTTATTAAATGATTCCCTGAGATTTTTTTTTTTTTTTGGTAAGAAGTACTCTAAAAATATTTTTGGGGAACTCAGCAGGTTTGTAAATGTGTAGAGAGAGATCCTCTGAGTGAAATCAGTATAGCCGTACTCATATCAGAAAAGGAGGAGTTGCACTGGGTCTCGCTTCCATCTTAGTCTATCACTTTAGAAAGAATGAAGCCCTACATTTTAATGTCAGAGTGAGTCAAAATGAGAATCAACTAAATCAGACTTGTTCTAGGCTCCCCATGAGCGGCTGATGTGATGTTTTGTGCTTTACCTGCCTCACTGAGAGACATCACCACCACCTTTCCCAGAATTGGGTTGGCAGCTACTGACACTGCTGAAAAAACATCGCCTTACTATTAAAATTGCTGTATATTGGTTCAGATGCCAGGGAGGAAATCAACCATGTGCATATATAGAGGGTTAAAATTGTAAAAGTATGCACAGAAGAAGCACGGGTGAGAAATTAAACATCTTTGCCTAACAGCCTTGCATGCTGTGAATATCCCTCCAGCTCTGGAATCCAGTGCTTTGTTTTTGTTGGATCAGGGCATTGGTTTCCTGAAGCTACTTAGAGTAACTACTGCTCTGTGTAAGCAAGAACATCAGGATCAGTTCCTAAAAATAAAATCGGATGAGATTGAATAGAATAATTAATAATAAGGAAAGAGGAAAGCAACAAGAACGTAAAAGAAACCCCATGTAATAGCTTATCAAAAACATTAAATCTTCTCCATTGGTTGAGGACTGTTCCATGGTAATTGGCAAAACTATATACAATATATTATTTGTGTGCTTTCTCTCCCACCCTCTCTCTCTCTCATTCATCAAATTGCCTGTTCAGGCTTCAAATAAATAATCGTAAGAAAAAAGCTAAGGCAGATCCTTAAAAACTGAATGAGCCTTTCAGACTCACAAAAGCTTGAAGTGCTGGAATTTTTTTCCCTGAAAGGGCTAAACATTAAGATCATGAACAAATCATTTTGTCCAACTAGTGTGAGCTTCAAACACACAGCTGCATACATCCAGGGAAGTGACATATCTTCAAAGAATATAGCCAGCCTGAATGATGAAAATCAGTCTGCCAGCCTGCACAAATTTACATGAGTGCTTACACTATCAGTCAGGCATTTCCTGTACTCCCATCATTTTTTTTGATGTGAACTATCAAGGATTACAAATGGGCAGTTTTCGTTGCATTTCCTCCCGGCTCCCAACTGTGTGCTCTGTAAGCAGGACTCGGGCATATCCAAGGCGCTCTCCCTGGTCTCTCAGTGTGTGCTAACACCCCCTTAGTGGGAGTTCTTTGCAGGATCAGCAGGACCAAATATGAAGCAACAATGCTTAAAGATTGTAAAGAACTATGTAGGAGGTACCCCCAGTGTGTTTGGTGCGTCGATAGCCAAGTGGCAGCGAGTGCTGCAGTGTTGTGCAAACTGTGCTCCAGCAAGCAAGCCCCAGTGTGGAAGCAGCCTGGTCGCAGCAGCACAGCCAACTGGCCCCGTATCATCAGCCCACCTGGAGCTCTGCGCTGCTGTGCCTGACAGAGAGGAAGCTCGCAACTGTTGTGCCAAACCTTCCCTCTCAGAATAGTGGCTATGTGAAGACTAAGGGATGCAGCAATACAGTTTGACAGACACAGGTGCACATATGCACGTGTAGGTTTCTGAGAGCCGTATTATTCAAAAACCATATTGGAGGTGTAGCACTCCAGCCTGCAGTTCCCTCACGGTCTTCAGCTCTACCCAGCATGTTCAGTCCTTTCTGGCCTTAGAGTCCCACAGTGGGAAGAAATCCCTCAGCCAGATCTGATTGCTGGGAGAGCAGTAGGTTAATGAAAGAGAGACACCCCAGGCACAGCCTCCCGAAGCCCTACTGTCATCCCTCTGGAGCCCCACTCGGCTCTCTAGCTCCTAGCCAGAGCCCCCTGAAGCTCTGTTACACCTCCCCCTCTATCCTTTGTCCCACAACATTCCCCACCATGCTACAATGTAACTTTTGCTGCTAGCCACAAGGACTGAATGAAGTCCTTTGCCTGTTGTCATCGGGATGATGAACCACACTTTGCCTGCAGTGCCAAGGAGCAGTGGCAGGTTTGTGCCACTGTCAGGTGCGGGATACTCGGCTAGATGAACTCCTAGTCTCAAGCTGTATGGCTATTTTTACGGCATGCTGATCATTTTGATCCTGAGCCAGCTATCCAGCAGTTCACTCTGGCTCTGAGGACTTGTAGTACATTATCATACACTGTGAAATTCATGCAGGAAAGATGTGGTATTGCAAGTATAAATCAAGAGGTGACAATTCTCTTTTGGTAGGTTGTGTTGTGTGGTGCTGTGCTTTGCATTCAGTAAGCTTCTAGCTTGAAAAGTTTGGTGCATTTATTATTTTATCAAGTACAGATGCTGTTTATCTCCTTTTTGTGCTTGACGTCTTCAAGATTCAAAATATTTTTCTTATTCCCTGCTTGGGACCAAAACCTAGTCCTGCCAAGGTGGCTTTCCACTGCCGGATGGCAATGTGGGGGCTGTGTCAGGGAGGTATTTTGCCGGTGTGCCTGTGTAGTTCTGCGTTTCCTTAATCCAGCCCTTCCTCCTGCAGTAGCATGGAGGGTGGAGAGTGCCTTATAAAGCTTGATGTGAATGGGAACAGAATACAAGGGCCTGGGCTGTAGCAATCAAGGTGGACTGGGCCATTGCCAGTTAGCTAGCATGATCCTGGGTTTATGGGAAGGAAGAGGAGAAGAAATTTCAGGACATGAGGAAGAGGTCCAGTGAATTTCTCTGAATTGTCTGACATGCTACTTGTAAGAGAGAGGGAAACAAATCCTCTTCTCTCTACCAGAGATACTCTCTTGACCTGCACAAAATCCAGGAATACTGCTGCTGTCAGATGCTGGTGGGGGCAGAAGCCAATAGTGGCATCCAGCACTCTGGTTTCTTGCAGAACAAGGAAAAGGATTAACGCTACTGACTCCTGTATCACATGTGCAAAGATTAATGCTGTAATAAGAAAGCAAATGCTTGTGTAGGTAATTCAGTGAGCAATAACGTATCTTTTGCCTTGCATTATTGTCCTCTGAGAGCATTTCTTCCTTAACGTTTGCTTTTTTGTTCTGTGATTAAGTCTCTTACCTGTCCATGCTATACAACTAGGGCACATTTTTAGACAAATATGCACAGTATGTTTCAGAATTACTTAAGAGCTTGACTAAATCCTCCAAGAGCTGTGCACAGCCAGTGAAATACATGCTTAATTGCACAAATAAATAGTGTAGAAGTTTGGTTTAAAGATTAAGAATGTAAATGATAGGAAATAGTAGATATGTCTGTCTCTTTTTAATGGGTCCTTGCTTACCCCCCTAGCTATCTATGCATGATATTCGCTGTGGCATTGCTCCGTTTCCAAGTTTGTGTAATCCAGTTTAATCATTAGGACTTGCATAGAGTGCAGTAGTATCACTGCCTAGTGAGATCGCTTTAAAGTATGTTAGTGAGGAATGACAGTGGGATTTGTTACCAAATTTTATTGGTTGGGTCTGCATTTTCTCAGTTACTTCCTGAGAATATAATGCCCACAGTTGTAACCATGAGAACACCACCTCAGGATACGTCTATCTTCAGTCCTCTAAACCTACCTGGCATATCATTAGGGAGGTTGGCCTTTGGTAAAGATAGGTGTCCTGCTTGAGGGTAGGAGTCTTTCTTGAGGATGAAAGCTTCAAATTTAGAGAAAATACTGACAACAGAGAATTGTGGACAGAAGCCTAATTGCAGAGACATATTTGTAATGCTCCGTCCACCTAGTGATATTCAAGCTTTGTGGAACAATTTGCTGAAAATGAGGTGGAGCATTAAATGACATATCACTGTGGTGTTAACCAGCCTGACATTCCTGACTGATTAAAGGTTTAGAAAAATCATATAAAGAGTTTGGAGCCATAATGGGAATGTGTTGCCCAAATGTCAAATGTTAACAAGATCTCCAGAAGGAAGTTAGGAGAATTCCAGTATAAGTAGACAGTAACTTGTGCTCCTTTACGTTTTTATAGATACGTCATTTTGCATATGGAATGATCTTTTTCACGTGTATGCCACTGTCTGTGGTATTAATTTATTCTGGAGAAGTTGGAACTAAGAAGGAAACCATGTCTGAATGTGTTGCTAGAAGACACCAGTTGCCTTTGATGGAAAGAACTGAGTTAAACATAATGTGCAAAACTGTGAGAAACAAATCTGACATCTCAATAGAGGAGTGAATGGTTTCCATTAAGCTTGCTAAATCCGTCTTTCTCAGAATACCCAGTATAACCTCATACACTCTTGATTTTAACAGGCTTTATTATACTCCATCTCAACTACATAAATATAAAGCTAAAATATCTAAAATATTTAACAGATGTGGAACAGTAGAGAGAGACCTCTACAGCATACAGTATGGGATTGGTCCAAACTAAATAGTGATCATGGGTTATTAAATATTAAATGCAGTTCTGGAGGTAGAGCATTATCCCTCACCTTACATTGGCTGTTCTGGCACTTAAACAAGAAATGAAAAAAACTCTTGACTAATATGATCTTTGGAAATGAGTATCCTGAGAGTGGTTTTGTTCTGATCTTGCAAGCTGCACTAACTTCCGGAGAGTTAAGTGAGATTAAATCATACTCCAAATATCAGGTGCACCTCAATTTAGAAGACACTATACAAAGGGAGTTGCAGTACAAAGAAGTTAATGAAGGCAGCAACTTTAGATCAGCACCCCAAGTACTTGCATTCTTTCATAGCTGAAAAAAAGGACTTACAGTAGATACGACAAGCAGACTGCAGTGATTGAGGCTTTGCAGACAGGGAGAGTGGGGAGAATAAAGTATCTATGTGAGATCAGGTAAAGGGGAAGAACTAACCCCAGAGTGGTGTGAGAGGGGAATGGAGACACGAGCCTGGGGGACCTTGGCAGAGATGGAATAAAGAGATGGGATGAATGTCTGAAGAGAAGCTGCAGTGTGTATATCTAGGATATATACTACTAATCAGAAGGGTGTGGGAGAAGTATAACAGGGAGAAGGGAGAGTTCACGAAAATTATAGCAAAATATGGTTGCTTCAGTCATTTACCCCTTTCTTACAAACAATAAGGCAAGTAACAGTGACTTGGTCTGCTCTGCACTGGCCGTTTATTTTAAGTGTTAGATTACTGTGGAGATAACACATGTATGATTTATTATTAATACAAAATATCACATTTATGAAAGTTTTCTGCTCCAAAGGTAGTTCCACCCATTTTGTGAGATGAACTCCCATTTTTGATAGAATACTAAGAAGAATCAGAGAGAATAATCAATTATTGCTGCATATTCCACTGTATGAAGACCATTTAAAGAAATCTTAAAGATGGGAACTTTTGAAAGAGGCCACTAATGTAAAACATCCACTGTAGATCCAAAGAAAGAATATATAAAACATATGGACATACACCATAGGAACACAGTTTACTGGTGGTAATAAACTGCCTTTATCTAGAAAGTATTAGACTAGAGGATCTGTTGAAAGAAAACTCCTGGGCTCCTGGCAAATGAACAGAAGAGAGATAAACAAAACGTAATAATAAAATAATAAAACACCACCTTACGATGTTTAACGACCATTGTCATAACTGCTTTCATTCTTTTGTTAGTATTCAGTCTTTCATTTCCCATTCTTAAACATTTAAATATCAGTGGCTCTAATATCTGACACAAGACAAAACATTTCTTCATTACAAGGCAAAGAATAGCTCCTCAGCAAAACACACACCATGCTGAACACCTTCACAAAAAGATCTGAGAGGCACAACAGATTGTGGCAATTAAAAGAGTCTCTCAAGCACTTCAAAACACAGATACCTCAGCTATGTGCTTCATATTAATCCAAGCCTCCTTGAAGATAAAATTTGACAAGAAGGTCCTTCATTATGGTTCCATATTGCCATCTCTTTTAACAAAAAACATCTGGAGTGAATGAGAATTAGGATACCGTCTATTTAAATATTCACAATAAGAGTTGCAGTATGTGTAGTCATGATATAACTTACCTGGAGTAAAGCATGTCAAATGAAAGGGGGTAAGAGGAAACACGATTTGTAACATGGGCATAATTAAGCACCATTCCCCTTATTAAAATTGCAGTTATTTGTCTGACGTATATACACTGTAGTGGTGAGGTGGTGAGATCAGACTTAAAAAGAAAAACCCAGCATAGAAAAAACCAAAAGAACCACCTTACCATCTGTACGGTAATGAAAGAACAAAAAGGAGGGGGACATCCTTTTAATTATTATGATTAATCATGTTTATTACAGAAGGAATAAGGGACCAGCTAAGAACAGCCCTCTGTCATGGTAGTAAATCCAAACGAGTAGGCAGTCCCTGCAGAGCTTACAATCATACACAAGCCCAGGTAAAGCTCTGGGGAAGGTGACATAAAGCACAACAGAGAGCTTTATCGTGGAGGTAGATCTTAACATGATTTCCACAATGGCTTTTTTCCTACTTTCCTAAATAAACAGGCTTGTAGGATCATTCTCTTTGTGTACCTGTGAGTGTGTTGGTGACTGTGTCTCGTGTGTTTACCCCTGTAACAACATGGGAAGGGCTTGGGACTGATGAGGGAAAATTTTTTGAGAGATGACTTTCAGTGAAATCGGTGAGCAGACTTTGATTTGGTAGTCAGTCATTCATGACATCAGAGTAATCTGAATAAATAGCAATACTCTGCCCCATAACTTACACACTAGCAAGAGAAAAGAGAGAGAGGAAACATTAGTGTTGTTGAGCCTTTCCAGCTGCCTCAGATTTCCCACCGGGTATGTGCCCCTGCAGTCGTAATCACAGAGTATCACTGCGAGTCCTACCTACTTGACAGTAAGAAGCATAGCCTTGTCTTTGAAGTTAAACTGAAGATAGATTCCTTCTTTTCCATGCATAATTAGTATCAGATGACCAAACGCACAGCGGGGGTTCTTGTTATACTTCATGTTATGTTTCAGCAGCTAAATATAGCTGTATTACCTCAGAAATATTTAAAAGACCCAGACCAAACAACTCCCTCAGATATAGTAGTCATGCCAGTGGTTCTTTAGGGACTCCTGTTGCTTTCCAGTTCGGTTACAGTCAGCACTAGTGTGTGTGGCTGCTGCCAGAGTGGCCAGCACTCAGGACTCAGCACAGCCATGCCCGAGCTCTTGGGAAGGAAGGGAAGCCATGATGCAGCTGAGGTATGCTAGAAGTGTAAATTCTTCATAGTCTCTTTGTGCTATCTCTGCCTTGTATTTCATGATTCATGGTTAGGAAAATGCCCAAGGCAGAATCAAGACTATGTAATGTGATTGCTCGTGCATAGGATGAGAAGACAAGTGCATGGGAGTCTGCCTTTGTTTGCTTAGATCATCCTTTGTCATCACAAATAATTGTACCTTCCAGAGCTGCATGTGAACACATGAACGCTTGTGGGGTTGAACGTACAGCAAGCAAGGCTGTTCCTGAGTTGGTATGTAAATGAGACGTGCCACAACTTGTTCTTCATTTCAGTGGTAGCTCCTTGTCAGGAAAGAATGCTGATCTGGGTGCAGTGTTTGCTGTCAGTTCTAAAATCCTGTATCTCTCACTTGTAGCTTTTTGCTTTAAAGCAACAGCTTATCCATGTGTGTGTTGACTGGTACTTGCTGCAGTTTCAGGCCACAATTAAATTGGAGCAAAGCAGGACATTCGTACAAAATGCTAGCACTAATCATATCTCTTCTGTCACTCAGAGGAGGCCGGAGTCAGCAGTGTGCCAGGTCTGGCAGGGCAGGCAGTCCACATGGGCTATACAAGCAGAATATGAGCTTTCCTGGAGCCATCTTAATGGTCCCTGAATAACATACCTGTCCATGAAAATGTCTGAGCTTTTCCAGTCCGCATTTCTCATCTAGGGCAATGTATTGCTGACTAGCTCATCTAGGATTTCCCAGACTGTGGGGAAACTTGCTGATGCTCAGTGGTGAGAACACTGTGGTTGGTTCCTCCTTGTTTCCACTGAGAATCCTCTGCATAAAGAAAGATTCAGAGTTGTAAAAAAGCTGTGGGAGAGCAAAATGAAAAAGGCAAGCTTCTTTCTTCAGAGGTCTAAGGCGGGGAAGAGAAACAGGTGAGATGATTGAATGGTCCTTGCAGGTCTTCAAAGTAAATTAACAAAAGGAGGAGAAAACCATCCGTTGGGCAGAGCTGCTAGGGGTCCAGGAGGGACCAGCCTCCGATGGAAGAAGAGCTTCCACATGTAAAACCTAATAATACATTCAAGCAGAAGTGGCCAAGAATCATCATGCTCAGCTGAATTGATGACCGTATTTAGGCAGGAAAGAGGATGCTGTTCCATGAGAAGGCAAAAAAAGAGATGGGTGGGTCACAAGCGTTGAAAAGGAGCTGGTGAGAAGGATTAAATACAAATGAAATGGGGAGCAAAAGCATCTTGCTAGAAGGGGGAAAAGAGAATATCAGCAGAATGTTTTGTTTTACACTGACTGTCTTCCAGTGGTAGTTCTCGGGTCATTTTGCTGGGTTTTCACCTATTCCAAACCAGGTCTCGTTACAATAACAGAAGCCAGCTCCAGTCCAGATTTCTCTCTTGTCTTTAGTAGAGCTGACCTCTTTTCTTTGCTCCTCTTTAACACCATTTGAAATTTAGGTAAGGTCTACAGAGCTGTACAAGAGTAGAATCTAATTTAGACCCATCATTGGAGAAAAGAGGATGATTGTTTTAATTTTAATTAAATAAAAAAATAAATTTTTGGTGACATGAAAAATGGCATGGAGAAACTTCAGAAATCTCAGAAGAGACTTCAGTGAAAATTATTCTAATTGATTAAATGGGAACTTTGTCACTTGTAGAGAAAGCATTCTAAAATAATAACTGCAAAATGTAAAACAACAGGACAAATGAGTGTTGCATATATGTGCTGAAACTGCTTAAATGAATTCTGCAGTAAAGTGCTGGTAGCACAAGTCTAGAGCCCTGTTCTGAACATTTCAGTCCTCTCCCTAGAAATAGCAGTTCCTTTATATAGAGTGAATGAGATATAAAGGAAGACTTTCAAAGCCACTTTACATCTCTGGTAAATGTGGGCCAGTTCCCAACCCTGAATTATAGGTATATACAGTACAGGAGAATGTGGTTATCAATTTCCCTAGTGCACCACGAGAGAGCTTTTGATCTTTGTGATCAGATTATCTTGTTAGTGGCTTTTGAGAAGGGAATAGGAGCAGATGATAGTCCATGAAGACCGATGCATTGACCTTTTTCCACATACCATGCCTGTTCCAAGCCTGAACAGAATTTAAACCCGCGAGGGGAAAGGCAAAGCTGCTGTCAGGCAAAGCAATTCTTCCTGCTCTCCAGAAATTTTACTAGTTATCTGCCAAGACCGTTTGTTTGTTTGCCCTTACATTGCATTTTAACCTGGTTTCATAAACAAACACAGCTTATATAATGTGCTCTGCTGTGTCCCTGCCTGTCAGCCTTGCCACTCCCTCCATATCTTTTTAACCCTTTAGCCAATTTTAACCAAATTTAACAGATCCCGAGTTCTGTGAGTAGAGGGGAGAAACTCCCTGGTAAAAACACTGTATTGTGAACTCAGTCTTTGTGAGACGTCAGAGAACCTCCATGGGAAGCCACCAAAGAAAAGGAAAGCTGTAGAAAAAGGCTTTGGTGGCAGCTGCTGCTTGCAGAAGTATCTGTTGTTCTCTCTTCTTCCCTTTTTAAATAAAAATGACTTAGCAAAAACATTCAATCATATGTCCTCAAATGTTACCATGAAACCATGGGAGTACAACATCTGGAAAGAGAGAGTCTTTCATTCCATCAGATTCATGCAACATGAAATGCGTTTGTCTGTTTCGTTACAACACCATGCTTTCCCAAACGAAAAAAATCTGGGCTGGCCCTTCATGTGGAATAAATTGGAGCAGCTCCACGGAATTCAGTTTGCTGATTCATAGCAGCATAGGCTCCGATCCTTTCTTTTTCTGTATGTACATGGCACCTTCTAAATAATACAACACATTTAGAAATGTGATGTTCAAGATTTCAGAGAAGTCTGGTGGCACTGAGACAGTGTGATTGTTTTTAAATGTGAGTTTGGGTTGCAGTGTTATTAAAGCTAGTTAGCTTACGTAATAAATAATTTGTGATTTAGCTCCCAACGTCAGTAACATGTTAAATGGATGACAAACATCGTTATCCATCTTCTTACCATATTTTCTGTACTTTATTCCATATTGTATTTTAGTGCTCAGTTGCTGGGATTTAGTGTAGAGGAGACTAAACAGACCACTGCTTCTGTCATGTTTTAACATGAAACATCAAATCCAAAGCCTGGGTCCACTGAGCACTGCCAAATAATGAGAGGCTTTGATTGTTCACAAGTCTTTCCAGTGAAATGCCAAACTTTTCATACAATGAGGATGATCTTCACCAACATAGAGCTTGAAAACAGATAATTATCCAAGAACATGAAACAGAATTAACATGCACTGGAGCATGTCATGAACATTTCCTTCAGCAAATAAAAAAGGTAACTGCTGTCTGAGTACAAAGCAAGGAGAAAGGTTGGCTCTGTTCCTTAGACGATTTAGATTGACCAGTGTTTACTCACTTAACCCATAAAAACATGCAGCTTATCAGAAGGGTGCCATTCAAGGACTGATGGAGTGTGATCAGCCTCCTGATTGCAGGCACTTCTCATTTCACACTTCCCAAGTCTGATCGGACAGAAGGTTCTTGGCTATTATTAGAAATCTAAAACCTGATGAGTCAGAGCTCCTAGTTAAACAGGACATTTGTAAACCACGTTAAGCCCCAGAAATAATTAATACGGTTTTTGAGCCACATTTTGACTTCAGGCACAGCTAACAGACTTCATTCTTAGCCTAGAGCAAAGAATGGACATACTTTGGTGTGTGGACACAATTTTCCCATCCAGAAATCAGACAAGCAAGGAAATAATACTCCTAACAGCTAATGGGAGTGGTTCTGGTTTGTGATTTTGATTTTACAAATCAATTTTCTAATATTAGAAACTAGCAGAGTGTAGAGACACAGGATGGAAGTCTGGAAGAGACCTCCTGAAATATCACATATAGCTCATTGACATCACAGGCAACTTTAGTCACAAATTTCTTCAGCCAGGCCTTGCAAATGCTTCAGAATTTTTGTCCCCATCTTCCTCTTGGGAGGCTGCTCCCAAAACTCCTAACTCTGATAGTTAAACAACTTGTTTTCCCTCTTTTTATTTCTATGCTAGTTTTATTCTTAGACATCTCTCCATATTTAAGGGGAAGGCTAAATACATTTATAGACAATAATCATATTCTCTCAGTCGTCTTTGTGCTATGAAAAGCAAGCCATGGTCTTTCAGAGACCAGGTCTTTCATTTTTTCTGGTCGTTTTATTAACCCCCTGCGAAAGTTATCCCACTTAAAGCTCCTCCTTTCCAAGTATGGAGAAATAGCGTTGTAAGCAATGTAGAACAGATTCATTTGTGAGAGCACAGGAGGCAACGCTTGCCAGGTCTGGCATCGTGCCTTTGTATCTCAGTGTGGCAGAGACATGGTGTGTTCATCTCCCAGCCGCTTACCCTTGCAGAGGATCATGCCTTCTGGTCTGGTGCATTATTGCGATTATTACAAAAAGTAAGCGCAGCTCCCACTGGTAGTATCACCATCATCCGTCTAATATGTGCACGCACTGCATGCATGCATGTCTAAAGATGTTGCAGCCCACATTTTTCTTACAAGGGGCCACATCACAAGAACTGGTGACACTGTCATTCTGAATACCTCGTTGGCACTCTCAGCAACCCTCTGCCTCTGAAGCTCTTTTTATCAAACAGCCACTGTCCCAAAATGAACTCTTTTGAAGGGTCAGAGATCTTTCGTAAGCAACTCCTGCATACTTTTCACCAATAATTACGATGTTTATCTTACGTTTTTATTACAATTGTTTACCTTTTTTTTTTTTTTTACTTTAACAAGATGCAGAAAGTCTTAATATAACACGACAGGTTTTTTAGCCATATGCTCTATTTTCAGACTACATGTTGTACTGCAATTTAAAAAGCAGATTTTATTTTTGGAAAAGACTATGCTAAGCTAACTGTCTTAAGGTGAAATTCATGCCAGTGACAGGGACTAACCCAAGGTATACGTGTAAGTTATGCACACTAGATATCAGGTCAGAAAGATCTTCTTTGGTGCATCACATAATACCAAAAAGTTACAGCCCAACACCAAGATAAGACATCAAGGAGAGGTGTCTGCTTGCTTCCTTGACCCAACTGACTTACTGAATTCAAATCAAATTGTGTTAATTCTCTTTAAACAGCTGTTGTGCTTGGTTAAAACAGATTATTAACTAGAATAAGTCTTTTTTTTATTTGCACTCGCTTTATATCATTCACAATTAATACTTTTTGGGTGACAGTTTACCCAAACTGTTATTATGAAGCTTTTGCTAATAGTGATAAGATTCTGTGGGTGCATATTCTTGTTGTTTCTTCACAGTGTAATCAGTAAATATGAGAACATATGTAGCTTGTGTAATTCAATTCAATGAATATTAAGCTGATCATGGTGCTAGCACTCTTCTAGAAATATACTCACCTTTAATAAGCAGTTGAAAAACAGAAACCATAAACATTAAAAATAGAAGCATTAATCCTGCAGTATAACAAGGTGAATCTCCAAAAACCATCTTAGATTCCTGCTGAAATAATTCTATTACATTTGTAGTCAACTGAGAGAAATAATTGCCTTTAGCTTCTCTATGGTGGAGTATGGATCTGCAGCAGACTATATGGGAAGTCAGAGAGAAACAGCCAGATTAGAGGAAGGACACAGAGGGGAAATGAAAAGTATTCAAAGATAAATGAAAGTGTGGATCCTTAAGTATCTAGTGTGTCATCTGGCAATAAAAATATGAGGAAAAGGGTAGCAAGTCAATCTGCATAAACCAGGAGAACAGAAAGTAATCACAGGTAAATACAGCCTTATGTAAATACAAAGCCTCAAGGACAGAGGATTGGAAAGTGTACGTGGAGAAGTTAGAGCTATAAAATTAGGAGGAAAAGTTACATATAGAAAATAAAGGAATGGTTGCAGGAGACTTCAGCAGAAACCATAAGAAGCTAAATCCATTGTAGGAATACAGATGCTGCTTCAGAAAGGAGTAATTTAGTGATTTAATGGGAAAAAACCAAACCAAACCAAACAAAAACACCAATTACATCAGCTATTTGGCTTGAAAAAGATGGATAAAGTCAGAAAGCAAGCCCTAACCTTCCCAAAAGATGCACAGCTTGTACTGAAGATGTTCAGAAACACAGTAGGAGAGTTGGTCAAATAGTTAAAATATTTTGAACAAAGGAATTCTAGAATGAAGCAGAATATGAAAAACAACATGTAAAACATATTAGAAGTAGGTAAGTCATTCCCCCCACAACATATAGTGATCCTAAGGAATCCTTAGGTCACTGTGTTCCTACTGCTGGGTTTTGTCAGCCTGTTCTGCCAGGCCTCCGCTGTTCCTGAGGAGGTGAGGAACAGCCATGGGGCGATGGGGACTGCTGTCATAGTTGAACACTTTTGCCTCTGCACTTGTGGACCTGGGACCAGTGGGGCTGGGGCAGGGGGCCAGGAGCAGGGGATGGCAGCTGCTTCAACATTTGGGTGAGAGTTAAAGTACTCAGAATTGCACTCATCATTCAAATGTATATTCTACATCATTTTTGCAAGATAACCTCAACCAGAATCTTCTGATATTTATCCGAAAGCCAGCTCACTGGGGAGCTGCAATATAATGAACAAATACAGAAGGAGAGATGTGTGCATAGTTACAGGTTAGAATAACCTTGGCATGGTTATTCTAGGCACGGGCCATTTCAACTGTGGAAGTGGTTCCAGGCGACCTGAGAAACTTGGTGGTAAAACAAACCAAAAGAAACTAAAAAAAAAAAATTATCAGGGAAAAAGAACTTCCAGAATGCTGTGTACAGCTCGAGTGGAGATGCACTAGGGCAGAGGAGGAGAGGAGGCTGTCAGTCCCCACTTTGTGGGCACACATAGTCCGAGACTTGCGCTCTGCATGTTTCCATGTGCTTGAAGAGAGCCTTCCCCCTTCAGTTTATATATATATATGTATACCAGCAGCATTGGCATAGACAGGAGATACAAATGTCAATGTAAGTAAATGCAGGGTACTTAGGCTAGAGAGAAAAACATAAAACAAAGGAATCTATCAATATTAGTCCAATTCCCTAGTTGGAAGAGGTCTAGTCGGGAGAGACGTGAATAAAATTCTAAAACCATTGTCAGTCCTTAACTGTGTTGCATAAATTATGTATAGCTGTTCAGTTAAATTATTCTAATATTGTACAGGTGACTTGTAAAGCAAGATGTGTTATGCAAAGGTTATTGTAAGGATCTGAATAAATACAGCAGAAGGAAACCTTCTGGGAGTGTCAGTTGCTCCAGAAGGTTAGATGTCTGTTTTCTTTAGCTAAAAAAAGGATTTAAGAGTTGAGTGGTATTACCTCCTTGAGTTGTACTACTTTCTGAAGAAACTAGAAGGGGATAATGCTTCGGGCCTTTTGGATTTCTATGAAATAGAGACAAAGGAAGAACAAACCAAAGAAAATGCCTGACAAAATTGAAGACAAATAAGTTCATTTTGCTTATTTATGCTGTAATATATGAATGCTGGATAAATGTGAAAAGAAGAAGCAAAAGCAACTGCCAAATGCTTTTAAAAAGGAGCTAAGAGCATATGTAAAGGCAAATTAACCATAAATGTTATCTCAAAGGACAGGACCCACTTGGAATAAGCATATATATGGCAGTTATGTCTAAAATTTGTTACGTTGCTATTGTTTTGTGAAATGACAGAACATCTGCTCAGTCACAAGGCACCAGTAAAATGCAGCTTTATGCCTAAAGCAATATGTCAGTCCCTAACAAAAAATGTATATAATAGGCTAAAAACAAAGGCGCATTGTCTTTTTCAGTTGTAGTCATTTCTGACCTAATAATGGTTTAGAAAGGATTTTTTATTTTTGTTTTTGAAAAAAATGAGTGGAAGGATTGAGTCATATGTGACTCTTTTCAAGATTAGGCTTTCTACGTTATTTGTGCATAGGCTGGCAAAATGCTTTGTCTCTGCAAATCATATTTATGTCACTAACATACTTTTTAAAAGGCAACTCCTTGTAAGTACCTTGAGAAAAGATCATGCTTAGCTTACAATTTCTAAATGCAGTATATAATCATCCATTTTTTGATCACTGTGAAAACACCAGCAACTAAGATACATGTGCTCACATGACGAGTGGACAGAAGTCAGATTTCACCTCAAAGCTGTCTTTTCAGAGAGGAAAAGCATTCACACAGAAATCCGTCATACAGAAAACTAATTAACAAATCCCTCAGGAAACAATTATTGTATGGGATTTGTCTCTGAATATTCCAAGCACACAACTTTTAAGTAGCTTTATTCAAAAAGTGTATTCTCTTAGGTTTTCATTGTTGTGTTCACTGACCTGAAAAGCCTGAAACTGTGGTGCAAAATATAATTTTAAAACCTATTTTCTGATGAAATTAGTTTATTATCCTACAGCTTGGAGTCATCCCCTCAGATATGCATGCATATATGACCCCTCAGAAAATAGGCTAATCAATGAAAGAGATTGAAATTGGCACTTTTATCGAGTAGTTTTCATGGAGCTAAACAGTTATTATTTAATTAATGTGTGGAAGTATTCAACTGGAACATGCCGTCTTGAAAAACCATGAGAATAAATTTATATTCTAACACATCTGTGGTCAGAGTGAGAATTAGGGTTAGACTCATCGTAGAAAGTTCAGGGGTTGTGTGTCACACGCTCTTTGAAGCCTCTGAAATCTGAACGACTTGTCTATGTGACCAGGAGTGAGTGCGCCACTTCATCAAGTATTAATAGGAGAGAAAGACACAACCATTCTCAAATAACTTCTTTCTTCTCTGTAAAACCATACGTCAGCAGAACTTTTTAATGTCACTTAAGGTTGGCACCTTTGCTGGAATAAATAAATTGCATGAGGATAGTCATCTGTATCTGACTCAGAGCTGAATAGTAATATGTGATTTTTACCTTTCAGCTGAATCAGAAACAGATACTGAAGCTTTCCCACAGAAGGACTGTATGGTTTCTCAAAAACCCTTTAGACGGTTATGAACCTGATCCAAAGCCTATTGCAGTTGGGATAATTCCTGATTTGTGTTGGTTTTCAGTTGGGCTGTACAAATCTTATGGATCTATTTATATAACCTTTTCATGAGTAAAAAAATCGTCTTTCAGATGTGGCAAAAATTTGAAGACTTAATTTTTAAGCTGTTAAGATTCCAGTATTTTCTGGAATCTTAGGCAGCAAGTATCTTCTGCTTTGTGAAGGTAAAGGTACAAGCTCCAGTGCCCAGCCTGGAATCCATTGCAATTGTTTAACCAAAGCATCAGTTCTCAGCATCAAGCCACTGCACTCGCAGGCTGGAACTGTTGTACAGAATTGCCAGAGATGGCTGGATGGCACTATGCATCAGCAGGCGGAGTATAAGTCAGCAAAATAAGGCTTGTTTAGGAGTAGTTTGTAAGCAATAATAGAAATGCCATGACTGATTCCAATCTCTGATCCCCACTGTTAAATATGGGCAAGGGACTGTGATTCTCTCTACAGCCATCAGTGGGAAGCAGAAAGTTTTAGTGGTTGGTGGCAGCAGCTAGGAGAATTGTTCAGCCTTTTTAACAGATCATGGCTGTCTCTGAAGATGCTTTGAACCTTCATATGACCTCCAGCTCCTTTGTTGGAGAACTCTTAGTCCCCTAGCCGCAAAGCATTACGGAAATTCCCTGTCCACACCCATCTTCTGGACCTAGCAGAGCTTAATAAAAAGTGAAGGTTAATGTCTTTCATTATGATCATCTTCTAAAGCTCCACCATCCTAATCCATCCTGATCCAGTCTGTGCTATTTCAGTGCAGTCCCAGGCCTTTGAGAAAGGTTTCTATGATTCGATGAAAAAAGGAGATGGAGAAATGCTGGCATACGCTTTGCTGTCGCACTAAAACAGTGATCTCACTRAAGTCATGTGGCAGTTGCCAAAGGACAAGTGTTCAAAATCTGGAAAAGAGAAGGGTGCTAGATCACAAGTCACTATGCAGTGGTGACATTGCCTTCTCAACAGGGCTGCACGGTGTGGGTGGAGCTCCTCACTAAAGTGGCTACACTATTTCATCTCCTGGAATGGGTTTATTTATAGATAAACCATTATCTCTGCACAAAGTTGGGCTCTGGTCCATCGTTCTAGGTGAATGGTAGCCACAGACGGAAGAGTCATTGGAAGAGGTTGGGAAAGGGTATACAAGGTGAAAAGGGTTGGTAGGTCGCACCTGAGTTGCCCTTAAGTGGTAATGTTGGACTTGTATGTAAGGGTTCTGTGTAATTTGATGGCCCTCTCTACTGGTAAGCCAAGAAAGAGCTGAGTATGCCTTCATTAATATGGGCAGGAGATGCAGATCTGGGCTACAGCTAATCTCTTTTTGTAGTGAAGGCACTAAGAACCCAGAAGTCTGTAAAATCCTGCAGTGCACCATATTGAAAAGCTGAGCTTCTTTCTTGGTCTTTTTCCAAGAAAGTGGTGCGCACTTGGTTCAAGTATTTACTTGTTTTGAGCAGAGGTCAGGATTGAGCCGTGGGCACTGAATGAAATCAAATGTTTGAAAAGAAGGAATACCTTAACAGGCAATAAACATTTCTGCTTTGACTGGCAAACAATCATTAAAAGCCTTTATTAAATTTTGCATCTGTTCTGTTCACCACTTAGCCATTTCTTTTCATTCTGAAGGATTATAACTAAGAATGAATGAGTCTTCTCTAATATGGTCAGGACACAATAAATCTGTGAAAGAACTGAGTTATCTTTCTCCCTCAAAGGCAAATTTTTCCAATTGTTTAATAAAATGTTGTTTTGTATTGCCATGACATCAGTCTTTACGCCTGTGAATAATGAGGCTCAACATTAAGCAACTTGTTTATAAAAAACAGTCATGCAGTAACAATTAGAGAGTGTTTAATGCGCTTCCCCACCAGTCCGTACCCTCTCCTCCCACTTACTGATCTTCCCACTGCATTGTGAAGTTATTTGTGTCTTCAGAATGAGCAAACAGATCTTTTCAGTGAAAGGGTGAAAAATTTCCTGAGTTCTGCCATATAGAAGTTGGCATCTGTTGTTCCATAGAACAGGATCTCTGCTGCACTGATCCAAGCATTTGTCAGCCCCAGAGTGGAGGATGGCAGCTCACAGTATCTGAAGAAGAAGGAGACTATCACACAAAGCTTCCCACTACAGAGAAATTGCTGCATCTGTCATCATCCTTTCAACCCAGTTAATACAGTTGTATTAGCCCTGTGCTCCAGTTCCTCCCCCAGCTCCCAGCCCACCTCCTTTTTACTGTGAAGTGTGTTTGAATCTTCAAAGTAGCTACATTTCAAAATACATTTTGCTCAGTACCAAGAATAATCACAGTCTTCTGGGATAAAGCAGATCACAAAGCCTGAAATGGATCTGCAATACTTTGGGGGGAAGATACTTGTGATGAAGGCTAGTGGATAGATCCAGAATCTGACCAACTTTGAGAAGCATTACAAAGTCTTTCCATTTGGTTAAAATATTTCCACATAACTAGAATAACAGGTCCTAATCATACGTCGTCATACCATACAAGCAGAGCTAACATGAACAAGGTTTTCGTAACTGAAAAGGAGACAAACAAGCTGCTGCCTTTCAAAACAATGTTCATATGCGTTGTAGGTTGAGTTTCAGCTATGTGAAGGAAGTGATCAGAAATACTGGAACAGCTCTTTCCATCACTTAAAAACAAAAACAACACCCCCCAATGTAATTTTCCAACAAGATTCAGAAAAGAAATTGGTAGTCACTCACAAAATGGGAGTGATAGGTATGGGGGAATTGAAACTTGATAGTAACCAGGGCAACTTAGCCAGGTTGTGAAAAAATCCACTCTGAGTCAGGGTATTTCCCTCTCACTGAGCTGTAGGGGAAGCTGAGCTGTTGGGGCTTTTCTCTGCAGAAGCAGTCCCACCTTCCCTAATACCCTGAAGCGTCCTTTGCACTAGCAACAATAAATACAAGCTGTTGAGGAGGGTGGCCACCAAGGAACGCAGAGTACCTTGGTTCTGAAATGTTGTACGAAAATGGCACAGCTCCAACAGGAGAGGTGCCATGTAGCTCAGAGAGTAGGCGCTCCTCTCAGGTGTGGGGGACAGGTTCAATTTTCTCCTCAATCATCCTTCTTTGACGAATGCCTTATAACAGAATGTATTAGTCTAAGCCAGTTAATTCATTTCTTCCCAAATAGTGCTGCTGCTGTTGTTCTCTGGATAGGCTGGGTTTAGATTAACTGAAAATGAAATGGTATTTTTCTTTTTTTGGAACTACCAGTGAACTGAAAAACCATTTATTCCCACAGCACTAATAGTAGGCAACTGTTCATGGTGACAGAAGGAGAAAGAGTTATCTAAAGGTCAAAAAGATGAGTTTGGGGAGTAAATATGTTGTTATAGCAAGTGTGACCTAGTATGATACATTTAGATTTAGTTTAGAAAAGGCTTTCTTATTCTATACTCAGTCCAAGAAATATATTTCAAGTGAAATTTAATGAACAACTTGCAGTTGGTTCAGCCATCTTAAATGACACCATCTTAAAAATCATATCCAGAGGCCAAGGTTTTCCAAGTGACCAAGTCCATAATGAAAAGTAGCAAATACCCTCAACTTTTCAAAGGTTGTCAAGTATATTGTGGTCTTCAATTGTAACTAACCCAAAATAAGTACTCAGACATCTGGCAGATTGTACCATCATTAACCAGCGATCTCCAAACTGTGGTTTGCAAGAGGAAAAGGTGCAGGACCAGAGCTCCCTGTATTGATATTGGTAGATGTGGTGTTTTCAATTAAAAGTTTGATGATAAGTGTCCCTGGTCATCTGTGGTGGAGAAAATTTGATGGTATAGTCTGTTATTCCAAAATATTTGGATGTCACTGCCAGAAAAAACCTCCAACTTGAGAAGCAGTTCTTGAAAGTGAATGAGAAAGTGCTTGTTGCTTTATAAACCCAGCTTGGTCACCAGAGGTAGGAAGTGTGTAAGTATTCTGACCATTGTTGGTTTTTTGCTTCTTCTATTTTAGCTGGATGCTGAGAAGGCAAAATTAAAACTGGAAAGATGGACTTCCCGAGATGCTGGCAGTGGGGGTGGAAGAAGTGAAGAGATGGAGTCAAGCGGGGATTGCGATGATGAGGATGGCTGTCAAGGATCCGGTGACAGGATTCACACAGCAGGTAAATACAGTTTCTATAGGCACATACAGAGCTTAGAAATTCATAAATGTCACCATTAGGTGGACAGAGCTAAGACTTGCACTGCTTGAATTACTGTCAAAATCCTACTAAATACAAAGGATTTGAATCTTAATCTGTGAAGAGCTGCAGTGAAAATAGGCTGATACAGACCGTAACCCAATATAATTTAACACTTGGCATGCAGATAAAAGACTTAAGAGTGAATAATACCTGCAATGAAATCTAGATCACAGAAATACTGGAAGAGCCTTCCTAGATAATGTGGGCTCTCCAAATAAATAGAAAATTAATGTCCTTATAGACTGTGCTAAGTGTTAACATAAATATTTATTGGTTGCATAATGATACTGAAGGATAATCTGAACAGAGCTGGTTTCTGAAAGTATATATTCTTGAAAAAACACATGAAGTATTGTTTTTTCCGTAGTGGTGAGCTGCTTGTTAAATAAAATTTCTTGATAGTCTCAGATATGCATTCTGCAATATTTATTCATGAAATTACTTGGATAATATGCATCAAATGTAGAATCAGCATCAGAATCTAACTTAACTTCCACCAAAATACTGGCAATTTAATACGTAGTTAAGTCCTTACTATAGTAAGTCCATAAGAAGTAAAATGTTCCCTTCTAAATACTTGTTATTATTGGTTTATCTTAACTGGAAGTTCTGATTCATTTCAGCTCATCAAAATGTAACTGCTTTAATTACCACAGTGTGTGTAAATATAATTTGGTTTGGATGTGCAAGTATATGAAATACAGGTATAATAGTGTTGAAAAATAATGCTCATTAAGATGGCTGGAACTGAGGTAAGTTTTAAACTGCTGCTTCATTCAGCTGAAATAAACAAGTGCCTCTTCCTTGTCCCTTTACCACTAAGTGGATAGTGGGAAAAGGTATCCCATATTCAAGTAAGACTTGCAAACAAGCTGTGATTAGTCTGTAGTCAAGACTTCAGTTGTTCCTATTATGAATATTTGTTCAGGAAAACCGAGCTTAAACATGTATTTTGAAATGTGTGCAAAATGTTAGATTTAGTTTGCAGTACCAGGTTATAAAGACCTGAAATTTAATTTGCATTGACGAGCTGTATGATCAAGATACATGAGGTATTATAACATAGGGACAGTATTTTTAAAAACTATTAAATAATTGTGACTAACAGATCAAGTAAAGATTTTCACCATCTACTCACCAATGTTTTTGAACAGAAGAACGTTGATACAATGTTATTTTAAAACTATTTGCTTAACTTTTTGTAATTGTTTATTGTACTATATACATAAGCAATGAGAAGACTGCTAGATCTTTTGGGCCATGGGGATTTGTGAGGGTAAATACTTTAATATCCTTTCCTCTCTATGTGGAATAATACAAACAAAAGCCAGGTGCTAACTACTCTTCAATGAACAATTAAACTATTAATACAGTTTTGGGAGGATGTGTATGCATGCTTACAGGGACAATGGCAGATTTCAGGTGTTCAAAAATAAAAACTTCAATACTTTCAAGACTTGTCTTACAGCTGGAAAGCTACTTACTGTCTCTTTTTTCCCTTTTTTTGCAATCTATTTAATTAGAATATTTTATGCTGATATCATCCTGGATTTAAAAGAATTATATTTATATAAGTAGCTGTTTCAGAATTTAGTAGTGTTTATATCCAATTAAAAAGGTAATTACTATTAATTTTAGAAAATGGTCTTGATTCATAACAGTAAGAATAAGTATTTAATTGTGTGACAATAGTAGTGCTGTTTCATAATTAGCTTTAAAATATTGTACTGTATACAAGCCACTAGCAGTAAATCTGTTTTGCATATCTGGATACAATTAAGAGATAGAATGGAATAATCTCATTATAGAGCTTCTTTGCTTTAATAGAATGTTGAAGAAATAAACAAACATCAGATTAGTTGAATTTCCTCTTGCTGCATGTCTGTAAGATGATGTTTCTATTTGTACAGCCTGTGAATTTGTTATATTTCATAAACTTAAAACCTGTCAAGTACATCTGACCATTGTTTTGTAGAAGTGGAACATGACAACATTGACTATTCTGTGCTTGCTTAAAGTACACAGTGAATTGACACATGAATTGAAGCTAAAGCTAAATCCCAAATAAATCCCTGATTTGAAGCTTAGTAAAGTCAGTGGGAATATTCTTACTGACTACGGCAGGTTTGGAGGAGACATAAATGATAGCTATAAAATGCCACCGATCTCATCAGTGCATGTTGTAGCATGCAGTCATGCAGTAGAACAAAAGGAATAAAAAAGGAGTAAAAGCCTTTCAAAACATAGACTTTTTGGCTGAGCAGTCATGCTTTTAACAACAGGTCCATGGAAAAGAGAAAAGAGAGGAAAGGATTTCAATGTCAACCTCTAAAATGCTGAATTTAGAAGGTAGTAAAAATGTACTACATCTGTCATTTATTTGAAACCTATATGAAAATGATATTTACAATTCATGTGTTGAGAGACCTGCTTTGAGCATTGCAAMAGACTCGGATCACTTTTAAACAGTTTCTGAAAACCTACTGAATGCTCATTCCTTTCCACTCCCAGTAAAAAAAATTGCCTTCTCATTAACAATAAATTGCCAGGAGTTTCATCAATATCTAGGTTACCATCTTCAAAACATTTCTGTTCATAACTGTTAAAAGATCCTCCTGGACAGGGTACATCGCCATATCCCCAGTTTGCTTTTCCAAATTGCTAACTGAAGGCCTGGCTCCTAGGTTTTAGATTTCAGTGTGTACCGGGTAGGTAAACACAGAAGTGGTTCTGTGCTTGTATATTCCAGCCAGGTCCATTGTACATACCCTTTTCCCCCTTTTTTTTTTTTTGTTTGGGGATTGCTGTCTGTATATTTCAGCTTATCTTGCAATGGATAGTAAAATCCTGTCCTTTTTTTGGTCACCTTCTAGCCTTTGAGAATCATTTCTGCATATCAGTTAATAATTTTATTTTATGTCTTCAATTAAGATACGTGGCTATCTATTATTTAGTGCTGGTTTTTTGTTTACTTTTGTTACAAGTAAGTCTTTGCTCGCCAAATTCATTGTTATCTAAAAAGATCACCACTTACTCCTTTAATCATAACAGGCTTAATTGTCGATTCTGTATCATGTGTGTTTATCCAAATGATTTCATACAAACAAGATAAACAAATTCTCAGGAAATCAGCGTTCTCTTAGGAAATTATGTATGGTAGAAGATACTTTAAAATGTCATATTCTCACAGGCCTTACCAATTACCACAAGTATCTCTTCCTGGGGAAAGCTGTGGAAACAGCACTGTTTCTCAAGCAGACCCATGTGTTATTTGTTGGCAAATACCAACTTTTTAATGACAACATCTGTTAATCATCTTTGAACAAAGCTTTGTTAGGAGAGATTTAAGAAGAGGAAAGCAAGCCATATAAATCTTGAGCATGGATGGGGAAGCTGCTCTGTAATTTGCACTGCTTCAGTCCTGCAGGTTTCTAGGCAGAAGGGCAAAACAGCATCTTGGTCTGAACCTTGCTTAGCACTGCATGATCACGTAAGCATAGTCTTACGTGAACTTCGATCACAAAATGAGTCCACTGATGTAAGTGCTTATTCTTAAACCCGTACTGGACCGTGAAAGGGGGGCGGGGGGGGGGCGGTGGAGAAGAGCAGGGATTGCTTAGTGCCTTGCAGGATCAAGCTACAGGAATATTTACTAGGAGAGGGATTAGCATCCTGCCGTTCATGAAAAGACAGAACAGCAATAGATTCACATTGTGTCCTCTGTTCAGAGAAAAGGAAAAATGTTTCAGTCTGTTCAGTGAAAAGTGGGAAGGAAGTTAGTGCAGGGGATTTCCCATTCCAGCTGTGCTACACAGCTGTATGTTGTGATGAGGTCCCACCCAAGCAGTGACAACCAACTTTAAATCTCTATTCAGGGAAATCATTAGGTGATTATCCATTAAACAAAGTTTAGAGGAAATGTTTAGACCACAGGCAGGGACCTGAGTTTAGTGCAAGCCCAAAGTCACCTATATAGAGCTCTAGGCTTTGTGGAAGTTGTGGAGCATTATGTTGAAGAAAGCTTGTGCTGACACCACCTTTTGGCATGGGTCCATATGCACACATGTCTGTGGATGGGAAGGACACAGGTATTCCTGGGCTTGCTCACTAGCATGTATCACTGTACTTTATATGAAGCTGTATGTTTTGCATATTCAGTGTAAGACAGAAATTAATCCAATCTTCTTTCTAGAGGAGCCTGATACAATATCATGCAAAGTCATGGGAAATGTAGCTAGTGCTGGACTACAGCTGTCCTCTTGCTGGCAAGGCAGACAAACAGCACAGGCTAAGGAAAACATAGGTTTTAGGCTATCCTTGGGCCTGTTCTCCACTGAACAGAGTAGACAAAGCCAAAATGTCTGGTCTACATGAACTGCAGTCTTTGTACCAGATTCACCTCTCTGTGGGTATAATCTCTATATGGGTGAAAAAACTGGGCCCTTAGATGGGGCATATATTAACTCCACTCCTTCTTACATGCCTTGAAACTTTAGATCATTAGGAATCAGAGACATGGATTTTACCTTTCCCCTGGCTGGCTGCCTGCTCCACACAGAGATGGGCTTCTGCTTTGTCCCTGTCCCAAAAGCAGTGGGTTTCCATGGAATAACAAGAAGTGCCTGACCAATGCTGACCCTAAGGCACAGCAGATTTTAAACAATACTTTAAAATTGTATCTGTTGGTGCAGGCATTCAATAAACAAACACATCCTGTGACATCCCAGCCAGACTTTGAGCATGACTGTGTCAAATGTGCTTTATTACAGTGATTTTTGCCAAATGCTTGTCTAATCCCAATAACAGTTTTCTTCTGTACTTCTTCCTAATTCTTTCATGAAGCTCCCTCCTTTTAATAAGTACTTTCTGTTTTCAGACGTCTCTCAGTCGAATATCCTGCTTATTGTCACATTTCAGCGCCCGCATGGGAACCTATAACAAATTTACTTTGTTAGCATATTCAGATGACATGATTCCAACCCTTGGCTTTCTTCTTGGCTGTTCAGACACTCCACAGCTTCAGTGCATCTTTCTGCTCTAGACAGAGTATCAGAAGAGATTATCCTGGTTGTAGATTTCTTCTTCAGGGCATATGAGAAGGATATTTTTTTGCCCCAGAATGCCTTTATAAGTGCAGACAAGTAAATCTTTTTTCTTAATGTCTTCTCTCTGATCTGTATCTGCTCTCAACAGCTATGGAAAGTTAATGTATTTTTCTCACTGCTCATGAATGTTTTCATTATCAGTTTTTTCTTTTTGAATATCAAGATTCTTTTACCCTTTATTATGTTATCATTCTCCCGGCTTGTCTGTCTTTTCTAGGCACCAATATTACTGTATGAGCTGTCATTTTAATCATACTTCATTTCCATTCACCATGTTACAGGATTCACTTACACTTGTATTTATCCAAATATGTAATTGTACAGCTGGTGATTTTGTAATTATTAGTACAAAACATCAATATTCTGAGAT
The DNA here is from genome assembly GCA_035582835.1 of Phoebastria nigripes. Lineage (NCBI taxonomy): Eukaryota > Metazoa > Chordata > Aves > Procellariiformes > Diomedeidae > Phoebastria > Phoebastria nigripes. The sequence continues at coordinate 9,133 of JAYKAV010000283.1, read as the reverse complement.
CATAATATCTGCTGGCAGTCAGCCATGCTCATTAACTTCTCATCGCCACACATCTTCACTTTCCTCACAGATGATCCTAGCTGGCAGAAATACTGCATTTTCAGTGTCTTCCATCTTCCTGCCTAGAGAAACCTCTCCATCATGCCTCATACCTATCCCACTGCCTTGCATTTTTCTACATCCTCTGTTGCGCAAGACATTTTATCTCCAGCTCTGTTTTTAGAGAGCCTATAAATTCCTTTATTGCCCTTAGTGTAAATGCCTCATTCCATCCACAAAACAGCATAGTAACAATTTAAGCCCTGATGTAAGGTTGATTTTTAAGAAAACTCAGTGGTTTCAAAGCTTTATATTTGTTCTTTTGGGTGGTAGATAGAGATGAGCCTCTGTCAACAGGAGCATAAACAAACCCTGCCAGAGGGCCTTCAGCACGTGTGGGGAGAAGCAGGTGGTAGTTCCACAGCTGCAAATTTCTGGCTTTGGCTTCTGTTGTAGAGATACAGTTTGGGAAGAGACATGGGAGCAAAGAAAACCAGAGAAACCTAAATAATCAGGGTGAAAAGTACAGATTTTGATTAATTAATTGAACTTGATAGGAGCTGATCCTGAGATGAGTGAGTTTGGACTCGTGGTGGTGTCACACTGTTATCTCATGGGCATACTTTGCTAAGCATTTATCTGGGGGACAGTGATGTTTCCTGCAGCCTCCGTTCTGTGCAAATGGGCTCAGAAGATGGCTGAGCGGGGGCTTCTGAGAAGGGTATAGGAAGAGAGAGCATTGCAGGGGGAGGGAAGGAAAAAAAGAAAAAGGTTTCCCAACCTCTCTATCCCTGATTAAATCTGTTTTATAATCTACTGACACAGGGATAAGGTATTACGTGTCATTTTAGTGTCCTTCATTACATGGTATAATTTAAACTGAAATGCATATGAGAAGAAGAGTATAATCATTCCTAATCCTTCCTCAACCTCAGCATTTACATGACAGTTCGAGGTATAAAGGAAAGGGATTTCAGTTCCTTCAGGTTTTCACTCCTAGACCTGAGGTGAGAGAGTTCCCAGTACCACCAGCTTTCCTGCTCGGATCCATACAAGACAGGAGTTTTTGCTAGTTGTGTAAATTACTTTCTGCATGATCAGATAAACGTGTCCCCTGTAGGAATTTCTCCTAATGCTAACTAGAACACTAGCTAGAGGAATAACAGACAGAGCGCCAGCTCTATGACTCTCTGAACAACTTTGGTACTGTCTTTGGTACCTTCAAAGAGGTAAAAAGGTAATTGGGGAAATGTAATTTTTCCACCAAAGAAATGTAAATTACAGCACGTTTTTGATCATTTTAGCACCGTTTAGACAAAATTAAAAGGTGAAAGCATTTTAGTTGCTTAGGGTATAAAGCCTTCCAATGCACTGTTCTGTAAGGGAAAACTAACATTGGGGAGATCAAGATGAAGACATTTGGGGCTTAAATGTTTTCAATAGTTCTGTATAAGTGGTCATCAGAGACTGCATTGTAGATCACTGAAGGGTAACGTGCTTTTACCAGCTTTCCGTTAAAAATATTACCAGTAATCTCTGTCCTTTGAATGCACTTATTACAGCAGAACAATTCTTACTAACTTCGTCAGCAATATTTTATCTAGTTACTTTCCACAGGAGCAACTCAATGTGTACATATATTTCTGAAGTGTGTTTTGAAAACAGACCTAAACTGAAAACTCATTGATCTGATTTTCCAGTGAATTCCTGCTCACCAGCGTTTCTCACATGTTTTAATAAAATGGACTTTTCTTAAACAAAAGTATCACAAAGCTGAATGGCCCCAAACAGGAACAACACAGAACACAAAGAGCATGAATGAAAAGAGGCAACTTGGTATGTGACGGCTAAAACTATGAGAAAGACAAGCTTCCAAGAAAAATTGCCTTACTAAACACATGAAGCAGAACATACTTCTCGCTTCAGGACAAGAGCAGTCTGCAGGTGGATACTTTGACCCCACACTCATAATGCCTACTTCTGTGAAAGTCATTTGCAAGCATCAGGCTGGCACCCAGAGTTTAGAGGCCAAGCTAAATGGAGAGTAAAACCGATCCTCATCAAGTAACTCTCATGAGCTGTGTGATTTAGATTCTTCTGACAAGAAATTCACTTAAGAGCTGTAATATCTCGGTCATGCCAAGTAGTGATACGATAAATGTGAAGGCTAAGGCAATTTACCCCCAAAATGCCATAAAGCCAACATTAAGAGGAGTTAACAATGAAAGGTCCTTCAAATKACTTCAAAATAGATTACTCGTATAACTTAATGGAAGCTCAGTTTAAAATGCTAATGCCATTACATTATAAGTTATCAAAACAATCCTGCAAGCCTAAGAAAAATGGTCACCTGTGAGTTAGTCTTCATGCCACGCAAGGGAACACTTACCTGGTCACAGCTAAGTGACAGTGATATTAGTGCCCCCTCCATGTGCTGCACTGTGCCACGTGGCACCTCTGCGTACCCTTCCTCCCCCTCTTGAGCCCTTGCCTGCTCAGCAGTGAAAGCAGAAGGAGAGTGAGGAACTGAATGCAGTGCATAGCTGTGCCATTTAAACCCCATGCTGGTTTGAAGCATTTGCCATGCTACTTTGTTTTAGGGTTTTAGTAATATCCAGGGCTCTAGGTGTGAGAAGCAACGTGTTTGCATGTGGGGATATCTGGAGGAAAAAAACCACGTTTCTCCCAGGAAAGGAGATAGTAAAAGCAAACCTAGGACCTTGTTTATTCCAAAGGTAAATTATTCCAGGTTAATTAAGGTAAGGTTATGAATTACTGCAACTTTAAAGGCTTTAAGAAACCCTCTGTCATCTCTCATTGCATACAACAAGTGAAAGGCAGATAGCACAGCTGTTTGGCAGTGGAAATTGAACTGAAAGTCACTGACAAATGAAAATACAGTTTCTGTTTCTCCCTGCTGCCACATTCCCTTGTTTTATGATTCATGAGGAAAGCCTAAGAGGTCGCTGTTCTTTTAAAGGAGGAAAAGAATTGGTTTGGTTTGTTTTCCATCCCTCCCTCTCTTGAACCAATGTTTCTTGGGGGTGTTTTGTCTTTGCTTTTAGGGAGAAAATGCCTTGAGTACACCAGGTATGCATTTTGAAGTTTTCTATTCCTTGATTGTCCATTTTAAGGTATAATAATACTCCTTAAAAGAGTGCTGTTGTGCCTGAAGCCAACAGATACGCCATCAGAATGTCTCAGCTGAGAAATTTAGGATCAAAACAATACCCTGAAAGAAAGCACAGTTTAGTTTTACAGTAACAGAGAGCACAGTACAAATGCTCTGTACTCTATACTTGATTTACTACAAGAAGAACAGAACTTCAGGCTGAAGTATGTGACATATCAACAGGATCATGAATTTATAGGGCTAGATCTGGCTGCCTTGAGATCAAGGTACTTATAATAACTTAAACCAGCTGATGATCTTGCACGTAGTTAAATACCTTCCTTGAAAAGAGTTCAAAGATTAGGCACGTTATTCCTCAGCAGGTGATTTTGCATCTGATTTATCCCACAGTGTCTCCTGTCTACTGGATTTTAAGGGTGTTTATTTCTGTCCTTCAATCCTGAAAGCAGTTAAGTAATATTTCCCTGAAATTTAACATTTTCCAGGATGGACAGGACAGTTGACACCTTTCAGAAGCATTTTAGGGTGTTGTGCAGATTCAAGGAGGCTATAATGCCATCTGCTAGCCCCAAACCCAGGAACTGGATACAGTTTGCAGAACAGTAAAGTTAGAAACCTATTTGCTATTCTATATGACATGCTGGAGTGTGGGGCGTGAATCTGTGCAAACAGGGTGAAGTCTCTAAATTATGGTTTACTAAGGGTCTTCATCATAGTTCTCAGTGATGGAAAAGTCAGCTGGATACAGGATCCTACAGCACCTCTTCCAACACAATTTTTAGTCTGGTTTTCTTCATTTGCCTCAATTAATTACCCCTCATGTATAGTTGTATCAGAAGCTTTTCTTTTTCTGAATCACATCTGTATTCCTAGTTCAGGTTCTTGAATATCACAATCAGAAAATGTTTTCTGTCCTTGTCTTCCTGTCTTTTAGGATTTAGACAGATTTTCTAACATTCTTTAGGCTGTCGTCTTTAATCAGTCTCTCAACCCCGCTATTTTGCTTGTTCTTCTGTGAATGTCTAATAGTTTGTCAAGCCAAATTTGAATTATTTCTGAAATAAAATACCGTAAGGAACCAACTAAACTTTGAATATTACTAAATGATATTTTGAAATTAAGAGAATTTTACTTTTTTTTTTTCTCTCTTGAGGTATCTTGTATCACATTAGAGTTTGTTCATCTTCTAAATAAACACTTCTGTCAAGTTTGCAAATTAGTCTTCGTTTCAGCAAGCTTTAAGTCCATTTCCTATTTTAATGCTTTCTGAAAGGATGCACATTCTTGATCGAGATATGATTTGCACAAGCAAACCTACCTCGCACAAGCAACCTACGTGGGTAGCAGCATTCCCCAGAAGGGGGTGAGACCCAGTTGTCTGGTGTAATTAGCATTTTGGAAGAGGTGAGAGCAAACAATTACTTTTGAACAAGCAGATTGTACGATTTCTGGCACTGTGCAGATCATAAACTCTCATCTGAAATCCAGATGAAGCATGAATGTTAAACAGTGATGATCCAGGTAGAATACAAAGGTAATAACTACTCTTTCAAACTTCATTCAGTTTAGTTGTAAAAATCATTAAACATTCTCAAAATCCCAGTTTTAGCCCATTTACCATTGAATTGTTGTCCACAGTCAACAGTTAATTCAAAAAGATAAGCAGGATTAGATCAGTATGGGCAATGAAAACCCCTTTGAATCACTGGAAAGTAGGTACATTGAAATCAATTGACGAAGGCGGTGAAATTCCACATTGTGCACGCCCAAAGCTTAGCCATTATTTGCACAGAGAACCTCAGAAATTCTCAGCTTTCAAAACTGTTTGCTGTTCATCTCAAATTAAAGAGAATTTGCCATTGCAGTATTGAAACTGCCAAGTAATAAATCATCATCTGATATTTATAGCCCAAAATTAAGACTGGTGATTCAGACACACTCCTGACCATTTAGTAGTGAAGTCCTAATAATCCAGTCTGGAGCAGTAGGGAAAGGAATAGCTTTCTGATGTGAAGTCAGACAAGTAATTTCCTATTTAAAATTTGATTAGATAAAATCTTCTGAACATGTGCTTGTAAAGGAACAGCCTGTTTAAATATGTATACTGCTGCAGCACATGCTGTACGCTGTTACAACTAAAGCCAGCACAAAGAACATTTGCACTAACCTGAATATGCTGGGGGAGGCATAGCACCCAGGGCTAAACTGTATCAGGATAAATCTCTTGCACAATGGAAACATTGGAGCCAATGGGGGAAATGCAGTTTTCACCCTACAAAAAACCACAAACTTGTTTTTGTATTAAAAAGGTATCATTTTCCAAAACAGAAACATTTGGTAACATATGCAATTGGAATAACACTAATTTGAGGGTATATTTTTGTAGGTTTTTAATACAAAAAGAAAAATATAGATTTAAGCTGGAATATTTTGCCACCTGCAAAAAAACTTACAGTTGTTAAAGCCGTCTAGTAAGCTTGATATTTTCAGCCAGAAAGTTCTTGATTTAAAAGCATTATATTATAGCATTCAGGAGAAGGAATAAAGGCCAGAAAAAACAAGGTAAGGGAGTTCGGCCTAATTCTGACCCAGTAATCATCACTGGGAATTTTGCCTTTGACTTAATGAGATAACAGCTTGAGCCAACAAATGAAGGGTTACATTCTGCTGCCCTCATCCATGCTGCGCAGGACTGTATCCCTCAGCAGTGATGCCTATGTCTAAGAGGCTGCTTGCAAAGTTACTGCTCAGGACGAACTGCAATGATGAGCCTGGCCTGTGCCAAAACACAGATAATGACATTGTTTCAGGTTAAAGAACAGTGACACTGTCTTTTTCTCATATGCTGATTTATATAATTTACAGAGGTCATGGCAGCATTTCAAAATCAGCTATTGATAATAAACCATGCCGTCAAAACTGGTTTACAGTCCCATTTCAAGTTAAAGTACAGAATCCCATTACAACAGTTCAGTACAATTGCAGCCAAGCTGGAACATTTTATCACTCATCATAAAAAGTACTCGCAGAATAGTCCTGGGAATTGAAATATTCATATTATGTTCACACATTTAAAAAAATTTTTTTTTTTTGAAAGTGACCAGCTACTCATGTTCACTGCAAGTTAGTTTTTCTCTTTCTATCTTCATGGACCTCTTCATTTTCTATTAAAGCCTCAGGGACTATATTTTTTTTTTCCATCCATGGTTTGAAAAACATATTCATGTGTACCAGGTGGTCTGGTAAATATCTGCTGTATTTGTGTTCATTCCACTGAACTTCAGTGGACGAATTTTTCCTGGAACTTTCTCGCCTTACCCCCTGTCGTGGTTTAACCCTGGGCAGCAACTAAACACCATGCAGCCGCTCACTCACACCCCCGCTCCGGTAGGATAGGGGAGAGAATCAGGAGGGCAAGAGTAGGAAAACTCGTGGGTTGAGATAAAAACAGTTTAATACTTGAAATAAAACAAAGTAGAACAGTAATAATAACAGTGATAACAACAACAATAATAGAATATACGAAGCAGTGATGCACAATGCAACTGCTCACCACATGCCAACCGACGCCCAGGCCGCCATGAGACGCGAGAGCCCCCCTTCCCAGACCACGCCTCCTAATTATATACTGAGCATGATGTCACATGGTATGGAATACCCCATTGGCCAGCTGGGTCAGCCTCCCCGGCTATGCTCCCCCCGCCAGCTTCCCGTGCACCTGGCAGGGCATGGGAGGTGGAAAAGTCCCTGGTGCAAGCACCACCCAGCAACACCCAAAACACCAATGGGCCATCAACACTCTTATTATACCAAACCCAAAACACAGCACCCCCCCCAGCTACTGGGAAGAAAGTTAACTCTGTCCCAGCTGGAACCAGGACAATATCCACCCCTTATTCTATACCATCTACGTCATGCCTAGGTCTCACATTTTCCAATACATTCCAATTAATCRYCACCACTTTTCYTGYCTTTTGATATATACACACAGATATCATTCCCTTAGTCTATGGGCCATCCCTCTAAAATGTCCATTTTGTTCACTTCGTCCATGACTTCTCCATCTGTCATAACAGTCTTTCAGGGCAGGAGAGATGGTGGGTGGTGTTGGATTGTTGCATCCTGAAGCCAGTTCTGGTTCCATTATCGCTGCGCTTCTCCGGTTTTCTCATCGTTGCACTTTGCTCAGTTTCATCAGAGTTCTTTCTTCATTAATCTGCGTGATTCTTATTGCAATACTGTTGATATGACATATGGTAGCCACAGAAGTGGTAACATACAGTATTATACAGCAGTTCACATCATACAGTTCAGTTCATTGGCTATTTTCACCCAAAATCAAATCCCCTTGAGGTACACATCAGACTTCCCCATCCTTTCGCATTACCCACCAAGCGTACCCAGGTCCTTGAGCAAAAGCAATCCCACGAATGGGTTTTCCCTTGCCTGAGGCAGGACTAACCCAGACTGTCTTCCCCAGCATATTTTTTATGTGCACTACAGGGACTTTATCCCCACCTACAGTACGTAAGGGTTTTGACTGGGCAGGGCCAGCTCGGGTGACAGATCCCCTAGTGTTGACTAACCAGGTGGCTTTWGCTAAATGTGYATCCCAATGCTTGAATGTCCCACCACCCATTGCTTTCAGCGTAGTTTTTAGCAGTCCATTATATCGTTCTATTTTCCCGGAGGCTGGTGCATGATAGGGGATGTGATACACCCACTCAATGCCATGCTCTTTGGCCCAGGTGCCTACGAGGAAAAGTGTTTCGGAAATGAGTCCCGTTGTCTGACTCAATTCTTTCTGGGGTGCCATGTCGCCATAGCACTTGCTTTTCAAGGGCCAGGATAGTGTTCTGGGCGGTGGCATGGGGCACGGCGTATCTTTCCAGCCATCCGGTGGCTGCTTCCGCCACGGTGAGCACATAGCGCTTGCCTTGGTGGGTTTGTGGGAGTGTGATATAATCAATCTGCCAGGCCTCCCCATATTTCTATTTCAGCCATCATCCTCCATACCAAAGAGGCTTTACTCGCTTGGCTTGCTTGATGGCAGCGCGTGTTTCACATTCATGGATAACCTGTGTGATAGCATCCATGGTCAAGTCCAGCCCTCGATCACGAGCCCATCTATATGTTGCATCTCTTCCTTGATGGCCTGAGGTGTCATGGGCCCACCGAGCTATAAATAATTCACCCTTATGTTGCCAGTCCAGATCCACCTGAACCACTTCAATCTCAGCAGCCTGATCCACCTGCTGGTTGTTTTGATGTTCTTCAGTGGCTTGACTCTTGGGTACGTAAGCATCTACGTGACGCACTTTTACAACCAGGTTCTCTACCTGGGCAGCGATATCTTGCCACAATGCTGCAGCCCAGATGGGTTTACCTCTGCGCTGCCAGTTGTTCTGCTTCCATTGCTGCAACCACCCCCACAGGGCATTTGCCACCATCCATGAGTCAGTATAGAGATAAAGGACTGGCCATTTTTCTCATTCAGCAATATCCAAAGCCAGCTGGATGGCTTTCACTTCTGCAAACTGACTCGATTCACCTTCTCCTTTGGCAGTTTCTGTGATTTGTCCTGTAGGACTCCATACAGCAGCCTTCTGTTTCTGATGCTTTCCCACAAGACGACAGGACCCATCAGTGAACAGGGCATATTGCTTCTCATTCTCTGGTAGTTTATTATACAGTTTATTATACTCTTCAGCACGCGTCACCTCCTCCTCTGGGGACATTCCAAAATCTTTGCCTTCTGGCCAGTTTGTGATCACTTCCAAGATTCCTGGGCGACTGGGGTTTCCTATTCGGGCCCGTTGTGTGATCAGYRYRACCYACTTACTCCACGTAGCATCAGTTGCATGATGTGTAGAGGGGACCCTCTCTTTGAACATCCAGCCCAGCACCGGCAGTCGGGGTGCCAGGAGGAGCTGTGCTTCAGTACCAACCACTTCTGAAGCA